>CM056948.1:29794961-30394961 GCA_029856935.1 Cyclocarya paliurus
TTTTTTTTTTTCAATTCAAAACGCACCGTTTTGCACGGTATGCATTTTGAATTTGGTTTCGTTCGAAACCAGCCCCCCCTCCCCGCCCGCTCTCCTGACCTCTCTCCCCGCGTCGAGCCTCCTCGCTCCGCGTCGAACCTCATCTGCCCACCGCCACCGCCACCGGCACGCCGGCTCTCTTTCAAGCTACACCGAGCCCGTTGCACAGCGCCGCCACTCCCCGCGTCTCTCTTTCCTCCCTCCCGTCGCCCTCATCGTCCCAGGTGCGTGTGTGCGTGCGTGTGTTTGAAATTTTTTTTTTTCTTTGCATCTCCGGCACGGTTGGTAACCATCTTCCCTGCTTCAGAATCCTCATCAACGGTACCTAGAGTCTCTGCTTCAGAATCGAGAGAAACGGTTCTCGTCAGCCAGGTGAGTGGTTTCTTGCCCTAGATTGTTTTCATTCTCTTAAATTAAATCTGTTGGTTTGAATGTTGTTTGAATGTAGAATCTCTTGCCCTAGACTGTTGTTTGAATGTTGTTTGAACATAGAATCTCTTGCCCTAGACTGTTGTTTGAATGTTCTCCCTCTGCTACAGTAGTAAGATGAAGAAAGAAGCTAAGCATAGCAAGTGTTTGAAGAAAAGCTCAAATGAGCCACAACTCTCTTAAATTGAAATATGCTTGGGTTCTTTGATGTAGCTTGCATGCTTGCTCGTGTGTATGTGAACCCAGAACTCATCAACATCAATATGCTTTGTTGTTTATTTTAAAGTTATTTTTGGTTTCTTGTTTCTCACAGTGTTCTCCTGTTTTGCTTGTATTTTTCTAGATCTCTTTTTTTTTTTTAGGTATTCTTTAATAATTTATGGGTTGTGTGAATATGATCTTGATCAGTATAGCATGGCCCGGCTAGTATTAAACAATTTTTTCATGAGAAAATCTTAAAACGGTCAGTCCATTAGATCCCAAATAACAGCCTCCAATATATGAGCGACGCGTAGACATTCCAAATTAATTCTCGTGTAGCCTCACATCACATTTGAAATTCCTAAATCGATTGTCCCCCTATCAACGGAAAGAAAATTTCGTCATCTTCTCCAAGACCAACGCACCTCCACTTTGCACACCGTAGTTCAGATTGGTTTTGATTTTTTTTTTTATCTCAGGTTTGTTCTCTCATTCTCTCTCTAAAGGGTTGAGATAATGATTTTCATTTTGATTTTATTTCGGTCATGCTTCTAATTGGACAGTGGCATGGGATGTGGGGAGGGAAAATTGGTGGAGTGCCTGATTACCATGGGAAGTTGTCTGAGGAGATCGAGGACTGGAATGGTGGGAAAGATTTCAAACAAAAAAAAATGTTAAATTTTAGGATAATTTTATTGTGTGTTGTGTTGTACATGACCCAAAAAATTATAGATCCAGCCTTTGAATTTCAGTCCTTATTCTCCTTATTGTCTAGCCTACACATTATTTAAATTTGACTCTTCGTGACCAAAGCCAGAAGGAAAACAAAATAGATTGATACCACAACAAGTGCAGGAAAAGTGAAAATAAAATACAAGTTTCTTGCCTTTCTTTTTTCTTTTCTACGTGTTTACAACCGAACAAATAATCAAAGGTTTTGGAGAAAGGGAAGAGAAAGGTTCTGGGGCGTTCTGGTTGTGAGGGGCTGGAAGATAGCTTGATGTGGTGGCCTTGTTGCAGCGAGTATCAGAGGAGAAGATGTGTTTTATCATGTAGTGTAGTGTAATGAAGTCTATTGTAATTTCTCTGAAATTGTTGATGTGGCAGAGTGTTATTGGAGGGCTGTTAATGCCTCGTTATCGGATGGACCGCTGCAAAGCGTTTTCCTTTTATGATTGAATATATGTTTTATATCTTTATTATAAAGTATAATTAGTAGTTTGAACGATCGATGAGATATATGCAGTGCTGAACAACTGTTACTGCACTAGTTCATAAACCCATTAATACCACATATATAGCATAGAATATGTATTAGAATGTATGCCATTATATTATTCGTTATGAATGATTTAAATTGGCATTAGGTGATGGGGCAAGCATGCACATAGGGGAGGCGATGCCTATATTCATTAAAAAAGAATCACTATAAATGTAGCTCAGACTCACAGTAGTAATATTGTTTGTAAGTTTGTAAAGAACCTTATTAGGCTTGGAAATAATGGAAAGAATTATTAAAAGGTCTGAAAATGGCTGATCCATTTTAGTAAATTGATGCATGCATTAATGTTCCTTCCAAAAATGCATGCATGCATGTTCCTTTTGATCATCTTTTGCAAATTCTCTTCTTGTCAAGGAAATGCATGGATATGGTGAAAAAGTTTCATTTTTCTGTACGTGTGAAACTACATAAGTATTTAACTAGGTTATACCTCCTTCTGAACTACAACATTTTGAGTAAATATCATGCATCATGCATATAATTACTCTCCAACATTTTCCTTTTTGTTATTGGAGAATCATTCCAGAGGCTTCTAGCTGTAGGCGCGTGGGCTTTTCCTGTCCGACAGCATCCATTGCCTTATCAGGGAGTGAGTAGTGCTATGTAGATAAATACAGTATTTATATAAACTCAAATTAATTTTAGTTTATAAATATTTTGTTCTTAAAAAAAAAAAATGTTTCCTTACATCTTATTTGGACGGGCAAGTAGGTAGGTCACTCAACCCTTTGTTGAGTGGTAGATATGATGACTGAGCTCAGCCTTTATGGGGTGTGCTCAGGCCTAATCCAAGTTCTAGACATTTCCTCTTCATAAGGACGATCTACTACTCTATTCCAAACAAGGAGATAAGCCGATGCGCTGCAAAATGAATAGGACATTAATTTCTTATATTAGCAATTAGCAAAGATAGAAGAGGGCATGCATAACTATGCTTCTAGTTTCAATATTCAAGATCACATAATCAAAGAAAATTGCATGATTACTACCTTTATCATATTCTATTTTTAATTTATAAACAGAGTGCTCTTAAACTGTTTAATCAATCGAGTAATATAATGAATACATTGAATATTTGGCAGAAATCATGACATAAAAAATTTGCAAAATAAAAAACCATGAATTTTAGACTTGGTATTGGGACATTTGTCCTATATGTGCAAATAAAAATAGGGCCGATCTTTACTTGACTTGGAGTAGAACATAAACCTAACAAAATTGAAGAAACCCATTCCGGAACAAGAAAAATGACATCTTGATTTGTATTCAATCTCGATGAAACAATACATCAATGAGAAGTTCGTTCGATAAATTTAGTCAATTACTTTTCTTTAAATTTTGATATTTATAGGTAAAGTAAACAGACCCAACTGGCGCTCTGTTGAAAAATAAAAATGGAAGAAATCAAGTCCTTTGATATTGACAACCGACTGTTATCAAGATATTTTAAAGGAGGTCGGTTTGTATGTTGCATCTTAACCACATGCATAATTATCAATGGCCTGACCTCGCCATGATTTAATATAAATGTTATTTACTTGATTGATTAGTGCAAGTCAAAACCACTAATTATTTAAATTTTTCCTAGAATTACTGCCATGGGGGAAGAGGATGATTTCATGGCACCCAGGCCTTCCACTCCGACTTCAGACTCATTAATGACGCCTCAAAATACTCTTGGAGATGAAAGCGATTACCATGTGAGTTGACAGTTTGATGTGTCTTATTTTTTGAGGCATTTATGCGCTGACGTGCTCATTAATCTATTTACTGAGCAATTGTAGCATAATGTTGATGTAAATATGCCTTACGCTCTGACGCCGAGTAATCCAGAAGACTTTATGCAAGAATGTTCAGAATTCCCAGAAATTCGAGAAAATTTTGGAAGCACATTTTCTCATGCTGTTGATGGTATGAAGCTGTTTGTTGTGTTCACTTATAAATTACGCTAATAAAGAAAGTGATTGCTAATCCATCCCTATGTTTCCATGTTTAGAAATGTTGTTCGACATAGATGACGATTTGGAGGGTACCACTGTTGTCCGGATGATGACCAAAGTGTTGAACCACCAATATCCGGTATGGAATTTCAGACTGAGAATGAGTTTACTGCCTACTATAAGAAATATGCCAAGCAAGAGGGGTTTGGTGTAAGGATACAGAGGACTAAGAGAGATGATGATGGGAGGCCTGTGTATTTGAGTATTGGTTGTGCCCGTGGCGGAAAATATAATCCTAAGAACATTAATCCATCGAAGCCACGTGGGACCACTAAAACTGACTGTAAAGCGAAGGTAAATGCAACGCTGAACAAGAGTGACAAATGGATTATCACCACTGTTGATAATGTGCACAACCACATTACTGTCCGCCCGAAGAAGACAAGACTCCTAAGATCTCACAAGCGTCTAGATGAGTATAGTCAGAGGGTCCTCGACCTCAATGATAGAGCTGGTATTCGATTGAATAAGAACTATTTTTCTCTTGTCGTTGATGCGGGGGGTTTTGAGAATCTAGAGTTTCAAGAGAGAGATTGTCGGAATTTCATCGACAAAGCTAGACATTTAAGATTGGGCAAAGGCGGTGGTGAAGCCCTTAATGAGTATTTTCAAAGAATGAGAGACCAGAACGATGGATTCGTTTCCAACATGGACGTGGACGATGAGGGGAGGTTACGTAATGTGTTTTGGGCTGATGCACGGAGTCGAGCAGCCTATGAGTATTTTGGAGACGTTGTAACCTTTGATAAAACGTACCTAACAAACCGGTATGGGATGCCTTTCGCTCCATTTGTTGGTGTTAACCATCATGGGCAGTCCATACTACTTGGTGCGGGGTTGCTATCAAGTGAGGATACACATTCGTTTGTGTGGTTGTTCCGTATGTGGTTGGCTTGTATGAATGGTCGAGTGCCAATAGCCATCATAACTGACCAAGACCGGGCAATGAAGAATGCAATTTCAATTGTATTCCCGGAAACCCGCCATAGATATTGTCTATGGCATATAATGCGCAAACTTCCAGAGAAGTTAGGATCTCACTCCCACTTCAGCACAGGGTTGAAGACCTCCATTCAGGTTGCATTGTATGATTCTAATACCTGCAAGGAATTTGAGGAGAGGTGGGGTGAACTGCTTGATATGTATGATTTGAGAGACAATAATTGGCTTAAGTCCTTATACGAGGAAAGGACTTTTTGGGTTCCGGTTTACCTTAAGGATGTCTTTTGGGCTGGTATGAGCACGACATAACGGTCAGAAAGCATGAATGCGTTCTTCGACGGGTATGTCCATTCTGGTACTACTTTGAAGGAATTCGTGGACCAATTTGATAATGCTCTAAGAAAAAAAGTGGAGGTAGAGACAACGGCTGATTTCAACTCTAGTAACCAAACGATCCCGTGTGTTTCCCCTTTCAACTTTGAGAAGCAATTTCAGAAGGTTTACACAAATGCCAAGTTTAAAGAGTTCCAAAAAGAGTTGCTTGGGCTAATGTGTTGTAACTGCACACTGGTGACCAAAGAGGGGTGCATTTCAACTTTCGACATCCTGGATGAAGTACCTATTGATGACTACACGAAAATAGTGCACTATACAGTTTACTACAATGATGAGGAGTGCGAGGTGAAATGCATGTGTGCATTGTTTGAGATGAGGGGGATTTTATGTAGGCATGCACTTAGAGTTTTTCAGTTGAAGAAGATTAATGTGCTGCCAGATAGATATGTCTTGGATCGCTGGAGAAAGGACGAGAAGAGGAGATACACTTTGATTAAAAGTAGTTATGATGACGTGCGGGCCAGTGGAGATACGCGGAGGTATGAGAGGGTGGTTAAAAGGTGCATGAAATTAGCGACTAAAATATCCCCAAGTGATGAGCGTGTTGAAGCATTCATGCGCATTGTCGATGACTTTGATTCATCATGTCATGATGTAACATTTGATAAGAGATTCGAATCAACAAAGGTGGTACCGGATGTACTCGCAGATAAGGGTAAGAAGATTTTAAGCCCCCATGTGGTCCGAGGGAAAGGGAGACCCCCAAGCAAGAGAAAAGTCCCACCCGTGGAGAAAATCACAAGAAAGAGGAAGGTAGTAACTTTCTCACATTTCAATATTTTTGTATTATAATTGAATCTAATATTTTTCAACTTTTTATTGTTTAATTTAGGTATACAGGAAAATATTGGATCATGATACACAATTGGGTGACACCCCGGGATCTCAACACGACATACCTATCGATAGGGTTGCTGTTGGGACACAAAACAGCACTGTCACACAGTCGATGCCATCGGGAGGAGAGGAGGTCTTGAACTATTGGTTAAATGTGTCTTTGAATTTATTTGTCTTTGAATATATTCAATTCGATTAAAGGTTGCGTGCATAACAATTTACTACTTGTTTACATTATAGTTGTTTTCTTTCAGATGTGCCGCCGTAATTGAGTTGCTGTTTTTTGTGTGTGTTGGTAATGGCCATGGTGTATTTTGTGTCTGTACACGTGGTCAATTTTGGTAATCCTATTAGTTCCGAGTTTGGTGTAGTTTGGAAAAAGGAAACCGTCTTATTTTTTGTTCCTCTTTGACGGAGTTGGGTGACCATTCTTGTGAATATTCACATTTTTTGGGATTTTTTGTTCCTCTTTGAGAGAGTTGGGTGTTCCTTTCCAAAGTGTTAGGAATTTTTTCCTTCCTCTCCGTTTCGGGATGGGTGTAGTTTGTGAATATGGTGGGTGTTGGTGTAGTGTGTGAATATACAAATGACAGTCTTGGTCTAGTTTTAGTGTAGTTTGTCAATATGGCAAAGGTAAGGTTTTTTGCTACCATGAGCCAAGTTATCTACATGCAGCGGATTTTTTGTTGCTACCATTTTGTGTACGTTGGTTAAAAGTAATAATTGACATGACGCGCACCATGCACAGGTTTGGGTTCTTTCCATTCCCATTTCAACATCCAGGGAAATGGCAAGTCTAATTAGGTTTTTTTCAAAAATTCTAACACTCTTTTTGGAATGTGTACCTCCTCTCGTTAGGTCTATCAGGTAATGGCCATATGTGGAGTTTTAAATCTGGACTATCTTCCTTCCCCCCTTATAACATGGTAATGGTACTGCATTCATTGGTTTTCTCTTTCAATCCTTACCATAGATGTCAGTTGACTTTTCGTTTATATGGTGCAGAGTATAATGCACAACCACAACTGACGGTGGAATTCGTAATGTCACATGCGACTGTAATCTAAAGAATGGCACTGTTTGCAGCATCACAGGAATGTATGACCTTGCTATTTCTTTTTCCTTCATTTTATTTGATAAACATGCAGCTGCATGTATGCCAACTTCAGATTTGTCATGGATTTTTTTTTCTTTTTTTTTATTGGCAGGAAGAAAATATTTATCTTGAGTATTAGTAGTTGCAGTATACATATTTATCTCAGATGGCTCCTTTACCACTAGTTTCATCACCACCATCGGGTATGTATTCTTGGGGATTTTTGGTGGATGAGCATGCACTTCACTTGTTTAACTTCTAATGTAGCGTTGTGGATTTTTTACTTGGTCCCATACATCTTAAGGAACTTATGACCCCAATTATGAATAATCTAAAGTTGATGACAGTTTGTGTTTTGACTTCCAGGGTTGCTTTGTGTGCATTGTCATTGGATATTGTGAAGGAGGAGACATGTTAGTAAATTTAACGGTTAAGTTGGTCATTTGATTTTGATTAATGTTTTGCTATGTGCTTGAACATAATTTCTTCTGTATATTTTTTGTTTTGTCTTTAGCAAATGTTGCTGATTTATACTTCACATCAAGTGACTATACTTTTATTTTTCTTTGCTTCTAAATTTCATTGTTCGATGAACCTATTACTGGATGTAGTGCTGCATTCAGTCCTTTAAGTTTTCGATCGAAACTTAAAAAAATAGTCTTTTGAGTTTTAATTGAAAGCTGAGCACAGCTTGCTATTTTTTTTAAACATAATGGTATAGTAGTAGTTAAGGTTAATGCATATTCATGCCGGTTCTTGTTTTGGGTTGCAGTTGGAATTTACGGGAAAGAAAAAGCCACACATGTAAAGTTGCCTGTTAAAACTGATCAAGACACCCTAAGAGAGGGATATCGGTACGTCCTCTTGCGTTACTCTCTACAAGTTCGTAATTGGCTGCATATCTGTATTACACCCCTTTGGCTTGTATTATGTGATGTGTTGTTTTCTATATTTATTACTCAATTTCAGATCTTTTCCATATGTATTTGATGGAAAGCCTTCTGGTTCTTGGTTGGATCTTTTTGAATGTCATTTAATGAAGTTGATTAGCGTTCCGCTAGGCAGCCTTTGAGTATCTTATGGAGATTTCATCTTTCTCTTTGCACTTAGACACAACCCCTACTTACTAGCTCATGGGAAAGTCTGGTGGCTGCATTGTACTTTACTTTCATGGAGGAAACATGCTTATTAAATACTAGATGATTTTAATAACTAACAATTATGTTTTTTTTGTATTTTAAGATATGAACCTAACAGTAATGATTTTAATTTAGTCCTTTGAAAATGCTTCCTTTACCTGCATTGAACAATCAAGTTTGTCTTCTGTGTTCCTTTCCAGTGAAGGCAAGTTATGATAACTTTGATGAGTTTCTTGAGGGATGTTTCCGTGAGGTACGAACAGCTGAATGACTGCTGGCAGCCAAATTCAAAGGTATTTCTTCATCCCCTATTTGGTAGTTATAATTCTAAGTAGTTTTACTTCATTAATGACTTCAAGTTTTCCATCTAGGCAGCTGACAAATGAAGTTGTTTTGTTCTTTATTTATATGAAATCTCTCTTTCTTCCTCTCTGTGCCATAAACTAATGGGCTTTGGCCACCGCTGCTGTTTTCCTGTCCTGTTTTCATAATTACCAGTCAATGGCTCATTAAAAGCATGCTGCGGAAGAATCCGGAACTTAGACCAAGCGTAACTATATCTGTTCCTTTCTTCTTGTAATACTTGTTTTATTTTATCAGCACATGTATCCTTTCTGTTATCTGATTGGACATATGCATTTGGCATTTAAATCATGGAGTCTATGTTCCATATGGGTCCCTGAACTGTTGATGCATTTGCTTGTGTCACTTCCATGCTTGCCATTCGTAATTGAATCGATTGCGGAATACTGTGTGTAGGATTTAGATATAACTAACCCTATGCATATGATACTTTGGATTGGAATAAAACAAATGCAATGGTTTATATGAATGGAAATTCTATATACATTTTGTAGTCATGAATTTTATGCTGTTTAATAAACTAATATTGGACTAAGATTTTGGCAATGTCCAAAATTAAGAACCATATCCATGTCCATATGAATGGATTTCTACTGCTTGATTAAGACCTGGCTTCTCACTTTTTGCAGACATTAGGAACTGGATTCGCAACATCGAACATCATGCTTCAGATAATGTGAACAAGATACTGGTTGGAGGCCGCCAAGCTGCCCAAAGACCCCATTGCTGTGGTTCTTATGAGCCAATTATCTTATGGAGATCACACATAATGAAGGCAGAGAGAACTACAAAAGGGGCAAACAGAAGCAAAAAACTAATTCTTTGCTTTAACAATATAATGGGTGCTTGTAATTTGTCTGATGCAATTCTTTTTTAACTTGTTTTAGTGTGTGAAGAGTACAATTTTTTTTAACTTGTTTTAGTGTGTGCAGAGTAGTTTCTTATATTTGGGAGTTCTATTTTGTTGCCAACTTTGGATTCGTATATTGTGGAAAACATTGAAAGTGTTTATTTTCTTTTCTACCCCGTTCCTATCTTCATCTTGGGACGTGAAGGGATTTACATTAAATGCAATTTCCAATGTATACTGATGTCTATTGTCTTTGTTTTCTCGATTACAAAAATTAGCCATATCACAATCAAGTACTCAATTTGCCAACCAGCCAACGTAGCCCCAAGAACATGCAAATCTCGCAACAGGGGTGGAAAATGCTATTGTACTCATATAAAACGTATCTGGAATTACAGCCTATGAGTAATATTGAAAGTGATTGGTATGTCATTTTCCCTTTATGATTTTAATAAATCATATTACATGCCAAGCAAAGTGGCAAATATGTAATAGAGCTGAGTAGTTTACGTGAAAGAGATGGTAATGGAATTTAGCCTTTATATAAAAGGTGCTTAATAATTTATCAATCTGGACATGTTCTCCAAACTAAATAACTAGATAAGAGAGTTGAGTTTACAAAGTCTAATATGCAAAAGGATATGATAATTACACAGATTGCTACTACAAAATATGATTTACATACAATAATTCTTTTACCATTTCGTTGAGGGAAAAATTAGTTCATTGGCATATTCGTGTGCCAAACCTATATAAAATTGTGTTGTAACGAGTTGAGATGCAATGTCACATGAAAAGAGTTGATGTGTGCTTAACACGGCTCGAGCAGATCGATATAGCGCTCGAGCGAAATCAGGCAGATAGAACTGCTCGTTTCCCGCTCGAGTAAGCACTCGAGCGAAATCAAGCAGAATGAACCACTCGACTCCCGCTCGACTTATCGCTCGAGCGAAATCAAGCAGAGTGAACCGCTCGATGGCCGCTCGACTTAACGCTCGAGCGAAGGGTAAGAAAATGCCAGAATGCGAGATTTTTGTGGATTTCGCTCGAGCTAAGTTAAATTCCGCTCGAGCGAAATCAAGCAGAGTGAACCGCTCGATGGCCGCTCGACTTAACGCTCGAGCGAAGGGTAAGAAAATGCCAGAATGCGAGATTTGTGTGGATTTCGCTCGAGCTAAGTTAAATTCCGCTCGAGCAAAATCAAGCAGAGTGAACCGCTCGATGGCCGCTCGACTTAACGCTCGAGCGAAGGGTAAGAAAATGCCAGGATGCGAGATTTTTGTGGATTTCGCTCGAGCTAAGTTAAATTCCGCTCGAGCGAAAACGTTTTTTACATGGCACCGCGGTTTCTTTTCGCCCAGGCCATTATTTCCCCCCTTCTCTCCTACGTCGTTTCCTCTCCCCTTCCCCCGTGCGATTTCCTCTTCGTGTGCTTCTCACTCTCATTTGCTCTCATTCTCACGAAATCACCTCACGGTAAGTTTCTCATCTACTCTTCTCTATCATTTTATTTAGTTATTTTCCATTTCCATTTCCATTTACATTGGGCATTCGGGGTTGGGGTTTTGTGTGAAATGGAGAACGGCCATGGAGTTTCGGCCATTGTGTTGGTGATTGGGCATGTTGGAACTTTGTGTTTGGGTATAGAGATTTGGATCTCTCTCCCTCTTGTATTTAGGAAGTTCTTTGAACTCCCATGGAGTTCTTGAACTTGGTTTTGCTTGGATGCACTCCAAGTGCTCGGTGAAATACCTCAATGGTCTTTGGCTTCAGTTTTTCATCATGCATTGCCATAGCATTGTTCCCATGCTCATTTCTTGTCTAAGACTAGTGTTGGGGAAGTGTTTGGCATGCATTTTAAATGTGTTTGAAGTTGTTTTGGTTATGGGAGGATCATGGGATTTTCATAGGATTAAAAGTCATCATTTGGGCTGGTTTGCACTTGAAGTATCAATGAAAAGCAAAAAAGGTAGATTTTTGGGCATTTTGCATAAATGGGGTTCTAAAACCCAAGTTAGCGCTATAGACATATGCATTGACATGTGCATTGGATCATTCTTCTTCTTCATGCACTTAATCATACATGCATTTGACCATGCATTAGGCATGTGCATTGACACATGCATTTCACAATACCTTTAGCCTTGTCTAACGGTCTCTAATTGTGCCAACTAGCTTGGTCATGTCTCGACGAGTTCGTCCACGCCAAAATCCTCCTGCCCCTGCTCAAGGACGTTTTCACAATGCTGGGGCACAACAGCTTTACACTGATAACTTCTCTAAACGCAATCCCATTGTCGAGCGTGAAGTCACTCTAGGTGAGCTTAATGAGACAGTTATTCCCCGCATATTTGAGTCTCGCCAGTGGCAAGCGTTGATCACTAGTCTTCCCATTCTGTCTGTGGAGTTGGTTAGGGAGTTTTACTCCAACATACATGCCATCTCTATTGATGACTCTTTTGAGGTGAGTCTCCGAAACATCTCATTCTGGGTGACTCCGGGCATGTTAGCAAATCTGCTGAATGCCCCGCGTGAATTATATCCTGGGTATCCATATACACGGATATCTCCTCCTAGTCCATCTGTTATTGCTGGATGTCTAGTTGGTGGGACTTCTTTTTGGGAAGGTAAGACACCACTTTTGACAGCGAGATTTTCTCCTGAATATCTCATTCTCAGTAGGATAGTCTTGACAAATTTGTATCCTACTGCTCATCAAAGTGATGTGGGTCTTGACCGCGCCACTCTTTTATATGCTTTGATTAATGGTGTCACCATTGATCTTGGGAGCCTTCTATGCCGAGTCATTCTTGAGACTTTTCAGTCCCCCAAAGTACGGACTGGATTACCCTTTGCCAGCCTCATCACTCGTTTGGCCCTTTCCCAGTCAGTTGTATTACTTCCCAATGAGCCTAGAATTTCTCTCAAGGCTCCCATTGGTCGGAGGACCATGCAGCTGAGTCGTGCTCACACCACCCCGCAACCACTGTCAGTTGAGCACCCACCTGCACCCTCCTCACAGCCATCCAGCTCACAACCTTCTACATCGGCACCGCCACCAGCACCAGCACCAGCACCTGGTACGACTGAGCCCAGCCTTCAGCAGGTTATTGAGTACCTTGCCCGACTTGAAGCTAAGGTTGATGGCCTGCAGCAGTTTGTGACTCAACGCTTCAATGATATTGAGGAGCGTCTTGATGATGAGGATGGCAGCCAGAGTGGTGCTGATGATTGAGACCCTTTGTGACAAAAATGGGGAGTAGCATAGACACAGGGGGAGTGGTATAGAAGTAGGGGGAGGAAATGTACATGTTAGAATCCCAATGTTTCTTTTGTTGAGCAGCAGCCTTTATTTTTGAATTACATGATGTGCAAATCATGAAGAGCAGCTTGTGCTTTTTTTTTTTCTTTTATTATGACATGTTGCTTGTGCTGCTGCTATTTGACTAACTAATATCAATGTCTGTTTAATTGCATTAATGAAATGTTTTTATTGATTTCCGAGCATACATTGTTAAGTATGTGCAGAAAATAGTTTGATGTGTTGATGAATCTGGGGATCCAGTATAGGGTGTGCTAGGATTAGGTCCTATGTAATAGGTTAGAGGTTTTGTCACATAAATGCCAAAGGGGGAGTGTTGATGCAATGCCACTTCAAAAGTATTGAAGTGTGCTTAATGGCGCTCGAGCGAAATCAGGCAGAGTACCCCGCTCGACTACCGCTCGATTAAGCGCTCGAGCAAAATCAGGCAGAGTACACCGCTCGATGGCCGCTCGAGCGAAATCAGGCAGAGTACCCCGCTTGACTACCGCTCGAGTAAACGCTCGAGCGAAATGAAGGCATCGAGCTCCGCTCGATGTCCGCTTGACTTGAAGCTCGAGCGAACACAGGCAGAGTGTCACCGCTCGATCGTCACTCGATATGAAGCTCGAGCGAATCAAGAAACATTCGTGTATGACATGAATGAGAGGGGCTATTAGTTAATCAGATTAGAAATGCATCCATATATGTTAAATTATTTGATGCATTTCTAGGTAGCACACATTCGTAATTGTGTTTAATCATGAATGATTGCACCATAATCAAACACCCAAAAGGGAAATAATTCTGAAACATCATTTCCGGTTTGGTAAAACTTTATGAATAATTTTTTGCTCATTTAAGCTTATTTGCGGCGATATTTACTCGCCGTAAATAGTTTTTTGCACTGACAATTACTGGTGGAAAGAAATGGTTCACATGCCAAATGTAATTTTGTTTGTGGGAAACAATTCTATTGTAGGCACGATGAGCATATGAAATGTTAGGTATCATTGGTTTTCTTTGGTTTGGAGGAATGTGCATGTCAATTACCCTCAGCTTGACTGCCACTTCCAAGTCATGGATAGTGTTAAAAAACTACTATTTCACATTTCTTACAAAATATTTGTATTGGTGCTTAACCATTGCTGAATCAAACATGTGCATAGAATGATCTGCATGCTCTTGGAAATTGAGAAGCAATTCCTAGAAAACACTCAAGCCCAGAGAATAAAATTTGGGAATCAAAGTAACGAGGTTAAAAAATACAATGGAAAGTTGGGCATTTTATAATCAATACATAGGTAAGTCATTACAAAAACTTTTTCCTTCCAGGTATACCAAGCTTTCTTCCTTCCAAAAATCATGTTAAAAAAAAATCACTAGGACTATAGTCCTACCAAGCTTTCTTCCTCCAAAAATAATTACAAAAATTATCACTTGACAAGCTTTCTTCTTCCAAGCTTTCAACAGTGTCCTAAGTAGCACCATCTACCTCCGCAAACAAGACGCCCGCATCTCCCTATACTCCTGCATCATATAGGGAACTCAATAATAAGATATGCATACTTCCTTCCTTACCAATAAAAAGTTTCAAATGCTATTTCATTGAGTCTTGAATAATCAAGAAGAAAGCTCCAATGATCAAAGAAATAAATGACTACTACTTATATCCAGTCCATATAAGCCATCAATTCCCAAAGTTATTGAAATAAGGATGAAACTTGTTTGCCCTTAGACTTGCCCAATGTGATTAACACATGAGCTTAGTACTATTCTCCAAAGATCCAGCCAAGCAAGGATACATTGGGTAAAGGAAAAAGGACTTGAGATTCAAAAAGTAAAATGCCATTGGCAACTTCTTACTCACAAAGTTATGATTTCCAGAAACAAAGAGTAATGTCATTGGGTTTTCTTCACAAGTTAATCTCAAGTCCTTTGAGATTATAAGAATACTGTATAAGCATAGAACATGAAAGTTCCTCTTTATGTATCATCAGAAAACTACTTTAATTGCCAATGCTAGCAAGGTTCCTCTTTATTAGTGATAACATATTCCTTAAAAAGGAAAAATGCAGTTGAAGTTTGTGGTTTCAACCCTACTTCATCATCAAATTCCAGTGTTGATATTTAGGGAAGTAGAAGTTCACTATAAATCCTTTTGCTGCAGCTAGCAAAGATAACAATTAACATGGTGTATTTGGAAAATGTGTCTATTAGCAATATCATGTTGCCAATAGACTGATCCATAGCAGTCAAATATTGCAAATGGAGTGAAATATTAGGATAATACTAGTTGAGAAACAAAAGTTCTTTCCATTAAAGTCATGGGATTTCTGGGGTCTATTAGTATTTATATTTCAACATAAAATTTTTGCCAAAATCTATAGAATATAAAGTACAAAAATTCCAATTTCAATTGAAAAAAAAAACAAAACAGAAGAAAAACCCCAACCCACAAGGGCAAGAATTAAGACTGTTGTTGGTCTTTTGTACAACTGTGGATAAAAAAATTAAACTAAGTTCATCAATCTCAATAATAAGATTCAGGAAAAATCCGAGGGGGGGGGGGGAGGGAGAGAATGGTACAATAGTTTTAAATTCTTAATTTTTCATCCTTTGATTAGTTGTCTCGTTAAAACACTTCTGAATCCCTCAAGGTGGACCAAAAAACTTGAACTTTTTTATCTATCAATTCAAAGGATGTAGCCCAGTTGCATATAAACCAGAGATATGCATAATTTGGATAAATTGCTATTCAAGCTCTAGATAAGAAAATAGGTAGATACGAAAGAGCCTGCACTTGAACAATACATAAACTACATGGAAGAGAACATGAACAAAATACATTTAATCCGGAAGACTTGGAATTTCTTGATGCTACTAGGGGAAGTCAACCAATGAGTTAGGTGTCACCAATTATGTTGTTTTCTCAGATCACTTAGTTTATTGCATTTTTATTTTTGATAAAAAGGCTTAACAATAGACTATGAAATACAAAATCAACTTAACAAACAAAATGCTGAGCTTATATTTTGATGGCAATTTAGGTTCCAAACCAGCCCTAAAGCTTTGACCCCGTAATTATGAAAATTTATTGAACCTCACAAAGTGAAAATTTACCTCAATCTTGTAAATTTATTCAAAGTACACAGGGAGTATACAATACACATACCAAAACACTGGAAATTTTTAAGGGAACTTACTTGTAGCTCTTCTGAGCATGTTAAAGTTTTTTGGCGAAGAAACTTATCCATTGGATAAGCTGCCCTTTTTCATGGACGATGACAGCCTCCTCATGTTTGTTGTACCATGTGATTCATGCACCACATCGTTCATTGCATCATTATTTGATGGATCAGATGATGGAGTTACTTCATCAACCTAGGTGTTAAAGCCTGGATGGGCCCAGTTTCAGCGAACACCAAGGCTCATAATAGGATGAGCTTCAAGTGAAAAACCTAAAGTAAATAATTTCTACTAGGGAAAAAAAATGATGTAGAATCAGACTCTTTAAGATCATTTTTTGCATGCTCAGAACTAACTTCTATTTAATTTTCCTAAAGCTCCATGATAAAAACTAACATAGTAGGATTTATCTTCCAGACATGTAAAGTCATTTTAGAAAGAGATTTAATTGATTGCAGGGGAAGTAGAAATAGATTTTCCTATGTGTCGATCCAAAATTGAGGTACAAGAAAATAAATTGTAAAAGGCAGCCTTTATGGTCGTTTCTAGACCACCTTCTTAAAAGACAGCAACATAGTTAAAAAAGTCTAGATACATCTAAATGAAAATACATACCTGCAGCAGACGAACGTCTAATGCTGGTCGATTAGCAGGATCTGCTGCCAATTGCAGTAGTCTTTTATGAGTCAGCACATCCTCTGCTCTCTCCACATTCACATCCAATGCATAACTATGACGTCAACAATTAGGTAGCTCAAAAAAGTTAGTCCCAATATGCACATTGTCATTGTTGTAACAACGTTTCATACCTCGAAAATGATGGTTTCAGAAACTAATAGCCCTTGAGCTTTATTTTGGTACTGTAAAAAAATTGAGAACGAAAGAATAGCAAGAACTAAAATGAAATATCAAATAAGAAACGATGATACGCATCCAAAAAGGAGTGTTTGGTTGCCTGATTCTAAACTCTTTTAATGCCCGATAATAACAAATTAATAAGAATGAGTGAGTGAGAAGCCAATGAGATGCGAGAGAGGTAGCATGACGTGTGGACCAGGTTGCTACTACAAAATATGATTTACATACATGGTTTGATGATTTACATACATGGTTTTCATCAAACCATGTGCACAACCTGTTTCCCTTCAAAACTCATCTAATACATTTCCACCTCCTTATTACATGAAATTTACCCGAACCAAGCAAACAATATTACAAAGATTATCACCTAGTATAGACACAATAATTTCCGTTTTTGACACCTCAGATTCTTTGCTATTTCCCTCACTTTATCTTCTCTTTTTCAAACGTTATACTCGCGCAGTAATACAACATCCCACATCTTCGAACTCTTATTGTCTCTTTTGAAATAGTTCCCTTCTAACAATTGAAGAATATCAGCCCATATGAAAAATTCACATCTTGCATTTCCCTGCACATAGTACGAATGCAAGAATTAGCATTTTTTCTACACCCCACAAGCAAAGCAAATAATCAATATGCAAAATATAACAATGCAAAAGTCATTTACCGTATTATAATTTGGGCAGGCGAAAAATTTCCTTCCAGGATTTTTTTGAGTGTGGGACATCTTAATTGGCGTTTTGAGACCACACCAACAGGTTGGTGATTCCACAAAATCATTAACTAATGATGATGATGATGTTTGGCCTGATGCCATGCGTGTTTCTGCAAAACCAAATACAATTCCAACTCAGCGAATATCATCAGTGTATAGAAACAAAATCAGAAACTTTTTTTCTTTTATTAGTAAAATAAAATAAATAATAAAAAAAGGGGAAAATTTAAAATATCCGAAGCTATCTAGGAAAGGAACAGGAAGAGCTACATGACTAAAACAGCCCCGATGGTTTATAATCACTAAAGGTGATTATGTAACATATGTATTTCCAGTTTGTTGGGAGCAATAAGATAAGAAAACCAACAAGCAAAGCATGCATAGAAACCTGCTACATTCTAATTATTAGTACAAAACATTTGTTTTTTTTTTTAAGTCAAATGTATGGGTTTTAAAGAGAAATGTAATCCAGCTTGGAAAAGACAATGTAAGTATTCACATCCATTAACAAGAAAAAAGAAAAAGAAATAAGGACAATGTTTCATGAGGAAGATGCAAAAACCAAATATATACCCATTAACTCATCTATGCACAGCTTGGACAAACATACAGCCCATAAATCATGACAATTAGGCAATACATAAATGAACTAGGAAATAAAATGTACAGCCTGAGGAACTCGCTGTGTTCCTGCCCAATGACTAAACTACTTAAGTGATTCGAGGTTAATTGCCAGGACTGGAAGTGCTCTTACCCATATAGTTACCATAAAGAAGATAGCTATTCAATGTTAATGTGCAATGCAACAAAACAGAGGTGACCAAAAATAAAAATAATAACTATAAGCTTCTAAGTGAAAACAAGCTTAAATGTGAGACATTGAGAAAACCAAAGAAAGAAAATGAATTTTCTCAAACTTAAAGACCCTCAAGAATTATACCTGCCTTATCATTTGGGCCCAATAATTGATTAATAGAGTTCACTAACTTATTCTACTCAAACAAAGAAGTTACTTTTTACAAGGTGGAACTCATAGAGAAACATAGCTTCATGAGATTAATTATTAAACACCTATAAAACTCGGGATGTACTTTTATAATGGGAGCTTCTAGTTTAGTAGGGAAATGGCAAGACTGGAAGTGCTCTTACCCATTCACTAAACTACTTAAGTGCTTCAATGTTAATTCCCAGGACTGGAAGTCCTCTTACCCATATGGTTACCATAAAAAAAAAGGATTAAGGAAAAATCTTGCCAGATGCCTATCATAATCCACAATGCAGTAGTAATAACAAAATTCAGGAAATACACAAACTCCCGGCTATAAATGGCAAGAGAATATGAATTGAATATGAGAACTTGCACTATAAATCCGGCATAAATTGAGTTTAAACTACCTCTCACCAAATCTCACTTCCTACCATTATGAAGAAATTCACCGAACTATTCAAGAACAAGAAGGGTCTATCTCAGCAAGAAACTACTTAGACAAAAAGTAATTTGCATGGAATCTGATTTCAAATATACCAAGGTAATAGATATCTCTACATCAAACAACAAACAAAATCGCAAACTTGCTAAACATCTACACGAACCACTTTTACAAAGTGCTACGGTATCAGAGTGTGGGAGAGAGGGAAGCAGAGACTTTGACAGCCTATTAGAAGATGTTTCCAGAATCAAATTGAATAAAAGAGGTCAATAAATTAGCATACCTTGGGGGAATTTGAGATCTGCGTAGTCCAGACTGGCTGGGATTTTCAAGTTAGGGTTTCTAAATTTTAATTACAGAGACCTTCGAAATGTACAACTCAATTCGTCTTAGTCACAGAGACATTCAACATGTAAAACCCATAAATCAGTGGGAAAGAAATCACACTCGTAGAGGAAGGGAATTCATATAAAACCAATAAATCACAGAGAAAAAATCACACCGAACCCAGAATCACAGAGACGACGTGAGCGACACCGAGGGTTTGGACTACCGCTTCTTTGCTTCGGAACCTCGTCTTCCGTTGGGCAGAGGTCCCAAGTGCTTGGGTCGGGGTGTAGGTTGAAGACGAAGCCTCTGAGATGGGGAACAGCCGAAGGCCCGGTGGGTTTCCTGGGTTTCTTGCACGGGAAAGGAGGTTGAAGACGAATAGAAACAATGTTTGGGTCGGGGACGAAGGCGCCCGAAAAGGAGGTTGAAGACGATTCGGAAGTGCAGTGCTTGGGGTGGGGGACGAAGCCGCTTGGGTCATGCACGGGGATAGTTTTCGAAATTGCAAGTGTTCGAATGAGCCATGCGTCCGAGCGGGAATTTTCAGCCACGTCAGGTGTGTGTTCGGCTGATGCTGCACAGTGGCGGACGCGTATCATTTTTGGTGTGGACCTATGAAATTGATGTAAAATATCTTAAAATTTTCTAAATAATAGTGAAATAATTTGTAAATAATAATTAAATGGTTTTTGTTAATATATTCTATTAAGTTTTGAAAAATAAGAAATAAAAATTAAATAAAAATATTATAAAATTAAAAAACTGTTTGAATATTTTTTTGTTATAAAGTTTGAAAAATTTATATTGAATTGTGCTTTGTTTTAAAATTTGTAGAAGTTATAAATTGTAATGTTTAGATAATAATAGATGAAAATGTTGAAAATTTAAAATTAAAAAATATTTTATATTTAAGTGATATTTAAAAAAGATATAATTTCTCTATCTTATCACTTTAGCAAAAACAAGTGCAAAGTTGAGCAGCCAACACGCTTGTTCCCGAGAAAGGGAACCTATACAAATTAATTTGCCAACAAAAAGGTTAGAGCACTAGCATTGGTTTGGCCAAATGCATCTCTAAACTTTAGTCAATATCACATATTTTTATATTTGTCTATTATATTTACATTCAATTCTCATAGTGGATTAGTCATTTACTCTCTATATAATAATAAAATATTATTAAATTAATAATTTTTTTATTTAATTTATTTGTATCACATTTTATAATTCTATCAATTGAATATTAATAATAATTATATTCTAATTAAATTAATATTAAAAAATTTATATTTTTAAAAGTCATTTAATGTTAATAATAAAAAATATTGATTAAACTCATCTAAAATTCTATCTAAATTTCTTAATTACAAACTAAATAGTATTTTTATTGGAGTGAGAAATTAATATTTTAATATTTACTTGAAGTGAGAAATTAATATTTTAATATTTGGTGAATTAATAGTGATTCTCCATCTTTGACCAATCACTATAGAAAAAGTCTATTTTATTTTAGACTTAGCCAATTCAATGTGGAGTATTTTTAGTACATATTATTTAAATTTTATCCAATTTTTAACTTTGGCCAAGCCAATTCTAGTGCCCTTAGGTGCACAAGTTTGATATAATGAATAGTCATTTCACTGTTCACATGCATATCATGAATACTCGTGTACTATTATACATATTAATTGATTTATATAATAAATTAAATATAATAGAGAATATATCATATTACCATACATACTGGGATATTATGAATATATAACTCTATAATATAATAAGGGGATGCCCAATCGATAATTACATCCATTAAAAGTATAGATTCCACTTCATTCTAAAACATATAAACTATTATCGAGGAGATTCAACACATATTCAAATATCATCAAAATTGAAAATTTGCTAAAATATATCGATCTCAAAATCGATGTGCGCATTCAGTGGCGCAATGGATAGCTACCAATCATGTTTTTGGAAGCCTACCCTTAGATAAAACTCCTAGTTATTTTTTGTATATTGATAGTGAAAATGATCCTCCTTAAATTTTGTATCTTTAATTATTAATCTATAATATGTTTGATTAGAAAAAAAAAAAAAAAAGGATTGGTAATATTCTAAAACCAACAAAAATCCAATTAAGAAATATATTAATTATATCATTCTACCTCATTAAACATGTTGATATGGATTCTATTACAGATCATGATGTTGATCATGTGCGTTACGCACCTTGTTATCTCATTCTTCATGTAGTTTCCGACTTGCAGTTCATAAGATTACGAGAACAAACGTGATAGAGACACAGGCACTCGTGTATTCAGGAACACCTGAATATTGATTTTATCGTTAAGTAAGCAATTAACAGTAAATTCTCTATTTATGTGTCTGTCTGTGTACACGAACTCTCGTTTCTCTATCATGATTCTTACGAGAATTTTACTGGAAAACAATGTATAATGTTTATATAATTAGAGAACAAATAAAATATTAATATTAATTTGAAGAGTGTTGAATAAACACGTAGTTGTATTCTCATTTCTATCTTTATCTGTTACAATCGTTTTCCTTATATACAAGTTTATGCAAGAATATTCTAGAGGAATCAAATATTGTTACAGAAGGAATGTTGCTATGCAATGTTGCTGCATGATGCACAGAGAATGGCAGCACAGCAGAGGCATGGTAGAGGTTGTTACGTAACTGCATTGTGGTCCTTAGGCAGCATGCTGGTACTAGGTGAAGAGTCGGTAATACCCTTAACATCCCCCCTCAAGTCAAGCGGTAAATGTTGAAGGCGTAGACTTGTGCACATTTTGATGAATCTAACCGATGAGAGAGGCTTTGTCAAAGTATCGGCAAGCTGATCTTGACCTGAGATAAATGCCACCTGAAGTGATTTGTTGAGGACTCGATCCCGAACAAAATGAAAGTCAATTTCGACATGTTTTGTGCGGGCGTGAAAGACGGGGTTTGATGAAAGATAGATAGTGCTCATGTTATCGCAATAGATCAGAGGAGCTTGATGAAGATTCACACCTAAGTCACGGCACAAGTTCTGGATCCAAATTACTTCAACTGTGGAGTTTGCAACTGCCTTGAATTCGGCCTCAGTTGACGAGCGTGCTACTGTTGGTTGTTTCTTGGATGACCAAGAACTTAAATTGCTGTCGAGAAAAACGCAGTATCCACTGGTAGAACGCCGATCGTCAGGACATCCTGCCCAATCAGCATCGGAAAAAGCAGTGATATTGAGGCTTGAAGATGGTGACAATTGTAGGCCAAGTGTTGAAGTGTGTTTGAGATAACGGAGGATCCGCTTTACTGCCTGCCAATGAGGAACACGAGGGGAGTGCATGAATTGGCATACCTATTCACTGCAAATGCGAGATCAGGCCGCGTGAACGAGAGACATTGCAACGAACCAACTGTGCTTCGGTAGAGAGTAGGATCCTCAAATAAGTTACCTGAAAATGCACTTAATTTATCTGTGGTGGACATCGGCGTTTTAACTGGTTTTGCGAGATGCATGTTGGTTAGTAAAACAAGGTCCGTGATATATTTTTGTTGTGTTAGAAGCAGACCACAAGAATTAAAGGTAGCTTCAACACTCAGAAAATAATGCAATCGGCCCAGATCAGTAATGGGAAAATCAACCCGCAAGGCAGTAATGAGCTCAGAAACATAAGATGTTGATGACCCAGTAATGAGAAGATCATCTACGTACACCAGAACAAAGGTGGTGCATGTCTTTGATGACTTTATAAAAAGGGATGAATCTGTCGAAGAAATGCAAAAAGCAAAATCAATTAGACGTGAGCTTAATCTGGAGTACCAGGCTCTTGGTGATTGTCGAAGACCATAAATGGCTCTATGCAACCTGCAAACATGAGAGGGAAATTTTGGATGAATAAAACCCGGTGGTTGAGACATGAATACTGTTTCATGTAATGGTCCATGCAAGAATGCATTTTGGACGTCAAATTGCTGAATATTCCAGTGATGAGAGACAACCAAAGCAAGAACCAATCGGACAGTAGTAGCTTTTACAACTGGGCTAAATGTTTCTTCAAAATCGATGCCGGAATGTTGAAGAAATCCCTTTGCTACTAGGCGGGCTTTCCGTTGTTCAATTTCTCCATTAGCCAATCGCTTTGTTTGAAAAACCCACTTGCAGGTAACAATGTTTGTGGCATGAGATGAAGGAACTAAAGACCAAGTATTGTTAGCAAGTAAGGCGTGGAACTCTTTTGCCATCGCATCTCGCCATTCAGAATACTTTTGAGCAACACTGTAACATGTGGGAGTCTTGGGCATAGCAGTTTTGTCAGTGAAAAATGCTCTCTGTGGAGGCCACCTAACCATACCATCATTAAATTGTCATGGTCGAATAGCCCCTGTGCGTGACCTTGTCATCATTGGATGTGCAGGTGGGTGAGAAGCAGGCATGGAAGAAATCTGCATAGGTGATGGTTGTGTGAGAGACAATGATGAACTTAGAGTTGGAGAAGATGGAGGAGGACCTAAGATAGAAGGTGAAGTGATTGGACCAGTGGGCTGTGGTAAAATAGTCTGTTGGAGAGAAGGTAGCATAACATGCGTGGGATCAGACATAAATGGTGAAATATTAGAATTTTTGAAAGGGAAAGAGGACTCATTGAACCTAACATCAATGGATGTGTAGGCTCGGCCAGTGGGTATGTGATAGCAGGTATAACCTTTATGACCTGGCCTGAGGCCCAGAAAAACACATTCAATGGATCGATAATTGAATTTGTTAGAGTTGTAGGGAGCAGTGAGTGGCCAACATGCACAACCGAAAGTCCTTAACGATTTATTATCGGGATGTTTGTTGTTAAGCAAGAAGTAAGGTGAAGTATTATTCAGTGAGGCAGATGATAAAATATTAATTAAGTAAACTGCATGGGCGAAAGCTTGAGGCCAGAAAATGAGTGGTATGGACGCATGTGCAAGAAGGGATAATCCAGTGTCGACAATGTGTCGATATTTGCGTTCTACAATTCCGTTTTGAGTATGATTATGGGGGCAGGTAATTCGGTGAAAAATTCCATTAGAAGCAAGAAATTGTGAGAAGGGTTTGAATTCACCCCCCAATCGGATTGAAACTGTTTAATAGAGGCTTTATATTGCAGTTCAACATGAGTTTTAAATTTAACAAACACAGATAATGCTTGAGACTTAGATTGCAATGGGAACAACCAAGAATAACAAGTGTAGTCATCAACAAAACTAATGTAATAACGATAACCATCTTGAGATTCATGTGGGGAAGGACCCCATAAATCAGAAAAGATCAATTGCAAAGGTTCATTTGATTTTTGAAGCCTTGGAAGCGCAGGTTGACGATGAGATTTAGCCTTGGCACATGCATCACAAAATGGAGGTGTTATTGAAGGATCGAAAGGCAGAGCATGCTGTTGAAGGATAGAACAAACGAGTTTGAGATAAGCGTGTCCAAGCCGAGATTGCCATGTGGGAACTGAGATGACCGTGGTGAGAGCTGAGGGAGGTGGTGAAGTGAAAGAGTAGATGCCATTATTGACGGTTCCGCGAAGTAGTGTCTTCCCCGAGTGGCAGTCCTTAACACAGAAAAAGTCAGAAAAGAATTCAAAGAATGCATTATTATCAATGCAGAATTGGCGAACGGAAATGAGGCTCTTCTGGAAAGAAGGAACACATAAGATATTTTTAAGAAGAAAAGTGGTTGTTGGAGAAGAGAGAGAGGCTGAACCAGAATGAGAGATAGGAACAACACTACCATCACCAACACGCAGATTCTCCTCGCCTTGATAATCAGCTACTTGAAGATTCAAGTTTGACAAGTCACTTGTTATGTGATTTGTGGCAGCAGTATCCGGGTACCAAGTTGAATCCATAACATAATTTGTAGAGGAGTAATTGGCAGAGATGGGAGCAGGACTAGTATACGCTTAATTAAACCTGTAGAGGCAGGTGAGAGCACTATGCCCTTGCCGATTGCAGACTTGGCAAACAAGACGATTAGTTGGTAAAGTAGAGGAACCATTTTCATTTTTACCTGTCGATGGACCACGTCCACCACAATTGCCACGAACACCACGTCCTCTGTAATGATTTCATCCACCACGATTAGGACCTCGACCACCACGTTGTGCAGGATGATGTTTGGCAGTATAGTTGGCAGAGACTTCATTGGAGAAGAGCCTGGTATGAGAATGGTGCTGGAGTCGAGCTTCGTGAGCTAAAAGATGACCTAGCAATTCTTCATGAGTGATTGGTTCAATTCTGGTGGTAACTGATGGAACGAGAGGATCGTAATCAGGTCCCAAGCCAGTAAGGAGATAAGGAACAAACTCTGATGGAGGCAGAGGTCATCCCGCAGCGGACATTGTATCAGCCAATGCCTTAGCTTTGCAATAATACATAGAGATTGAGTCATCCCCTTTCTTGTGAGAGGTCAATTGAAACTGAGTTTGGAGAAGGCGAGCCTGGGATGCCGAAGCATAAGTTGACTCAAGTGAGAGCCAAACTGCCCGAGCTGAGGCACAGCCAACAACCTGTGCCATAAGAGGCTCAGAAAGAGATAAAATGAGTACTGACATAACCAGTTGGTCCTGTTGCAACCAAGTTTCATAAGCAGGATTGGAGGTGGAATCATCTAGCAGAGGTTTGGGAGGGGGAAAAGACCCATCAACAAACTGGTAAAGTCTTTGGCCAAGAAGATAGGGAACCAATTGAAATTTTCACAGGAGATAATTATCGGGAGTGAGTTTGACAGAAATTGTATGAGACATTTGGGTGAGTAAGGTTAGGGTTGGGATTTGAAGCAAAGGGATTTAGGTTAGCAAAAGGATTCGTAGGAGAGGAAGGAGGCGACGCCATTGGAGTTTAATCCTTAGTGGCTCTGTATACCATGTTGAATAAACACTTAGTTGTATTCTCATTTCTATCTTTATATGTTACAATCGTTTTCCTTATATACAAATTTATGCAAGAATATTCTAGAGGAATCAAATATTGTTACAGAAGGAATGTTGCTGCATGATGCAGCTTACATAGAGAATGGCAGCGCAATGTTGCTGCATGATGCACAGAGAATGGCAGCACAATGTTGCTGCATGATGCACAGAGAATGGCAGCACAGCAGAGGCATGCAAAGGTTGTTACGTAACTGCATTGTGGTCCTTAGGCTGCATGCTGGTACTAGGTGAAGAGTTGGTAATACCCTTAACAAAGAGAAAATCTAGCATTGAGGCACGTTATGGTGGAGTACCTTTTTTTAGAGTTTAAACATGCACCAAACTTTTTTACGAGTAAAATTATGTCGAAGTTTAAACATGCACTAACCTTTTTGAGTGTCTCAAATTACATCATTTCTCGTTAATTTTAATTAATATTATATAATAATTGTATGATGTCTTAAAATTTTAAAATTTTAGAGATAAATTTCGAAGAGATAAATATTGTTGGACTAATTTTTTTTGTGAAGAAATGATATTTACAGTTGTGAATTGTGCAAGTGCTGTAAAATCCTTTTAAAAAAGTGAGTAAATACAGAATTAACATAGAAAAAAATTAATTTTTTAATAATAAAATCTACTATTTTTTAAAATGATTGCGCAGCAGTTACAAACTCTATGACTACTTATAACATTACTTAATATGAGATTACAGGATTGCTAGAAAGGGGGAGAAAGTGTCGCATCACATAAAAGAGAAAGATGTTGTAATAACATGGGCATTTGACGGGTAACACTAGGGCCACTGCTCCCAGCTCCAACCACCTTTAGTGATAGATTTTTTTTCTTTTTCATATAAATATATTTTAATATTTTTGAATATTTTTATAAAAAATAAAAAAATCATAATATTATTTAAAAACATATTCTTAATCATTAAGTAAAAAAAAAAAAGGAGCAGGAGCTACCGCAGCGGGACATGTTATCATTTCCCGGTATTTGACTCTTTGAGGAGTTTTTAAAAAATAATCCAATTATAGGAGGTGTGGCTATCTTGCAATAGCTAGGGTGATGAATATTCACTTCTTTCATTTTTCTCTTAGATTTGCTATCAGAAAACTATAGTTAAATCTAGGTGTGTAACATAACAGTGGTCTGCATCTGTCTGCAACATAAATTTTATTTTCCTGGGACATCAACAGAATTTAATTTGGGACCTTTGGAATCTGATGCATCCATTTGCTGATTTGGTTTTTGTTTACTCATTTGACTATGGAACCTTGCACCAGAACAGCATGCGACAACAAAAAATTCATAATATTTCGTAAAAGAGACTACACTTTATATTGTGCAGGTGAAGCAACTGATAATCCAACAACAAAAAGGCACTACAATAGCTAGAAATGGAGGTTATAGAAGTGATCAAGAAATTACATCTTACCAAATTGTCATTCTAAATTGTGAACAACTGAAGTTACTATACATGAGGACAAATAAAATGCAAGAAACTATGCATATAGATGTAAATGTTCATGATCTACACATTTCCCGACCAACTGTATTGCTCAAGGTGTAGGGTTCAGAAGAATACACTGAAGACATTTCTTGGGTATGGAATTAGAGGAAATTGCAAAAGTGGGACTCTGAGGGGTTACAGCCTGAAGAAAAAATGCTATCAGTAGTACCCAAGGTACCTAGTTCACAGCTGAATCTTCAGGAAAAGGCTTGAGATATTTTACTCTTGCTGACACCGCACCCGCAAATCAAGCAGTGTACTTCGAGAGGTACTCTCATTGAGGTACGAGATGGATACCTTTCAATCTTTTCTTTTCTATTTCAAGGGGTTTCTTGTCTCACCATTGCCAGCTTTCAATCATTTTCGTTTTGAGCTTTCTCATTGTGATACTTCTTTTACATTGAACAATGAAGGTGGATTCCACAGTCTCCTGGATGGATTGTTTGAAACAGCCATATCAACACCACCCACGTTCTCTCCACCTACCATAGATACTAACTTTCTCAAAATTATCCATCCCTGTGTGGTCACTGGTCCAAGATTTCAAGGGAGCAATCAATGTAGTGTTCCTCATCTACCTCGTCAAGACTCTGATTATTCTTTACAAGGCGAAACTCTCCACACAAGTACTTGTCTATTTTAAACAAATAAGGTAATTCATAAAAAAGGTGCAAAAAAAAAGTAAAAAAAATAAAAGCTTTCATTTAAGGAGACTCTGAAATTTAGATATCCAAATAAAGAATCATATCGAAGGAGGAAAACTATGTTATTGAGGGAAAATTTTGAAAGGCGAGGCTAGAGTCCAAAATGAACGACCATAGTACTAAAAAGCATAAAAGTTACATTATTCATCCCAAAAGACAACTTCTTAATCCAGGACCATAAATGAAATGAAAATCAAACAAAAGGAGCCACTAACAATGAAAGCCCTCTTGAGGAAAGATAATGTTGGATAGTTTAAGAAAGAATCCTATCATAGTGGCTGATTAGTGCTTCATTGGGAGATAACTGGTGTTTTAGAGAATTCTATCCGTAGTATTTTGGGCTTGCTAGGCTCATGACTCACGAGGGGCTGACCTCCTTATGTGTTGGAAAAGGCAATTTCGTTGTCATCATAATGATGGTTTGTGGAAGCTCATTCTGTTTTACACAATGTGGTGTATTGAAGACAAGAAGTTTTGAAGATTGTAAAAAAACAAATGGTGAAGCTTAAGACCTCTCGGTCAAGTGAAGTAACTAGTAATGGTGATTAATGCTTTATATAGAATGCTTGGTGTTTGGTTATAACCAATTAATCATTATGTAAATCTGAACCATGAGCAAGGGTTCACAGAGGCTGGTGAAGTTTAGATATATGTATGTACGTATGCTTTTAGAAATATGATGTGTTAATTTATTCTTTCCATTGAAAAGATTTTCCAGTACTAAAGCCTTTAGTAATAAAGAATTATTGTTTGTTGTCAGATGAGTTCGGCAATAGGTGGAAATGAGGATATGATTGATTTGGACCCGTTTGACTCAGAAAGTATTCAAAATGAGGAATCTAAAGCAAAATGAAGGAAACGGTCAAACGTGTGGTCTTTTTTTTAAAATGATTCCTGATTCTGAAATCAATGATGGTAAGCCATGAGCTAAGTGCAAGATGTGTGGAACTACTTACATGACAGCGAGCAAATATGGAACCGAAAATATGAAACGTCACATTGACACATGCTCTAGGAGAAGTTCACGAGATATTGGTCAGATGATGCTATCACAAAATAGTGGAAATATTTCGGTAAGCTCTAATAAATTTGATACTGAAGAATATAGAGAAATTTTGGTAGTTGCTATTGTGAAGCATGAACTGCCTTTTCGGTTTGTTGAATATTCGGGAGTGAGATCTTTATTACAATATTTGCGTCCAAATGTTCCACTTATTCTAAGAATACTGCCAAGGTTGATTTGGTTAAGATGTATAATCAAGAAAAAAAAAAAGGATTAAATACATGTTAAATGATTCTCCCGGTAGAATTAGTCTAACATTTGACTTGTGGACTTCTATAACCACTGATGGTTATATGTGCATTACAACACATTTTCTGGATAAGAGATGGGTTCTGCAGAAAAGGGTTTTGAACTTTTCTTTTATGCCACCATCACATAATGGCATATTTTTATCTGAAAAAATTTATAATTTGCTATGTGAGTGGGGAATTCAGCACAAAATTTTTGCATTGACTTTAGACAATGCTTCTTCTAATGATGTTTCAGTAGAGTTGTTAAGAACTCAATTGAACATTAAGAAAGCTCTTGTTTTTAATGGTGAGTTCTTTCATCTTCGTTGTTGTGCTCATATTTTGAATTTGATTGTACAAGATGTGTTAAAAGAGATTGATTTTGCTATCCAAAAAGTTCGTGAAAGTATCAAGTATGTCAAAAGATCACAAACAAAAAAAGTAAAATTTTTAGATTCAACAAATCAAATGTCTTTGGATAGTAAGAAAGGGTTGAGACAGGATGTCCCCACTAGATGGAATTCTACTTTTCTTATGCTTGAGAGTGCTCTTTTCTATCATCGTGCCTTTATCATCTCATTTATGCAACCAAATGAGACCTTAGAGTTGTAATAGTTTGTAAATTTGTCCTTTTTTTTAAGTATGATAACTTTTGATGCATCTTTGGTTAAGATCATGTGTAAAACTGGCTTTTTATGATCTTCTCCAATCGCATACCATCGCGTCATGATTCTCTAATTAACTAAAAAATAATGGTATATATAATTAAAGGACGTGGCAACGTGCAAGTTTGCACAATTTTTTTAAAAAAATAATAGATGGTCCGCCATTAAAAAATCAATTTTTTTTTTTCACATGAATCTTAAATATGCTTCACTTTTTTTCTTAAATGGACTATACGAAACTTACAGATTTTATAACTATACAAATTATATTCTTGCTAAACCACATCAAGTTAAACTTGTTTAACATAAAAACTTTAAACTCTTAAAATTCTAATGCAAATTATTTTTAAGAAGAATTTTATGTACCGTTTGGATAGTGAGTTGAGATGAAAATTGAAAGTTAAATAAAATATTATTAGAATATATTTTTTAATATTATTATTATTTTAAAATTTAAAAAGTTAAATTATTTATTATATTTTGTATGAAAATTTGAAAAAATTGTGATAATGAGATGAAATACTTCTTATATCAAAACCAGACCTTGGTCACCATTTTGACTACCACTCAAAGGGCTGTGTTGATGTTGTGTTTCGCGAGCCTAGACAACTTCATGTAGGCAATGTACGAGCGATCACCTACACAATCACAAAGGGGGGGACCTCATTGTCCGTTGATCCTCTAATGCTTAAGTCAGTAATTGTTGGTGAAGATGGTGAATTGTAGACAGGACATGAGTATAAAATAACTGACGATAGATTTAGATTAGACTTGGTATCGTTATTTCTTATTTCCTGGCTTTCTGATGGTAGTGCCTTATTTATACTTGCCGACCTGGTCTCCAAGATAGTGAAGCGTTGGATAGCAGTTGATGATATGCCTGTGCTGTCTATTCGCTGAGTTACCTTCATGGTGTCAATTCGCCAAGTTAGAAAGTGCTTTGGGTCCTTGTATGTTGCTCAGGTCTTGGGTCGCATTAAATGCAACATGGCTTTTACTCTGGGCCACATTGAATGAGGCATGATTTTCACCTTGTGTCGCATTGAATGCGGCACACATTCTGTTCTGGGCTCTCTCCTGCCTCATTAATGTTGAATGTGATCTGTCGTGATTTCCCTTATCTAGTAATGAATGTTGTGTCTCTTCCCTCTCAAGTTTCGCCCGTACTCCTTATTGATAATGACCCGACTAGGGTACCACACCGGATCTTTGGCCCAAGTACTAATATCTGGCTCAGGCTATGCCGCGCACTCGGGCCCTATCTCGACCCATATTTCTAGCTTGGTTCAACCCAGGCCTTATATTTGAGTTGTAACTTGGGCCCTGCCTTTAATCCAATATAAGAGATTTTTTCCCTTCATAGGCTGCATAGTCAATTAGATTCTACCAAGGGATTTGCCAGAAGCTACCATTAATTTTTAAAAAACCAAAAAAAAAAATGCAAGTTTTATTTTGTTTGAATGAGTATACCTTAAGGATCGATGAAAAAAATTGATGTAGCAACTTTTAATTGATCAAGGTGTAAAAGCCCTTTTTACCCTACATCCTAATTGTAGATTTTTACATAACTTTTTCTAACCTCTAAAAACTATTTCTTCTTATCATCCTTCTCTATTTTTTAACATCAATAAATAATTTCACATATTTAAATATTTTTGAAATTTTAAGAAATTAGTTTCAAAGAATTTTTGTTTGAAATAAAGTTTTTTCTAATATTCCGATTCAAAATAAGAAATATTCCTATAAAAAATACTAGAACCAGAGCTATTTTCACATTAGATTTGGAGAATAAATTAGATAATATTTTTGAGAAATGCTTTAATCATAAAGGGATTATACAAAAATAATTTAAAAAACTAATGTAATTTGATATATTTCGTAATATTGTAAAGTTACTTTTATAAAAGAAGTACAGTACAGATAATAATAATTATTATTTTAAGATTCATTTTATTTGTTAATATGATATCTTCTAATATTGTACTCTAAATCCGGCCAGTACTGTCAAAGGCCTGTGATCTGATTGACATAAACCTCCATTGGATTCGAAAATATAGGTCTTTGATTCAAATCCCCGTTTTCCCAAATGTATCAAAAAAAAAAATCCGGCCAATACTAATTAGTTTTGTTGTTGTATTATATATAAGGAGTAAGGTCAATATATGGTCTCTCTGTCTTACGTTCTCCATGCATGCACCCACTGCCACTGGCCTCCATCCAAATCTCAGCTAGAGTTCCTAATTCGCGCGCCCTTCTTCTTCCAGCTCGATCTAACACTAGTACTGCTGATCTCTATATATTTTCTTAATTATATCTACTTTCTTTCTCATTTTACTTTAGTTTTTTCTCCGATCCCTAGATATAGAGTTTTTGGCCCACCAACTCACCCAACACACACACACACACCATTAGTATATAAATTTACTTTTATATAATTTTTTTTGTGGCTAAAATATTTCTCATATATATATGTGTGTGTATGGCTTGGACACATGGACATGAATAGTAAACGAATATTATTATCTTATAGAGGTAATCGTATTTGCTTCGGTGGATATGCTTTTCGGCACTTTAACCCGCATGGAGAATGAATGTTTTCTTTTTTGCCATTTTTTCGTCTTTGAATTTTTAATGAACTCACCTCATTGGGATGAAGCATAACAGATCTGATATTGAACCTGATCTTTTGGACAAGGAAGAGAAAAAATAGTAATGAAAAGTACAAAAAATCAGTCTCTGGAAATGACTTAAGGAATTAGTGAATTTGGTAATTAGAGAGGAGCCTCTCCTAGAGGTACCATGTCAGCTGAGAGATGTTCACATGAGTGTCTCACATATGAGGGAAAAAGTGTGAGATGGCTACGGCCTCCTTTATCTGAAAGTATAAAATAAACATTGATGGGGCCTCTCCTAGAAGAACATGCAGAATGTGTTGGGAGTAATAAGAACTGCCTCTTATGGCAAGTTTTTCTATATATAGGTGTGAGGATCAACTATATTTAATGGATGTAGTCTTGGGTTCTATTTGGGAACACAACTATTGATATATTTTCAGATTATTTCACTATTATTTATAAACTATTTATTATTATTTATAAACTATTTCACTACTATTCACAGATGATCTAAGATGCTCTTAACTATATTTAATGGAGACTTCATTGATATTGAGTAAAATAGAACTCAATATTGATTGTCCAATGCTTTTCTCACAAATCTCAACCACCCTGGCCACTCACTAGTACCTGGAAATAAGCAAAAAAATATTTGTGAATTCTTCAATATTTAACATCTCTCATCTTTATAGAGAAGCTAACCGACTAGCTGATAATCGATCATGGCCTAGCAAGTCTTGGAGCAGTGGAAATTCAGATCCCCTTTTTCAGCCTCGATCGATGCTGGCCTACTCATTTAAAGGGTACTACAGAAACACAGAATAAGATTGGTCTAAACCAACCTTTTGGCAATCAGAATAATGTCATGTTGATTTTGTATTTCTCAGTTTTATGGATCATAGTTTCTTTAGATTTTTCAAATTAGTTTTATTGCAATTAATATATAAATGGAGTACTATGGTTGAGAATAGTGAGCATTTTAATTGTAATGGTTTCTTCAAACGTTGCATGTTGGTGATCATGTTTGAAAGCAAATATGTTTCATTTATTGGGAGTGATTTGTGTGCATTTATATGAGCCTTTATTATATAGCTTTTACATGTGATTTATTTTTCAAATTTTTTAGACTGAATATGATTTGCAATATGCGTTTCCAGTAGGGGTGTAATGAGTTTGGTTCGGTCCAGTTTTGTACATTTTTTAGAACTGTGTCTGTATACACCGGTTTTGAAAACTTAAAAACCAATACTAGATCGATTTACTATTGAAACCGGAACTTCTAGTTTTTTTGGTTTCGGTCTAGTTCGGTCTGATTTTACGGATTATCAATATTAGTAATAATATGATGTTTACATAGACTAAACTATTAGTCTATTTATATTATAATACAAGTATATTATTTTACAATAACGTCTAACACATACTAGTATAGTATTAAATTTAACTATAGATATAAGTTTTAGACTTTTTATATATGGATATATAATCAAATGTGTAAAAATGTATCTATAAAAAAGAATATATATATTTCTATTTATATTATAATATATCATGCCAAAAATATATTTGTCCTTGATATATATATATATATATATATATATATATATATATCAAAATTAAGTTTATATTAATAACTTGATATTAATGTTTATGTATAAGATAAAAATTTTATGTTATATCACTTATTATATTAATGTTATGTTATAAATTTAATATACTTGAATAATAAAATTATAATTTCATGTTATATTAATTAGCATATAATATAATATAATATAAAAAATTATAAATATATATAACGGTCTGGTTTAGTTTAAACCGGCTTCCAAAATATGAAAATCAGTACTGCACTAATTTAGGATCGGTTTTGGTTCTTAAGAACGGGTACCGTACTGGTCTGCTTACAAATCGGACCAAACCCACCAGCTGATTCTTTTCAACCAGTTTTTCAATTTTTTTTTTACACTGCTAATTACCGGCTTGCATAACTTATTAATTGGTTCTTTCAGCCTTTGATTACATTTGTCACAAAGCTCTACAGTGAGTCAATCATTTTAATTTTCCACTCTCAAAGGAAAATGCATGAGCCAATAACTTTGTTAAGGAAAATTCTTATTGCAGTCCACATTCAAGGATTGCAATTCAAGCATAAATGAAACGAAAATGTTTAATTACTAAATGATACATTGCATTTCAACCATCACCCCATCGCCCTCCCCTCACCCCATTGCCTCTCAGAAAGCAAAAAGCATACTCTTCCTAAAAAAAGAGTAAATCCCTTCATTCCTAAGATTAAATCACACTCTTCCTCCCCCTTACCCTCGCCCCATAGCCCCATCTCCGTCGTTGTCCCCTTCCTCGAAGAACCAATTTGCCATAAACATTTTTTCATATTTTTCGTATAGCTGCAAGGTGGGGCTGAAAGGTATAGCCTTAAACATTTTTTCATATTTTTCGTGATTTCCTTCAAGGTTGGTTATGGAAACTTTGTGTTTGGTTCTAGTAAATATATGGTAATTCGTGTTTGGTTCTGAAAAATCGTAGATTATGCAGATAAAATGTACAAATAGTCACTTTGTAAATTTGTGAAGATCTTTATGTACTTACGATTGAATTATCTGGTTTTGATTGTGTGCACTCTACTTGTTTGTAAAAACATATAAATGAGTTCCATATGATAATTCTAGGGTATGTGTTTGAATACATTTGTGAATTAGTTATCAACATCACGTTATACGTGGCTTGGTGCAAATTGTAAGCAGTGTCCTATACATATGGAACCCATTTGTGAATCAGTTATCAACATCATGTTATTATTGATGATTGTGTACACTCTACTTGTTTGTAAAAATATGTGAATGAGTTCCATATGGTAATTCCAGCGTATGTGTTTGAAGAATGAGTTATCAATATCACATTATGCATTGCTTGGTACAAATTGCAAGTGATGTCCTGTCTATATGGAACCCATTTGTGAATCAGTTATCAGCATCATGTTATTATTGATGATTGTGTGCACTCTACTTGTTTGTAAAAACATGTTAATAGGTTCTATATGGTAATTCTAGTGTATGTGTTTGAACAATGAGTTATCAACATCATGTTATACATTATTTGGTACGAATTGCAAGTGATGTCCTGTCTATATGGAGCTCATTTGTGAATCAGTTATCAACATCATGTTATTATTAATGATTGTGTGCACTCTACTTGTTTGTAAAAATATGTGAATGTGTTTTATATGGTGCACACTATGAATTGTTCCATATGGTACACTCTACAAATTGCAAGTGGTGTCCATAATCTTATTATTGCTTGTATTGCAAGTGGTGTCCATAATCTGAAAAATCTATGAATAAACAAATACTCTGCTTTATATAGTTATAATGGATGTATGAAGTATACAAGTAACTCAGATTTTCTCCTTTATAATCAGCTAAAAGTAATTGCTTACCCATTTTCCTTCTCTCCAAAAAGTAAAAATTATTTTTTAATATTTAGTACAGGATGCATGCATTACTATTAAATTGTTTTTCAATATTATCTGTTGTAGGCATAACACAATTCTAGCATTACACAGTGCTGAAAACTGTTTTTACTTTTGATATGCAATGTCTTCTTCACATTCTTCATCTTATTTGGTTGATCGTTTTTCGAATCATGCTTCAAAATATTTATGCAGAGAGATGACACATCTAAAATTCTCTAACACCCCAAGAAATTCAAGGCGACCTTTTTATTCATGTCCATTTTACAATAGAAAGGTAAATACTAATTAGTTTTGTTTGTGCAACCTTTTTTTAGACATTGAACTTGGCATTGTAATTTTTTCAAATGATTTATAGAAGTTGTTTGCTGCAGGGAACGCCGTACTATAAGTACTTTTTATGGACAGATATTGAAGAGAAAATGAAAGAAAAGTTGTCTGCGAAAAAGAACATCATCTCTAAAAGAGAAAGAAATAACTCCAAAAGTGGGAGGAATAACTTCAAAAATTGGAGGAGGACATCCAAAATGATTGGGATAAGCTTCATGGTCTAATGAAAAATTTAACCATGCACGCATGCGACCCTGCATGTATTGGGGACTTGCAATTCTAATATTTTGTTGTTGGATAGGATCAAGAACAATAATAGATTAAGCAAATATGTATCAAACTGTGTAATGCTATTAAGTAGATTGTAATAGATTGGTTTACCAACTTTATCAATATTGTACAAAGGACAAACCCAGCAATTGAGTATGAAACTCTTAGAATCTGTGATATCCGTCGTTATATTGTAACTGTTTGTTGTTATACTTTCAGACAATTTGGATTGCTATGTTGTCAAAATTAAAAATATCAATGTTAGCAAACTCAACATGATGAAAATTATGAGAGTTAGAAAATTATAATGACCAATCTAATCTCCACCAATCTCATTAACATTACCAACCTATAACTGGTTTGAAAATGAGGAAACATATCCAACGTCACAAAAATACACCAAGTATACAAGAATACAAAACAAAGTTTTACAATTAATGAGAGTTTGACGTTGTAAACATAGTCAACATGTACAATTTACAACATCTTCAAATCTCATTAAATAGTCAAAATTCAACAGTCTACAATGTCTTCTACAGTAGTCTACAATGTCTTTCATCAATCATCAAGAGGGCCATGATATTCGAAGTTCACATGCAAGTAGTTTGAAATATGTTGTAAAAATCATATAAACTATTTGGCATTACTTGTTCAGAAAAATATAACAGATAGATGCAAAATGGAATATTATTTAACATAGACTTGAGAGACAACGTTTTGTTGTGTACCAGGCAGTTGTGATACAACACTTTGTGGTGTACTTCGCAGTATTACTAAATCTGTGTGATTTAATACATCTTTCGTACGTGATGTTACCCACATTTGAATACATAAAAAAAATAACTTAAAAATAAATTCATTAACATTATATCAAAATCACATTATTTAAATATTCTCACATTTTTTCTTTATCGCTTGTCACTACACTTTTTATTTTTGGTTTGCAACTTCTCTATGTAGGTTGTCTCTTCTTTGATGAGGGCCTCCCTTTGCCTCTAACAACACGAGAACTCAGCACTTTCTTCAAACTTTCAATTTCGGCATCAATGAAAATATGAGTGCTTGCAACTCTAACATGGGGCTTTAATTTAGTGTAAATCGAATCCATTGCCTTGAACTTCTATGTCATGTCCAGGGAATTATTTTCGCTTTCACATGCATTTGTAGCTACTTCGTAACATAATTTTATCAAACTAAAGTACCGACTAGCAGCTGGTTTACCACTCAAGTCATCATAATTGCTTCAAATGGGAGCATATCTATTGGACATCCCTTACGGCAAAAACTGAAAGAATGTGCCTACATATAATTCCTCTCATCTCAAATAGTCCATATATGCACTTCACCTCACACTCATTTTCATTGAAATACGTCTGCAAAGTTGACTTCTTGATATCGTCTTCAACTTCCCTTTGGTCATTAACTTGATACGTGGTAATCACCCCTTCTGTTTTTACGATAACACAATGAGAATATATAATCCTCATTATTTCTGACTGCACTTTCTTAAATTTAGAAGTCGTGTACACTTCTTAAATTTTTTTGTCCACAGGTAAATGAGATATATAAGAGACTGTGTAATTGAATGAGTGGAAATCCACTGCCATCTCATTTTCTACTTTCTTCCTCAGTGCATTGTCGAATTGATCAATGAATTTTTTCAACGTAGTCCCTGAATGTACATATCCATAAAAATAGGCATTCATGCTCTCATTCCTCTTAGTTGTGCTCATCCTGGTCCAAAATATATCTTTCAGGTATACAGAAACCCAGAACATTCGCTTACTATAGAGACTTTAAAGCCATGCATTTTCATGCAAATTGTAAATGTCAATAAACACTTTTCAAGACTTCTCAAACTCATCAGAAGTCTGAGAATTATAAACTCATCTCTGTAATGCAGTTTTTAAACCACACTTAAATTTAACATATGAGCTTAACTTCTTTGACAGTTTTCTCATTATGTGCCACAAACAGTATCTATGCCTGGTGTTTGAAAAGACTATTGCAATAACATTTTTCATAGCCCTGTCTTGATCAGTAATGATAGCTTTTAGAGCGCTTCCATCCATACATTTCAACCAAATGTCAAATAACCAAACAAATGTTTTACTATTTTCACTTGATATCAAGCTTGCTCCCAAAGTATTGACTGTCCATGATAGTTAACACCAACAAATGGGGTAAACGGCATGTCATATCTATTTGTTAACTATGTTGTATCGAATGTCACAACATTTACAAAATATCCATATGTCGCTCTACTGCATGCATCGGCCCAAAAGATATTTTTTAATCAACCATCATTATCCCAATACATCGATGAGTAAACTCAGCATTCTTATACTACATCCTCTCAAAATAACCATAAAGTGCATCAACACCACCTTTGCCAAGTCTAAGGTGTCGAGCCTTGTCAATATAATTTCCTGCATCTTTCTCAATAAATGAAAGTTTATCAAAGCCACCAGCCTCAACAACCAATGCGTTAAAACTTTTGGCCATACCTATGTCTGCCTTGTCATTTATATCTAACTACTATTCATAAAATCATCAATTGTAAGATTACATCTAAAAAATCTTGTTTTTTGTAGACTTAACCCATGGTTGTGTGCATTATAGAGAATAGTTATGCGTAAGACACTATCAATCAAAATTGCATTAATTTTTGCCTTACAATCAGTCTTCATTGTCAGGCAGTGTTTCCTTGCCTTACCACCATGAGCACAATTAAGTGTTAACATATCTAACACTCTCATCATCTTTCTTTTTATTTCTTTAGGTCATTATGGCGAATCTAGTATGTCTCCCATATTACTTGTAATAGTAAATTAGTTATTGCTCAGTTTTAAAAAGCATCTCCGACATTGGCTCTGACACCTCATCACCATCATTTTTCAATGTTGACTCTGACATCCATCATCATCATATTCCAGCGTTGGCTCTGAAATCCCATCATCATCATTTCTCAGCATTGACTCTAAAACCACATCATCATCATTTCCCAACACTACACCATGTTCATCAGTTATTTTCTCATCATCTCTAACATTTAGGGTACTGCTTTTTGAAAAAAAAAAAAAACAACGGTCGCCTAGTAGTAGATGTGATTTCTTCCTCTTTGCCCATCAAGATCAATCTTGATATATTTAAGCACAACATGAAAGTAAAAAATAAAAAAATTAAATAAATATTCCGAATATATTTAAGCAATTTTATATGCAAACCAGTTTACAAATTAAAAGATAAAAAAATTATCCCATGTGCCTTTTTTTCCTTATGGCACAGTTAGGTTTTCTCACTAACCAAACAAGAGATAATCTCATTAACCAAAATATGTGAGCATAGAGCACAACATTTGAAAATACTTTTAAATATAACACGATTTTACTCATTTTCACTAGTTTTGGCTTTGAGTTCAAGCAACCAAGCAACACATTTTTTTTTTCTACCACATGAAACATCATCCATGCATCCAATAGAAGAAAAGAGTTTATGCAAATGACCAAAGCAGCTTGTAGTTGTTAATGACCAAAACAACTACAAACAACCAAAACAACATGTAGTTTTGGGTTATCTAGGAATGATGGGTTCTGCAATAAACGACCAGAACTGCAACAACCAAATAGTTGTTCCGTCGATGGTAGAGGAAAAAGAAAAAAAAAACAAACCTTGAGCATGTGACTCTGTCAATGGCGGAGGTGGTTGTTCCATCGATGGTGGAGGAGATTGGGTTGTGGTGGTCGATGATGGTAGAGATTTGGTCGAGGGCACGGCAGAGTCGTATTGCAGAAGATAATTCAAATATTTTTATTTGTTTGGCTTTAGGTTGTAAAGAAGGGTAATATAGTCATTTCTGGCTGTAAAATGGGGACAATCTAGTCATTTTACACACTGGGACTGCAACAAAGTCCTATAGCACTTCTCCTTTGTTAAAGCCTATTTTATAGGAACAAGTCAGAAGGGGAGAAGAAGTCATTACCCGTAAATGGTGACAATTCAGGTCTTGGTTAGTGTCGTCTGGAGCCTATAGTTGTGGTCTGAAGCGGTGGTACAGGGTCCGTACATACATCCATTTTAGTAAATAGAAAATAAATATAACAAATATAGATGGAGAATGAAATGCACAGATTTACATGGTTTAGCACAGGACCTACATCCACATGTTGTTTGAAGGGAAAATCTACTATAAATAATATATTTTACAGTGTCTCACGATCTTTCGTAGCTTATTGTACCAATGGGTTGATGGCCCCTGCAGCCTGGAGAAAATAAAATGGGAGCTTCCGTCTGAAGATTGAAGAAGCTTTCTCCTCAAGTCACCCAAAAAGTCCTCGCATCTTTGATCTCAGATCCCTTTTATTGGTCTCTGTCAATGGTTGGTGAAGAGTTTGACTTTATGTTACTTCACTGTCCTTTCTCTCATGCCTGACCCCTTTTCCCTCGCTTTTCTCCATTTTCCCGTCACTTTTTTTGTTTTTCTCCTGACACATTTTTCCTTCCTCAGCTTTTGTCCTCTTATTTCCTTCTCTCTCTCTCTCTTCATTTATGAAGATGGGACTCCTCCTTTAGGCTGGGTTTGGTGAGCTTTCTTTTAGTCTATTTCGAATGAGAGAGAATTGTCAAGAAAAATAATGTATTTGTGATTGAGAGATGAGTTGAAATGATTTGTGAATAGTAACGAGATTTATGAATTAAAATTTGTGAATAGTAGTGAAATGAGTTGAAATGATCTCAACTCACCTCTCAATCCAAACCGGCCTGTTTTCTACTAGAATTTTAGACTCAATTACTTTTACAAAGTTGGTTCAAGCCACACAATAAATAATGAAATTGTTGTATCTTGGAAGAAACAAGTTAAGATTGAGAAGGTATGTTGTACATACTTATTTAGACTTTGTAAACAGCCGAACGTTTGGATTTCTCTAAAGAGAGTGAGATTCTCGTGCTTAGTTAAAACTGATTTCATTTAAATTTCTCTTTTCTTGTAATTTTTATTTTATTATTATGTATTTTACCAATAATTTTAAGAAGATTCAATGTATTTACCAACAATTTTAACATGGTTAGTATGTTGAAGGGGGTGGGCATGTTCTAGTGCCAATAGGCTTGTTTTATGATAAAGATTGCTTCAAGAATTATACTCTATTCGAATAAGATTAAACTATATGCTTGGAGACTCGAGTACAACCATGGTTGTTTGCGTCGTGTGATTGAGTTGAAATTTACCTCTAGATGTATATTAACCGTCAGACAACAAATCTGACTTCGATTCCAACTAAAATAACAAAAAAAAAGAAAGAATCTCCAACTCAGTTTTATTGGAGCTCCGAGTCCGACAATGCGGAGATGGAAAAGAGTTGGCATTGGAATTAGATTTTCAAATTTTTGTATCACCCTAATCCTCGTTTTTATTTCAATTTTTTATTACATAGTTTTAATAACAATCAAAGTGGTCTATCGATAAAAAGTCTGGTACTAATCATTTTTCGTACGTTTCACACAAGGGTAATGTTACATACCCCGCTCGTTTATCCCGTTTTAACATCCCGCTTGACGTGGCCTTCCACGTTGTACTTCATTTATTTTTTTTAAGCCCATGTTGCATAGAGCACATCCCCCACCCCTCTGAGCTTGGTCTTCTTCTCCCCAGCCCCACGAGTTCATCTCTCCTCCCCTCCATCTCTAACCGTGGACAAGATAATTTTTTTTTCTCTCTTCCCGCTTGGCATTCTCCTTCTCCCCCATCAAGTTTGACCTCCCTAACCCCATTAGGTTTGCCGTCCCCAGCCCCATCGAGTTTGCCCATCTTAGCCCCAAGAGTTCATCTCCCCTCCCCTCCATCTCTGAAGAAATCTCCGACGGGTACAAGGTAATTTTTTTTACCTTAGTTTCTTTCTCCTGCACCTACCGATATCTACAAATTTTTTTTATTTATCTAGAATTTGCTTGGTCTTCTGAGTGATTTTAAAATGTTGTTGTTCGATTTCCATTCTCTATCTTTGAATTTTTTTTTTTGTTCATTTCACCTCTTTGTGGTTTTTTACCAAGTGTAGTGGGATTTTACAAATATTTTTTTTTAGTGAGAGTTTATTATGATCCTTGCTATGAGTCACTGTATTATACTAAGAAATGGAATGAAAATTGAATGATAGATACAACTTTGACAACAGAAATGCATCTGAAATATTGTGAAAATGCAAAGGAGAACCACAAGTTTGTATTAACCACAGGAATGCTTGAAAATGCAAAAGAACAAGTTTGTATTGAACCACAACATGAATTAAAATTCATGCTCTTCAACATGAGTTAAAGCTCATGAAACTTTGTCTAGTGATAGGTGAATATAAACAGCAAGTATGTTATCTCTACCCATTAAGAGTGAAAATTCTAAGTGTTTCCTTAGTTGGGGGTACGAAATGGTATTCTAATGGCATTGTGAAATGTGATGACAATTGATATAGCTGCTTTTGTGATCTGATCATTTTGTTTTTATGTTTTATAGTTATCTACATTGCATTGGCAAGTGGGCATGTAAAGTCCATAAAAATCTGGAACTAGCAAATATGTGTGCATAAAGGTAAATACATGAAGGCAGTAGATTTCATATTTCTTATGTCGATGATCTTGCTTTCCTGATTTGAATTCCTCCTGAGAAAGTCATGAAAAGTGAACCCCAATTACTTCATGAAAAACTAATTATAGAATCTTTAGTCACAGAAATTTGGAAGATTTGTATTAGCACAGTGATCTAGTTATCACAAAAGACATGAAAAACTTACCATTGATGCAATTTAATTTTATATTATTGTTCCAATTGTTGTAGTTATCATATGTTACAATTGTTAATGTTAATCACTTAAGAAATGTTGATTATTTCTCATTTGACTTTCTACTTTTGAAGAGGCCTTATAGAACAATAGAACAATATTGACACAATGTCTGAAACACGTAGTGGCACTAGCAATATCTCACGCTCAAAGAACTCTTGTCAAAATGAATACCCAATATGCTTCTGTGGTATTAAAGCACGTAGACGAATTGCGCATACGGAGAATAATGATGGGTGTCGATTTTTCAGTTGCCAAAACTTTGAGGTATGTTATTTAATTATTGTTTGTTAAGAAGTGAATGGTAATCTTTGTTTGCTAATGCGTTGGTTGATTTTGCAAGTTAGGCATTCTTGCAGATATTTTTGTTGGTATGACCCGGAAATATCACCATATGGCGAGAAGAGAATCATCCGTTTAAAAACTGAAATTCAAAAAATACAACTAGCAATAGATGTCCAAACAACTCGACATCAACTAGAAATAGAGATTGAGAGGTGCAAGAGAAAGGTGGAGAGAGTCATGTACATCTTAGTAATTCAATGTCATGGGTACTTTGTTTAGGAATATTTTTGAAGAAATTCTAAGACAATATGTAATTTATAAAGTTAATTTTATGTAATTTTGTGTTTTTGTGTAGTTCAGTATTGTTGTTGTAATCCCAATTGCATGATTACTATTATGATATTGCATCAACAAAGAGTTACAAAAATTACGAATGCTTACATCAATGGAGAAAAACCATGAGTGCTTACATTAACAAATAGTAATAAAAACAGATTCAATAAAATCCCAATATTACAAAATTGTGACCAAAATTACAAAACAGATATAATTAATGATCTAAATATGTCATTGTTTTACCAAGATTACAAACTTGTCTTATGACATCTACCAATCAAAAAGCATTGAAGTCTCGATGAAAAGCCTTTGCAATGTCGTCCTATAGGGGTATAAAAAAATATTAAAAGTGACATCACAATTTACTAAAAAGATTACCAAAAGAATTTAGTTTTGCATTACCTGTGAGTGATGAGCCGTCGAAGAAAATGAAAAAAATTCTAGCACATATTTCCAAACTTGACTTTGTTGATCCTAGTGTTAAAAGTATAATTTAAAAATAAATTAAATGAGAATCAACAAAACATTCAAACCAAGTAAATCGTAAATTTAGTATACAACATTGATAAAAAAAGGAACATTAGCTTCGTTGTGGTACAATCGCCTTTTCGTACTGAATTTCTTAACACTTTTCTCAGCGGGGTACACTTTTTCTCTTAGACGGTGGTCTTCCTTTACTCCAAACTATCAACTAGGGGTGTAAATTTAAACCGAAAAATCGGTAAACCAGACCGAACCGGACCGATTTTACCGATTTTGAATCGGTCCGGTCCGGAACCGGTTTTTATAATTCATAAACCGGTTGGAACCGGTCCGGTTTTGGTTTTAAGATTTTTTGGACCGGACCGGACCGAACCGGTTGATAAAAAATATATAAAAAATAATATTTTATATATAAGTTTTATACAAAATTAAAATTATACAAAATATTTTTTATATATTAATATATAAGTTTTATATATAATGTATAATTATATGTGAAATTTTTATATATAATTATATATCATATATGAAATAATTTCATATCATAATTTATAAAATATAACATAAAATGTTATTTTAAATATGAACATATGTAATTTGTTTGATCATATACTATTAATATAATTATATATAAGATAATGTTATTATAAAATAAAAGTTTAATCTTAAAAATGAAAATATAATTGATCATGTATTATATAGCTATACTACTTATAAAAAAAATGTATTATATATCTATACTAATATATAGTTTATCACTAATATATAATTTTATAACTTGTACTAATAATCTAATATAGACTATAGTTATAATTATATTAATAGTCTAATATAGATTAATAAAAGTATAATAGTTTTTTTTAAACATATTTTTAATGACAAAATGTCAAACTTACATTTAAAAAAAACTGAAAAACCGGATTGGACCGGATCGGAAACCGATAAAATCGGAAGTACCGGTTTAGGAGGGTAACTGGGGCGTAATCGGTTTTGAAAAATACAAAACCGGTCATACCGGTTCGGTCTAAGATTTTGTCTAAAACCGGACCGGACCGAACCGGTTACACCCCTACTATCAACGGACTAAGAACTCTAGGGGTCGTGCTCTCCATAGAAGTTGTTGTATCAACTGTGTTGCTAGTATCATGATTAGCGATATCAGGGTACTGTGTTTTCAACTGTTTTGTCTGGCTAATCAATTCACACAATTGCTCTCGGCCTTTGAAACATTGAAACACAATTCATAGAAGCAATTTTGGATCCTATTGTACCTCCATGCATCGTCGATGTTAGTAGTGCCATAACTACTTTTCATGAATGTGTATTTTCGCTTAACATCTTTCCCCACCGATCCAAGATGTATTTTGATAGTATTGTATATTGGCCCATCTGAGTTAAGACACAGAGAGCATGTCTGCACAAATACCTCTAAACTCAAATAACTTACAACTGCATTTCACATCAAGGGGATCTTGATCAACTTCCACATTAAAGGTTACACGTTTTAATAAGTCATTACCAACTTGAATCTCATCTATAACAACGGACGTATATCTACTATCCTCACACCCCATCTCCTTAGTAGTCAAATATAGAAATCCTCGCAATTCCTCTTATACTTTTTTGAATTTAGTAAGAGTATAGGCACTTTGAAATTGCTTCTCAAGAGGATAGCGACTGATGCAACGAATGTCCGTGTTAAAAGAATTGTAGTTAGCAATTGCTTCATTTTCTACCTTCCTCCTAAGGGCCGAATCATACTAGTCAACAAATTGCTTCAGAGTAATTCTAGAGCGAACGTAGTCGTCGAAAAATGCATTCATTCTTTCATTCCGTGGTGTAGTTGACATTCATTCCCAGAATGTGTCTCTAACGTAGGCCGCACCCAATAATGTTGATTACTATATAGTGATACTAACCATGCATTCTCATGCAAATCATATGTATTGAGTATATGACACCAATGTTCATCAAACTCATGCTGACTAAAAGAGTCATACACGCACCTATGTATAGTATTATTGATTTTTCCATATCGACAATGTGATCCATATTTCTCAAGAAGTTTTTTCATTATATGCCACAAGCAGAATTGATGCCTAGAAGTTGGAAGCACCCTTGATATTGCAATTTCCATGGCCTTGTCTTGGTTGACGGTTGGTTATTCATACACTGCAATCATAACTCAAATAACCACTCGAATAAATCTACATCCTCACTGGATATCAATCTGCACCCGATTAGGACTGACTGCCCATGGTGGTTCACACCCACAAAAGGTGCAAAATGCATTTTATATGCATTAGTCAGATATATTGTATCAAATGTAATCACATCCCTGGATGATTCATACACAACTCTATTTCGGTCGTCTGTCCAAAACACATTCTTTAGCCGTATCTCATTATCAACGTCTATCTTATAATAAAACTCCAGATTTCTCTTTTGCATACCTTCGAAATAATTATGTAGAGCTACACCACCTCCAACCCCAAGGCGAAGTCGTCATGTTTTGTCAATATAGTTTCAACACTCCTCCTAGAATGTTACATTCTCATAACCCCCCGCCTCGACAATCATAGACTTGAAATTTTTTGACAACCTTATTCCTGCCTCATCATTTATTTCAAGCCTTTTAACGACATGAGCATCAACCTTCTTAAAGTATCTACAATGCCTTGTCTTTTTTGGAATACAAGCGTGTGTATGATCCAATATCACCTTAGATATAGTATATCCACCTTCATCATTGAATATCACATTAATCATAGCCTTACACCTAATCTTTATTGTTTGTCTTGATTTAATAACATTGGCAACCCTACTCTTTGATGTGCCTCCTCGCACGCATACCAAGCAAAATCATCTTACTGTTCCATCGTCATCCTGTCTAATATTCCTTTTGGATAAACTCATTCTTCTTACCATACTTTATATAGTAAATATCCACTTCTTCTACAGATGAAAATTGCATTTCAACCGTATGTTATTCAATAGTTTCATCACCTCCAACCTCCTTATCAATTCCTACCTCATCACACTCATTATTTAAATACTCCATGTCGGCATCCATTGCGACATTCAAATTGTCTACAAATATACAACATGTGAAACGGGATATTAAAATAAAGCTTTATATGTTGTAATATTAATGTTGTGATATAAAAATAGTCAAACATGAGGAGGAAGCCAAAACACAATTTTACATGTGGAACATGCCACTCAGCCCACAATTTTACAATCACAAACAAACAAAGCACGGATCTATTGTGGCATTTTGTTAAGCACTTGGTTCTCAGAAAATCATTTCATTCGTCTACAACAATTCTCAGCCACAAAGAGATGAAATGAACATTTGCAAAATTCCACTACACTCAATAAAAAAACCACAAGAGGCAAAATGAACAAAAAAAAAATTCTAGAGATAGAGAATGGAAATCAAACAACATTTTAAAATCACTCAGAATACCAAGCAAATTCCAGATAAACAAAAAAAAATTTGTAGATATCGGCAGGTGTAGGGGAAAGAAGCTAAGGTAAAAAAAAATTACCTTGTGCCGGTCAGAGATTCCTTTGGAGATGGAGGGGAGGAGATGAACTCATGGGACTAGGGGCGAAGTCGATGTCGATCTACAATGGGGAGGAAAAGTAAAAAACGCAGTGGAGCTGGAGAGAAGGAGACCAAGCTCGAGGGGGGGGGGGGGAGATGTGTTTTATGCAAGCTTGAGGGGATGTGTTTTACGCAACATGGGACAAAAATAAATGAAATGAAACGTGATTCCTTCACAAAAATACCAATCATTTTCACACAAATACCAATCATTTGTAGTACATGTCACTTAAAAAGTGATTGAAAATACAAAACTAAAATGCATAAAAATAATTTAAAAATAACATTCAAAACTATTTTGTTTCCCTAAAAAGACCTTCTCATGAAGAAAAGTGGTAGCAATCACTCACCCAAGTCACTGAGAGCGGTCCAGAGTCCAAACCCATAAAGAGTCACCAACTCAGTTCTAGCCACAATTGAGATGGCTCGCCCATAAAGAGTCACCAACTCAATTTTTATTTTTAAAAAGGAATTTAATACTTTATGATTTATTTTTTTATTTTTTTATATTTGTAAGTTTTCTATTCTTAGTATTTTTTAAGTGACACGTGTCAAACGATAATTGTGGTTGAGGGGGGTGTTGATAACCGTTTATTTGATTTTGAGAAAAATCAAGTAGACATCTTAACATATTTTTAAAAATAGAAAAATATTTAATAAAGTAAGTATACTTCTTTTTGTAAAAATTATAAAAACGCTTAATAAAAATGCTTTACTATAAAGATACACGTATAATTTTTTTATAACTTTTTATGGAATCGTATTTTAAATTGAGGGTATTTCTGAAAAATATTATTATTTTTATAAATTACTTTTAAAAATACTTTTTATTTAAAATAGGATTAGATAAATAATTGTAAAAATAATTATATGTATATCAATTTCTATAAAATTATACAGCTTGGAACCCAACCAAATCATGTATTTTCAAATATTTTTTTGAGGGACAATACTAGCACTTGGTGGGTGAATCAGTTACTACCACTGTATTACAAGTTCTAAATTCAGTTATATTGCCTTCTGATTTCAATCTTACTTAAATTGTGTTGGTTCCGAAGAAAAAACAATCTGAGTATATGAAGGATTATAGATCCACTAGCTTGTCTAATGTGGTTTATAAGATGATTGCTAAAGTACTTGCGAATAGATTGAAGTTGATATTTCCTGTGGTTATTTCTGAAACACAAAGTGCTTTGTCCCCCCGGGGGGGTGATTATGGATAATGTCATTGTAGCTTTTGAAATGGTGGATGCTATACGGCGACGGAAGATGGGTAAGAAGGGGTGTGTGTCCATTAAATTAGATACGAGTAAAGCATATGATAGGGTTAGATGGATTTTTCTAGAGAAACTCTTAATGAGAATGGGTTTTAATACTCATTTCATTTGCCTCATCATGGCTCGTATTGCCTCTGTTTCTTGTAAGGTCCTCATTAATGGTGTTCCTACTGACTCTATTCAGCCTACTTGTGGACTGAAGCAAGGTTGTCTTCTCTCCTCATATTTATTTGTTCTTTGTGCTGAGGTTCTATCATCAATGCTATAATAGGCTGAAACACAAAATCTGTTTAAAGGGATTAGTGTATGCAATAATGCTCCCGAGTAAGTCACTTATTCTTTGATGATGACATTATCATTTTCTGTGAAGCATTTCTTTTAGCAAATGTGTATATTTAGAATATATTATCTATATATGGGTAACCTTGGGTCAACAGTTAAATCGGGAGAAGACTGAACTACTCTTTAGCCAAAACACGGATGGAGTGGTAAAAAATTATATAAAAGAACTTTGGAGTGTCCAGTCCATCCATCATCATATCAAGTATCTTGGTTTACCTTTCTTTGTTGGTAGGTCAAGATACTACACTTTTAGGGATATTAAGGAAAAAGTTTGGGCAAAATTGCACAGATGGAAGGAAAAACTTTTATCACAAGCTGGTCGTGAAGTGCTCATTAAAGTAATAGTGCAGGCTATTTTCACATATACTACGAGCTGTTTTAAGTTACCTAAGGGTTTTTTTCAAAGAACTTGAATGTTTGATTGCTAGATTTTGGTGGGGACAAAGAGGTCAAGAAATGAGAGTTCATTGAGTCAGTTGGAATCATATGTGCCGATCAAAATTTTCAAGAGGTTTGGGTTTTCAGGATTTAGAGGCATTCAATCTAGCACTCTTGGCCAAGCAAGGGTGGCGCCTTATACAAAATAATGACTTTTTTTTTCCTGAAGTTTTTAAGGCTAAATACTTTCCAAATTGCGATTTTCTATCTTCAACTTTGGGCTCTAAACCTTCTCATGTTTGGCATAGTATCTGTGAAGCTAAACCTGTTCTTAAATTAGGTTGTTTATGGCGCATTGGTAAGGGTGATCAGATTAATATCTGGAATGATAATTGGTTGCCAAATTCTAGTACTAGAACAGTTCTTACCAGTTGCAACACTTTGCCTGCTACAGCATGTGTGAATGAATTATTGGATAATTCAATTTCTGGTAGGTGGAATTCAGCTTTGGTCAACCAAGTATTTCTTCCCTTTGAGGCCAATGAGATACTTAAAACTCCTTTATTTTTACATTCGGGTACTGATTAGCCAGTATGGGATTGCACAATAAATGGTCTTTTCAATGTTAAATCAGCCTATCACCTTGTTCTTACAGACATGTCATGGAATCTGGGTGTCGTGCACAAGACTCATCATATAGGTTGTTTTGGAAGACACTCTAGAATTTGCAGTTATCAAATAAAGTGAAGAATTTTATCTGGAGGGCTTGCAGTGATAGTCTACCCACAAAGAATCATTTATTTCATCATAAAATACTTGCTTCTAGTCATCGTGATTTATGCCATGAAGTAGGTGAGAATATATAATTCCATATCTTATGCAAGTGTTCCTATGTTCATAAAGTCTGGGAGAAATATTTTGAAAGGGACATAGTTCTGTTCGCCTCTCATGTACGGTTTGACTATGTAGTTTGGGATATATAGAAGTTTCGAAATCTAAAACTTTTCCAGCAAACAGATCTTACTATCTATGCAATTGTGGATAATTGTTTTGCTTATGTTGAAAACTATAAGCTGGTTCCAAAATATCAACAAGTCCATAAACATTTATCTTTACTGAGTTGGCACCCTCCTCCATGTGGGAAGTGGAAACTTAACTTTGATGGGGCTGTCTTCTATTCCTTACAACATTCTGGGGTGGGAACTATTTTGCAAGATGCAAAAGGGGATATGATTATGGCCATGTCTAGGAAGGAAGAGGGGATTTATGCAGTGGATGATGTTGAGGCTCTTGCTACCTTGTAGGGTTTACAGATGATCTATAATATTGGATTTTCATATATGGTTCATGAGGGAAATTCGCTTGTTATTGTGGAGGCTCTTCATTCCACCCAAGATAAGCAGTTCAGTTTTAGCCATTTGATACAGGAGATACAAATACTGTTATCCTCTTTTCATTCCATTGATATTCTTCATGTTGGTAGACAAGCTATTGAGGTGGCACATCGCTTAGCACGACATGCAATGTTTGTAAGGGTAATGATACATTTATATCTCATTTACTAATGCTTTACTACTTAGCTATTTTTTTTCTTTTTGCTCTTTGAGTCTGGACTAAAAATCTCAGAACATGATCTTCTTGCATAATCTAGCAGAAAATAAATTCAATCAACCTACGTAATCATATAATTTAATTAAAAATAAATTTAATTTTGTAAAATGGACCTTCTTTTGCTCTTTGAGTCAATTTTTATAAAATTGAATTTATTTTTAACTAAATTACATGATTACATTGGTTGATTGAATTTTTTTTTTTTTAGAATATGCAAGAAGATCATGTTCTAAGATTTTTAATCCAGATTCAAATAGCAAAATGAACAAAAAAAAAAAACTGGATAGTAAAGCAGTACTAAAAGAGGTGTAAGGGTATCATTGTAGTGCAAGCTATTAGAATTTCTGCTATGTAACTTTATTTGCTGTGTATGTTCATTTTGAAGAATTTCTGTATTTTCTCCTAATATGAATTACCTTCAGATTTTCAAGTAAAAATATTTCCCAAAGGGGAATCTCATGGATGCCAAGATAGGATACATACCCTCTTATACATGGAGAAGCATTTTAGTAGGCTTGCAGTTGCTAAAGGAAGGCTTGATATGGATTGAGAATGGTAAAAAAGTCAAAATATGAGAAGACAAGTGGATACCAAGTCCTCACTCTAAAATTCAATCAACAAGGGATGAATCTGAAGATTTTAAATTGGTGGCTGATCTCATATACCTTGACCTGAGAATGTGGAATGATAATTTGTTGCAAAATCTCTTTTCCCCTCATGAAGTGGAGCTCATCAAAGTTGTCCCCATCAGTCTTGGTGGTAGAGAAGATCAGTTAGTTTGGAGATGTACAAACAATTGGATCTTTTCAGTGAGGAGTACTTACCACTTACATAGAGAAATTTTGACTAGAAATGAAGGAGGTCCCTCTCAGGATAGGCTGCAAGCTGAGGTCTGGAAGACTATTTGGAAACTTCAGGTTCCTAATGCTGTGAGAATGTTTACTTGAAAAGTAAGGTTGTGCATAAAAGGCCCTTGGGCCGATCCGTCCGCAAGAACCGACATTGCCCACTTGACAAATGTCGGGTTAAAACTAGATGCGAGTTGATGGGCTGTTTAGCGGGTGAAACCGTAACCCGCATCCAATCCCCTGATAACACCCCCTTTCTTCACAAAAAACCCTAGTCTCTCTCTCTCAAATGGTGGTTTGCAGGTTTGCTTTGCTCTTCTTCATCATCAACAGAACATGGCATATGATTACTTGATTAACCAACGCGTAGGCCCCAGTTTCTTCAATGATGAGGTTCTTCAAGTCTCGCATTGCAGATTCTTGGGAGAAGGGATGGTCATTCTGGGCGAAGCAGAGTAAACATCATCCAGTGAAGGATAACATATATTCCGGGACTGCTGATTTTCGAATTCCAGGGTTGGGTAATCAACTTTTTTTCGCATCCGAGAAATGGATTCCAGACGAGGAGTCCACTTGTGGGCTCTCAGGTTTGACCCTCTTCTATTTCGTTTTGCAATTCTTCACCTTGCAAGAGAAATTCAGCACACCATTAGGCTTACCGTCACTCATTCTAACCTGATATCTCATCAACCTCACAATTTCGTTGAGCTCATCGTCAATCAAGTCCTTGAATATCCACTTCGCCGATGGTTTTCTTTCCCAGAACAATACCTTCACAGCGAAGATCGAACTTCAGAAAAATATTCTGCTTGCAGTCATCATCAAGAATCGAGATTTCTTCTTCGATTCATCATTGACAAACGATTTTTTACGCTGCAGATTTTGTTTCTTCTTGGCTTCATCATTGACCAGCGTTTTTTGACGCTGTAGATATTGTTGGTCTGGCTTTTTCTTCGCTTCATCACAGACAAGTTAGTGGTGGTGTCGTGGTTAGAAAAGGAAGAAGGGAAAAAGGGAAGAGGTGAAATGTCGGTTTTGAATTTTTTGACCCGACCCACATGTTGTTAGTCGGATCGGTTTCGACTTTACTCTGAATGTTTGCGGGTCGGGTCAGGTCGGCCCCAAAACTTGTTTCGGTGGATCGGGTTGCAGGCCTATTGAAAAGCATGTAGTTAAGCACTCCCTACCCTATCCAACTTGTTAAAGAAGAAAGTGGTGGAGGAAAGTTCTTGTCCTATTTGTCAGAATGAGATAGAAACATCAGACCATGTATTCAGGGGTTGTGAAGCTGCAAATGATGTATGGGGCCAATGGTGCAGAAAAGTTCAAAAGATGTATTTCAATTGCACTTCTTTTCTGGGTATATGGGGCCATCTTGTTAATATTCTGCAGCAGGATGAGCTTGAGGAGGCTGCTACGATTGCACGACTCATTTGGTCTAAAAGAAATGATTTTATTCATGGTAATGGCTTCACTAATCCTAACTCAATCATCAGTAGAGCCAGAGAAGATATGCATACTTATAGAAGTATAAGAAATACCCAACCACAAAGCTCAATCAAGATCAATAACCCTTTCTCTCCATGGTTGAGTCCTTCAGATGGAAACTGTAAAATCAATTGGAACACAACAATTAATGAAGCAGATGGATCAATTGGTGTCGGTGCTATTCCAAGAGACTGTAAAGGCTAGGTTATTGGTACACTCAGAGCTAGGAGAAATCTAAGAGCAAATTCTTTCACTACTGAAGCCTATGCTATGATGCTAGCTGCTCTCTTCTGTAAGGAAATGGGTGTAACAAAATTCACTCTTGAGGGAGATGCTATGCAGGTGGTGAACATTTTAAATTGCCAAAATCAGATTGGGGTGAAAAAGTTTTATTGATAGAAGATACAAGGCATATGCTGAATTCTTTTACAATTTGGAACGTTAACCATATCAAGAGAGAGGCAAATATGACGAAGACGTGTTGTATTCGTCCAGTTGTACTAATTGAGATGGTGTAACTCTTTGAGTAATAGCTTGATTATATAAAACTAAATTATTTCATATTATATAATTATTATAATTTTTTTAAATTTTTATATAAAATATAATAAGTAATTTAATTTTTTTAATTTTTAAAAAGGAAAAAGCTGCCGAAACCAAAACTCTTCATTTGAAACCTTTGAGTCCAGACGTTCCCACTCGCCTCCCTCACGTCGCCGTCACCTCCCTCTCCCCCTCACGTCGTGGAACCCTATTTCTGGCGGAAATCTGGTTCCCTCCCGGATCCCCTCCCTATCACGTCCCTCCCCTCCGAGCGGCAGAGTCCCCTTTTGAAAATCCAAGCAGCCAGACCTCGGAACCCACCGGCTGAAGCAACCATTCCTCCTTCCCACTCCGTCCAAGCAACCGTGATCGTTCCCGAGCATTTGAAAGTCCACGCACAGCTTGAATCCCGATAACACTCCATCCCGGCCATCTGAGTTGACATTGGTTTATTCTTCGTGACACTGGGTTGTGGTTGTGGTTTCAATATAAAAGTTTATACGATGGAAATAGATAGAGTGGATGGCCGTACAGCAAACCAGTTGAGACCACTTGCTTGCTCCCGCAACATTCTCAACCGCGCTCATGGTTCTGCCAGTTGGTCTCAAGGTAAATTTATCTCCCCCTTTTCAGCTTGAATTGTTTGTTATTTCTCTTCTTTTGCTGGGAATTTCTGAATAAGTCATTTAGCTTATATTCTCATTTTAGTTTTATGTTTTATCCTGTTTCTAATTGGGGTTTTATGGTCCTTTTTCTTTTGTAATGAACTTGTACTTTCTATTTTAGTCTGTCACTGTCTTGTTATTTTAGATATTCCGTTCTCTTTTTTAGTTAGTATCTTTTCTCATCCTTTCTTTTTGGTGTTTTGGGGGGGTGTCTGTCACATTTGGCTTTTTAGGAGACACCAAAGTTCTTGCTGCGGTTTATGGGCCAAAAGCAGGAGTAAAGAAGAACGAAAACCCTGAGAAGGCTTGTGTTGAAGTTATTTGGAAACCCAAGACTGGGCAGATTGGTGAGTTTATTCTCTATTTACTTTTGTTACCCGACTTTGCATTTGGCTAATATCTACCCATTACAAATAAACATATTTACAAATATTTTTGAAATATTCCATTTCAATTGATCCCACAAATCCATTTATGATCGTTTTATCCTCCGATACATCTAAGAATCCAGCTTATAGTCAATTCAAAGGGATTTGAAATAAATTGTGTTAGCTCTGTTTCAGAGTGTGTCTTGAATGATTCATGCCATTTAAACTTATATATTTCTCTGTGGTTCAGGAAAACTTGAAAAGGAGTATGAGATGATTGTGAAGAGGACTTTGCAAAGCATTTGTATTTTGACTATTAATCCAAATACCACAACATCTGTCATAGTTCAGGTAAGTTGGTTTTGGCACATATGGATAGGTTTTCTGTATTTACTTACTACTTGTGTTACTTTAGCTGTCCCTTATTAGTCATGGCCTCTTAATGACTATAGTTCTTTATATGTGAGCTAGATGTCGTTGGTCCACAAAAGGTTACTTGTGCAGTTGCATTGTCCACACACAGGGCAGCATATCATCTAAAGCTGTATGAGAAGTATGCTTTTGTACCCATTCATCTATTATTGCGACACAAAGTGTCAAGAGAAGCATAATATCAGCGATTAGGATAAGTGCTAGTCTCCTATACCCTGTATCTAGTATAGGAGATGGCAAATAGGATACCATACTGCCTGGGAGAGTGATTCCTGTCCTGACCTATGTAATGATCCAGCAGTCTCCAATTATCGCCTTGACTGGTACTTCTGAAGTATAAATGTATAAGCACATATATGACTTGGGCTTTCATTGGGTTGTTACAAATGGTATAGGAGCTAAATCTCACCCAAAAATATGAGATTTGAGCTGTACCACCTATCATGGAGTGACCTGACAAGGACATCATTAATTTAAGAAATGGAGATTATAATATCCCAGATCAAGTATAGAAAGTGGTGAATGGGATCCCATCCTGCCTGGAGTAGGTGTAGTATTGGTTTTAAGCGAGTTGTATTGTTCATTGCCTAAATTCAGTCTCATGTTACTTAATCTAGTAGCCGCCATTATGCAATATTTCTTCCCATACTTCTATTTTTTCAAAGTTCAAACATGAGATATTTCGTGCTTTTCATGATCACTATTGAAAGAGTTTATCAAAGTAGTATCTGGGCGGAAATCCTTTAGCGGTTGTGGAGAAATGGGATTTCTTGGGATAATGATACATGCGTTGGCACTTGGCTTTGGTGGCGGACTTGGGGATGGAATGTAGGAACGCACCGAAGTGGTAAGGAAAAAGGAGTTAAGACAATGCTTTCTGCATCAAAGTCTTTTAGCTTGCAATTTTTGGGTACAAGTATGGTTTTCGCCATGAAGATAAGCTTATGACTTCATGAAGCCTGATGGTGGTAAATAAATTCAGATTACAGGCATGCATACATGTTTATTTATCTGATTGTCAAAATGTACTTTGACATGGCTTTGTTAGGCATAGACGGTTGAAAATTTAAGTTGCACAGAGTGGAGATATATTTGAACTTTTAGGAACTGCATGTAGATTCTCTGCAAAAGTCCATTGTCATAGGATTATCAGGCAAGTTAAATTCTGCACCTTCGACATGTAAGATTTATGCATTAAATATATCTTTAGGCTGATAGGGAGTTCTGATGAAGAATGTGACAAATGACAGGGGATACATAGTTTTAAGTTGTTTATTTTTGTAAGCATCATGGGTGCATATAAACTTCGCTTGTAACTGATTCAAAGGGTGGAACATTCTTCAATTTCCACAGGTGTTGATATGTATCATTCCAAAGTAATTTTTTTTTTTTTTTTTGATAAGTAAGAAATTTTATTAAAACCACATAATTAGACATGGCCCAAGTACACAGGAAATATACAAGAGAAAACACCTAATTACAAACTAAAGCTGAAAAACAGTTTGAAAGTCATTGAAGTAAAGCCGTCCATTACAATAACCGAAGCCCAAAGCAACAAAGTATGAAAAAAGAAAGCCCTAATCCCATCCATTGAGCATTCTCTATTGTCGAAACAGTGACCATTCCTCTCATTCCAAACACACCACATAAGACAAAGAGGAATCATCTTCCAAACAGCCTCTATTTGACGATTTCCTTGAATCCCTTTCCAAAGTAATTGAAAAGCTTTGAGCTATTAATCAGCTTCATACTTCTGTCTGAGTTTATTTTTTCAATGTTTTGCTGCAGGTTGTCAACGATGATGGTTCTGTATCCTTTATGGTTATGCATCTTTCATATAATACACTTAATAGAAGTTTCTGGTGGGTGGATAATCAATCTCTGATCCATTTTGGCCACATTTTTCATACTGGGGAGTAAACAGAGAGACCTAACCCTCTTTCCATTTCGTTCAAAATTCCACTTCATTCTGGTCTCTTCCACCCTTTCCGACCAATTTTTGCTGTTTTAGTTGGTATAATGTTTCATCTTCGTACAGTTTTATCAAACTATTTTTTTTTTTAATTTAACAATTATTTTCATCAAAGCAAGACATTGACCATTTGGTTTGATATTAAAAATAACAATGTTAATATTAAAAAGCATGTATGTGATGGTACAAACCAAGTTTTTTATGTAGCAAGATTTAGATAACTGGTAATTTGGCTTCTCTCACACCTTTTAAAATTTGTTCCATCTGAAAATTTGCACCTGCAGTCTTTATTAGTGAAGGGGGTATTTGGATGTCCCTTGGATTTGTTCTATATATTTCCTTTTTCCTGAAAGTGATTACCTTTTTAATATGTTTTTGGAAATGAGTCCAGTCCTTACACCAAGTGAACCATTTATTTTTTAATTGTTTTAAAGAGTTTGAGTAGTGCTATTTTAGGGCCATCGTAGAAGAAAAGGTACTAGTTTTTTATTTTTTTATTTTATTAAGTAAAAAGGTACTAGCTTTTTACCATGGGACATAAGTGATTTTGTTGAGCTAAGCACTCATCACAAGGAAATGGAAGAGGTAAAATTATTGACCTATGCCTACTTATCAACAAAGATTATTGACCTATGCCTTGTTGAATTTGCCAACTTCTCCCTCATCTTATTTTGTCAATGTGATAAAAAACTCCTTTACTAAGTATATTTTATAGCTTCTATCATGTGCCATTAATGCTGCATGTGCTGCCCTTATTGACGCTGGAATTCCTCTAAAGCATCTTGCTGGTAATAAAGAACCATGATTATCTTCTGTGTTCCTGTTTGATGGATGATTGCTGACCATTTTAAACTGCTCCGTGCAGTTGCAATATGTTGTTGTTTGGCAGATAGCGGAAATGTTATACTGGACCCCACCAAGCTTGAAGAACAGGTGATTAAAATTTCTTGTTTTAGTTTATACATGCCTTAGGGTTCTGACATTTCAGCTCTTGTCTTTTTGCTTCTGCACCTGTCATCAGTGGTCTTGGTGAAAAAACCTGTTATATTTAACCAAAGATGCCCCAAGAGTGCAACTTCCTTCATGGTTGTGCTCGTTTCGAAAAGGAAAAGGGAAATTTGTTGGGTTCAAAATGGTGAGTGCTAGTTGGTGAACACCAAAACTTGGTGGTGCATTAGATTAGGCTTCCTTCAAAGCAGGGAAGGTTGTTTGGTTAGTAGAATTTTTAAGAGTTTTGGAAAAAAAAAAATGAGATTCTTTTATTGAATTTTGTGAAAGTGGGTAGTAAAACAGAAAAACATTTTGGATAAAATTTTTTAGATGTGTTTTGTATTGGGGTTTGTGAAAGTGGGTAGAGTGATTTGAAAGTTGGTTGGATTAAATATTTGTGAGTTTTTTTTTGTTGGGGGGGGGGGGGTTTGTGAAAGTTGTTTTGGTTTTTGTGTTTTACATAAACCTAGGCAATGATTAGATGAATTCTTTTATAATAAAATTATTTTTGGGGATTTCTTTTTTGATGACTGGAGAACATCCCACGGCAAAGCCCTTAGGACTCACCCATGTAATTATTTTTGGGGATTTAAAAGATGTTTGAATTGGAGTTGGAAGATTTTTTTTAAATGGCCTTAATTTTTTATCTCAAAATCCTGATTTTACAAAACCAAATGCAACCCCTAGGGGTTGGCTCAAGTGTTAAAGGCCTTGGGGTTTGGGGTATGCTAGGCCTTGGGCTTGGGGGTATGCTCCCTCTAAGTCTAAGGTTCAAATCCCCTTTGGTGCAAATAATCTCTAAGGGCTATCGGACTGAGGGATTTTTCCTTTGAATTTCCCGAGGTGCACTTGCGGGAAACTTTTTGCCGAGGGCCTGTGCACTCCGGGATTAGTCGGGACGCTGTTCCTGGACTCCCGGTGCCAATAAAAAAAAAAATACAAGCATTGATGAGCTCAATTCCATGCAAAGAAGGGAAACAAAAAATAAACAAGCTGTCAGTTCTCTTATTTTCCTCACTTTTTAAGCAGTAAAACAGATGACAAATACCAAAAACCTTACCTTTGAGGATCTGTTCTTTGTCTTACGCAATTGCAGAAAATGAAAGCATTTGCTTATTTGGTTTTCCCAAACTTGATCCTCTCAGTCCTCCCAGAAGGATCATTAAAGGTGGTAGGAGAACCAATGGAACATGCAATTATAACGTCTGTTACCCAGGGTGCAATGTCAGGTATCTATCACACTTTGGGGATTATTGTCATCTTGAGCTTCTATTAGTCTTCATCTGTGTATTCGATATTTTCTCAGCATTCTTGAATTTGCTCAATTGTTTCTTTGCTCATAATTTTTAATTAGTTAAATCTTAGTACTGTGTCAATTCACTTGGGCCCCACCTCCTTAAATGTTTGAGGGCAGATGGATATTTGTTCCAATGGTCTGGTGATCCCACTCTTTCCAGGAGTTTTAATTTGTGGGGCAGGTGCAATTAGCTCCTGATCAAATTGATTTATCCCTGATTTCTTGGATGGAGTTCCGCATTCTGAATTCCCAATGGCTTTTGTCAGGGTCTTGTAAGCAATAGACATTACTGTCCACCTAGTTGACCAGGGAAATGATTTTCTGGTAAATTCGAGACCATTGGAAAATTGGCTTAGCTGGTCATTATTATGGGAGAGTTCTAATCCTGGAACAATTTCTGGTTAATATCTTCAGCAGAGGTTGCCTTATTTCTAAGACTACGTTTAGTACAAATGGGTCACCAGTCTAGTTAAATTGAGCTCTTCATTTTTAGTCTCTTCTGCATGACATGCAAATGAAAATTCTCCTACTGGGTTAGAAGATGCTTGTATATCTCAAAAGTTTTAATGGATGCAATTGCTTTTCTAATTTGGTTAACTGATTGTTCCAGTGGATGATTATCTTCACTGTCTTGACCGAGGACGTGCCGCAACTGCTAAGATGTCTGCTTTTCTCAGGAAGACCTTGCAACCGCAAATCTCTAGTGACTCATCCAAAGCTGGGTGATCTGAGTTTTTGTTCAGTCCAAATACATCTCAATAGTGGAAGTTGTACTGGTGCTATTTCCTTAGGTCATCCCGTTTCAAAGATGTTCATGTAGTATTTGGGTGGTACCATAACCCCACTGCATGTTGTAGTCTAGTAGGTGGGTTTTCAATCCCACCTTTGTAGTCTTATGCTTTTGATTTGTTGATTTATTTTCCTAGGTCATTTGAGTTAGGGGTATGCATGCAGCAGCATATTGCTTTCTGAAAGATATACATCTTTACTCTTGTAGTAGGTTTAGGATATTCAGGCTCGATTTTTTCTCAGTCTTGACCAGGATATATCCTGGATAGCTGCTACCCTGAAGACGAATACGCTGACTCTCTATTTATAGGCTTCGGTGGTACTTATAAAAAAAAATAAAAAATTATAGGCTTCGGTGGTAATTTAGCTTCAATTCCCCCTATCAAGGAAAAAGAAATCAATTTTCATTAGAACTTAGTAGATTCTACTCATAAATTCATTAATCGTATCTTATTAGAATAAGTAAGCAAACACCTGTTTTTTTATTGAAGAGGATGCCAACACTCTAATTTTATTGATATATCTGTGCTTTTGGGTAGAACTGTTTATCCGGAACATATTTTTTTTCCAGCCTGATCTGAAACCACCCCCCTATTTTTTGGTATTTTTTTTTTTTTTTTTTGATTTAGTAACATGGAACTAAAGGTACGTACGTAGACTCTTGATGCAGACAACGCAACCGTGACTATATATCCTTGTTGACAAATATTAATGCATGGACGCTTTTCTTGTATGGTTGTCTATGGTTGCATTTGAATGTTGAGTTGAGTTTTTTATGAATAGTAGTAAATTAAATAGTGGAGAGAATTATGGGAGATCTATCTAAACTGAGTTTAAAATGTGTCTATGTCAAGATGAGTTTAATACTTTTTATGGAAAATTGAAAAAGATTGTGAGTCTTACGTATAAAGATGTTTTAAGTTAAAAAAGATCACAAGTTTCATGTGTAAGAAGGTTTTGAGTTGGATGAATTTAATAATCTGAGAGTCGGGTGATTAGATGTTAGATTAAGTTTAAAATTAGATTGAGTTTAATTTAACTCAGCTGAATTGAAAGAATCAAACACAGCCATCTCAAGACGCGTGCAGGCAGGCAGTCTTGGCTTTGAAGTTATCAAACCAAAACATACATGGAAAAAAAAAAAGATGCTTGGAAGTCAAAGAAGGCAGTATTTTTTGCAAGTTTAGATACTTTGCTGAGCCTTGACAGAAAAGGAATGAAAAATGGGAAATGCTAGGGAGCCGTTTGCATTTGTCCGATTACTTTTATTTATTTATTTAGTGATTAAACAAATATTGTTTAATAATATTATAAATTTTTTAGTTTTTTTAAAAATCTTTAAAAGTATTAAAAAAATAATGTGAAAAAAAATAATAAATCTTAAAAAAAAAAATTTACATCATTTTTTTAATACTTTGAAATCTTTTTAAAAAAATGAAAAATTTACAATATTATTAAATAATATTTTATTAATTAGTAAGTAAAAAAAATTAAAAAAAAAGAATCGGGCAAATGCATCAGAAATCCAAAACGGCTCCTTAGCATTTTTTATGAAAAATAAAAGGAAGAATATTCTATGCCTGACTGCCTAAGGGTTTTATAATTTGATCCAAAGCCAGAGTATGACTCCCCCCACCCGACATCCACACATATTAACTCTACATAGAAGTGTCATAACATGAGTCGTAAGTGTTATATTGCAATACCTTAAATCAAAACATTCAAATTGAAGGGAAAAAAAAGGGGGTACCGGGTTGTCAATCCGGTTTCATTCGGACTCTAGACTGGGCTAATTCGGATTTGGTTCTAATCCGAATTTGAAACCCGAGTTTCGGTTTGGATATATCTAGATTTTCAGGCCGGAACCCAGATGAGCAGTTCTACTTTTAGCAAAGAAATTAAACAATTTTACATTAAGGTACATAAATCTTGCTTTCTTTAAGGAGATTCAAACCCTTATGGTTCACAAAGTCTAAAATAAACTGGTGACTTTTGCTTGACTTGTCTATTTTCTTGATACAACCCCCCAATTGTTCCATGTATGGATGGTTTAAACAAATTCTGTACTAGTTTTTGAGCTTAAAGCCCCATTAGAAAAAAACACCTCTTTTATCTGGAAAATATTTCAAGAGTATCACCAATATTCAATGTTTTGAATTTTTTTTCTTAACAATTCTGTCTCCTTCGAAAAAACTGAGCTGCTTAACAAAGAACTAATAAATACGATTTGAAATTCATGTATGGTAAAAAATTCCAAATAGCAATGTTGGACAAAAAAGCAGAAGCAATATGCAATTAATGAAGTTCTTGGCTCATATAACTCCATAAATTAATGTAATATAACTCCATTAATCATTTTACAAGTAGAGTGGTGGACAATTAATGTAATAAAAAATGTTTATAAGAAATATGCCAATGAACATGCCAACCAACAATGGTCAAGTTTTCTCTCTTAAAAAAACAACATTCCTTTAATGCAATTAAAGGGCACAGTGCTATAAATATATAAATATATATATATTAGGGGTGGGCAGCAGGCCCCGCACCCTGTTGCCCCCCGCATGTGCAGGGCGGGCTTCCGTGCCGCAAATGCGGGGGGCGGGTGGCCTGGCCCCGCTCCAGGTTTTCGTCGCCCCACTACGCTTATATATATATATATATAATACTTATATATAATATACTCCCCTAAGACAAAACGACGTCATTTTGTTTATAGGTTTTTTTCTAAACACCCCAAATGAAACGATGCCGTTTTGCCATTATAGGCAAAACAACGCCATTTCATCTAGTTTAATTAAACCCCACCCCCTCTCGCGACTCCCCTCCCCTTCTTTATCTCTCTCACGTCACACAAGTCCACGACTCTCAATTCTTTCTCAGTCTCTCTTCGCTCATCTTCGTCGCTCTTTGTGGCCGTCGCATCATCTTCGCCGAAGGTAAGCCCCAAATTCGAACCTCTTAGGCTTCGTTTGGTTCCTTAACCAAACTCATCTCATCTCACTTATCATTACAACTTTTTCAAATCCCAATACAAAATATAATAAACAATTCAACTTTTTCAAATTTCAAAACAATAAAAATATTTAAAAATAATATTTTAACAATATTTTATTATCTAAACTCAACTCAACTCAACTCATTTCAACAATCAAACGCACCCTTAGTTTTAGTATTTTAAGGGTTTTTTTTTTTTTTTTTGAGTTATGGAGATTGGAGGAAAGTTGGGATTAAATAGAGATGGAGGATGAGATTTGTGAACTGTGTGCCATGGAGAATTTTGATTTTGCATGTGATTTGTGAATGTGTACGGTTTCGATTCCAAAGCCCTTATAAATTAATTTAAAGACTTCAATCTTTGAAACCCCTAAATTAATTTAGGGATTTCGATCTTTAAATATACATGGTCAATCACGTTATTAATTAATTATTGAGTCCGCTGGAATATTATATGTCAGGTGCCTTGATTCTTTTAAAAACAATGGCCGGAAACATATTACATGTATTGGCAGTACTCACTACTCTTTGTACCGATGAATCTAGTCAAGTTTTGTATATGATGCATTTTAAACATTTAGATAATCAATTATAAAGCTTCATTAATTCCACAAAAATTGATGGCCGGTTAGTAGTCTTATGATATTGCTCGAATATTGTTTGAGAACGACATATTTTTATAGTCTCCTTAACGCCATGCACCTTTTTTATCCTTCTAGGTAAGATGAGAATTTTTAGTTTTAGATGAAAGTTTAAAATATTATTTTTTAATAGTATTATTATTTTGGAATTTGAAAAAGTTGAATTGAGATTTGAAAAAATGGAATTGTTTATTATATTTTATGTGAGAATTTGAAAAAGTTGTAATGATAAGATAAGATAAGATGAGAATTTTATGTCTCATATTAGTTACCAAACATAACTACTTGTATTTCCTCTATGACTCTTGGGAGATATGATTAGGCTGCTTTGTTAGTTTGTTTCTTGTTGCACTATCGGCCTTTTAATCAAGTGCAATTCTTAATTTTTTTACTATCCACACTTGAAATACTAGTTAAAAAAAGAAAAGAAAAATTGTCCATACTTGAAATCAGTTAACTGCATCTACTATTTTTATTCCGGAATTTAAGATCATAACGAGTTTATTTTGCCTTTTAAAAACAATACAAAACAGTCTATCAAAAAAACAACTTAACATAAGGCAAAATTCTAAAAACTGAAAAAAGTAAAAAGACAAATAAGAAGCAAATCTTTGATGACTTCAATCATGCATTATGTTTATATTGATAAAGGCAAAGCATCTCTCATTGCAAGAATCAATTTCTTTGATTATCTTTTGGCCCTCCATCATCATCATGTTGCATGGTTTTAATTGTTTGAACTTAGTGTGATGTTGCTTCATTTCAAATTTTTGTCAATTTTGGGGAATGAAAAACCGTCAGATTGTAATCTTCTACCTCTACCCCTACCCCTACCCCAATACCTATCCCTACGGACCCTTGCCCTGCGGCGGTCGGGCCTGCCCCTTGCCCCCACAAAGTAAGAAACCTATTTTTATAGTATGGACCCACTTTACTAAATTAGAGGGTGGTGACCCCAATAACCCCTAAGCTAAGTGTAACTATTATGGTAAAGTGTATGGATCTCACTATATAAGACATGGTATATCCCAATTAAAGGTACACTTAAGAGAGCAATGCAAGAAAAGTCTAATATTAAAATATTTACAAGAAAAGTGTCAACCTAGACTAGAGATTAGACTTAAAAAAAATAGCGGACGGAAGTAGTGGGGGTGCAATGTTGAAGGGGTATACTAAGTATAATCTCGAGGAGTGTAAAAGACACCTATCTTGTATGGTCATCATGGACCAGCTACCTTTTTAGTTTATAGAGGGGAAAGGGTTCCAAACATATTCTAAGTACTTGAAACCTAGGTTTAATCTTCCTTTTCGCCACACGGTGGCAAAGGATAAAAAGAAATAGTATATGTCAAAGAAAGAGTTGTTGATGGGCCAATTGGTGGGTCAAATAGTTTGCCTCACTACTGATACTTGGATATTGATCCAAAATTTTAATTATCTGTTTTTTACTGCGCATTTTGTTGATTGTGATTGGACATTACATAAATTTTTTAAGTTTTGTCAAATTTTCGATCACAAAGGTGAGACGATTGGGGGGCTTTAAAGGTCTCAATAAAAGAGTGGGGGTTGGCACGAGTGATGACCGTTACAGTTGATAATGCATCGTCTAACGATATCACATTGGGACATCTTAAGATCTGTCTTAGAAAGGCAAATAAGACAATCATGAGTGGTGAGTGTTTGCATATCAAATATGCTGCACATATTCTAAATCTAATTGTAACTGATGGTATGAAAGATCTTGATGACTTGATTGCCCGAGTTAGAGCTGCTGTGAGATTTGTGAGATATTTTCCTGCTAGATTGGATAAATTTAAGGTTGTTGTGAGATCTGTGGGCATAACATCGAAAAAGGGCCTCTGTACTGATGTTCCTACAAGATGGAATTCAACCTTCTTGATGTTGGAGGCGGCTCAAGAATATCAGTCGGCCTTTACATTATTGGGTGATGAAGATATTCAATATGTCATATATTTTGATGAGTACGAGGGATTGGAGAAGCCTATTGATGATGATTGTGAGGTGGTTACTACTTTTGTAGATTTTTTAAGGCTTTTCTAAGAGATGACAACGAAATTATATGGTTCTTTGTACCCTACATCCCTCATTTTTGTTAGCAAATATGTAAAGTAAGAGAAGAATTTGATAAGATGTGCGCAAGTGACCCCCAATTTAAGATTGATGACATGGTATACGGATCGGGAATTGCGCACGGAATGCATGGACAGAGCTTATTGCGGCAAGGGTTAAGGAAGCCCTTGTTAGATTGTTTGATGAGTTTACCGTCTTCAGGGGTGGTAATATTCCGACACGTACACCTACCACTATCTCCTCCAGAAGCCGGGGTTGAGAAAAAGAGTAGGTTGGACTAGGGTGAGAGGTTGGAGCACAATCCCATAGTCCGTCATTCTACAGAGGCTCAGTCGGAGGTAGACAAATACTTGGTAGCCGAGCTTCAACCATTTGCACGAGACTTCGATATATTAGTTTGGTGGAAGAGTCATGCCGTAAAGTATCTCGTCCTTGGAGAGATAGTCCACAGTATTTTGGCCATCCCTATTAGCACCATAGCCTCAGTGTCGGCCTTTAGCACTGGAGGACGCATATTAAATCCATTCCGGAGTTCATTATTTGCTACCACTATGGAGGCATTGATTTGCACTCAAAATTGGATCAAAAGGACCCCAATTCATATTTTGGATGTTCTTGACTTTTAAGAGACCGATGATGAGAAGGGTGATGATCAGTCTTGTAATATTCTGCTCCTTTCTTCCTTCTGACGTAAGCAATTACGTCTGATGTGACTATCCACTCCTTCTCTCTAGTGTCTACGAGCCCCATTATGCGTGCCAGACCTCGATGGCATGTTTTTAAAGATATTATATTATTTCTAAAGCTAGATTTGTGTTTTAAAGTTATAAGTATTTTAAATGGGATTCTCCCATCGCTATTTGACTAAATAATATTTTAAATGACTCAATTATAATATCTTTGAAGAGCTCCAAAAATATTATAATTGTGAGAAATCATTTTATATAAATGATTTCAGTTATTTAAAATATTACGTGATTTAAATTATGTTGGAATCTTTAAATTAATTTAATGGTTTTATTCTCTTAAATATATTAAGTAAGACTTCATCATTTTATTAATGATGAAGAAATATTATTTTAAATGATATTCTATCTCAATTCTTCTCAGTATTTTTAATTAAGTTAATGTTTACACATTTTTAAATCAGTATTTAAGGTCCACCGTTAGATCATTCTGTAAATCTCAAGACGATGGGTTTTAGGATAAAACCCCAGCCCCTCTCTCTTTCTCCCTCACTTTTCCCCAGCCCTCTCTCTCTCCTACCTCTCCCTCGGCTTGCGTAGTATGCAGCTCTCCCTCTCACCCGATTCCTCCACTACACAGCTCGGCGCCACCAAGCGCCGCCAAGCCTCACCACCGCCGCCACTAGCTCCAGCTCCCTTCGGCGAGCTCCCCCATCCCGGTCTCTCTCTCCCCGTTGGCCATGCATAGCCCGAATGGGCTTAGTGGTTGTTGCACCGCCCTTCGGCGCCACCACCTCCACGGTAGCTTCCCCTCCCACTGGCCATCATCCTCCAGTAAGCTCGGCCTCCGCCATGCAGCCATCTTCTCCCCATGCACGGGTTCATTGTGCACGCCCCTAACGCCACCGTGCGCTGCCACCCAAGCCACCGGATACCACCACGAGCATCCCTGAGTCTCCCCCTTCCTCCTCCCTTGGACCCATGGCCAGAAGCCCTCTCCTCCACCTCACGGTTTCCCCTATCTCACACACAGGTCTTCGCCCCTCCTCCACCGTGCGCCGCCACCCATGGCGTGACTGCCATATCCAGCTTCTTCCGGCCACCATCGACCCATCCCAACCACCCATAGCTCCATTCTGCCACCCATGCTCCCCCACTCTCTCTCACGGGCTATCCTCCACCCAAGCTCAGATCCACCGTCATGGACCGCTGTGCTGCCACCACCACCTCGTCAAGGTCCTCCCAAGACCCTCCATACTCAGCCCCTTCCAGATTTGACACCTAGCCACCTCCAGTGGCCAAAACAGCCACTGCACATGGCTAACCGCCACTATACACGGCTAGATCTCCCGTGTTACACCCCTTGCCACCATCACAAGGCCACCTTGAGCCCTTCCAAGATCACACCTAGATATCCAAATGCCAAAACAGTCACCGTACGCGGTGTAGCAGCCCTGTACGACCCTTCCGACGTCATTGACTGTGACGGTTAGTAGTCAACGCACGGGTTATCCCGCCGATGGTATAACTCTCTATCTCTCGTTATTTATGATAGATGCTACTTGGTGGGTTAGATTGTGGACTATGCTATTAGTATTATGGAGTTAGCTGTAACATCCTGAATTTTAGTGTATTTTAATGAAGGATTTATTTAATTTATTTCATGATTAATTATCTTGTTTTAAAATTTTGGGAGTTGTTAAATACTATTTTATAATATTTTTAAGTTGTGAAAATTATTTTATTGGGCTTTCTTATTGTTAATTATTGTTTTGGATTTAAATTGATTTTTTTTAATTTAAATTGGTTTGTTTGTGGGTTTTAAAATTTCTATTGTTTTATTAAAGCATTTCACTGTGTTTGATTAATTTAAATTACAGATCAATTTAAATTAGTGATCTGTAATTTAATTTATTTTTATTTTAAATGATGTTTTTATCAGAATTTAATATTTCATTTTAGCTAATTTTGAGTTAAATTGATTTATTTATTTTAACTGTTTTAAAAATAGTTATTGTTTTATTTAAATGGACTTGTTTTTAGATTTTAATATTTTTACTGTTTTAATTGAGTATTTCATTGAGTTTGAATTATTTTATTTATCTAGTGGTTTTAAAATCTTTTTCGTTGGATCACTTTCGAAAACCACAGTTGAAAAGCTAGATCTCCTTTTTCTTCTTCCTCTTTTTCTTTTCTCTTTTTCTTTTTTCTTCCTTCTTCTCCCACGCGAGCAGCCCCTCCTCTCTCTCTCCTCACCCACGCATCTTTCGGACTTCACCTCCCTGCACTGCCGCCGGCCGGCGGTGGTCGACACCGTCGGTGCCGTTCAGCTCCCCTCCGACCGGCGACCTCACCCCTAGATTTTCAGACTGCCCCGAGCCGCCGTTTGTCTCCGAGAGCCGTGCGAAGCCGCGGGCTTCTCTTCGACATTTCGCCGCCGTCCGGCCACCTCCGGCCACCATTTCTTCACCACATCTTCATCGGCCCAATACCAAGGTTTTGGACCCAAACCTGGCCCCGATCCGTCGTCGGAGCCGGTCATACGAGCATCACTTCCGATTTGTATTTTTCGATCTTAAAACCGCCCATTTCCGCCACCATTCTCGGCCAACCACCACCACTATTAGATTCTCCACCTTCCATAGGCCCTACCCTATCAATTTCAAGTTCCAATTGAAACCGTGAAAAATTCTAATTTCACTACATTTCGGCCAGTATTTTTACACTGTGCATTTTTGCTGCCTTGGTGATTCGTTGTGCCTCGGATCCTTCGTAAAATTATTTTAAAGCGTTGTAAGTATTTCCTAAACATTTCTTTGAGATTTAATTATATTTATACAATTAACTGCTTTTATTTATATATGTATCTTGGTTGATTTCCGGACTGAGTCCGAGGAGTTCGGGGGTGGTTGGATTGATTGGAGTACTTGTTGTGTGTGATTAATTGTGATTGGATATTTGTTGGAGTTCGGTTATGTTGTGGTTTTGGATTTGGATATTGGATATTTTGGTTGATTGTGATTTTGGGAGTTGATCATTGGTTGTGAGGATTGATCTGGTTCATTGCATATTGCACACATGGCATGTTTGTAAATAGAAAACTGGGTTTTCGTGTATTGCATTCTGTTCATGTGACTTTTATGAAAACTGGGTTTTCATGTGTTAACTTGATTTGTGGGTGCGTGTGTATCACTCGGGAGCTCCTCTGGTCACTCGGGAGCGCAATATACTGAGTGACGTCCCCTGGGTTGTCGCCGGGCGACAACGGGATCGGACGTTGGACGTGCCGACTCCGTGGCCCTTCTGCTGGCGGGGGCTAGAGGATGATCTGGCCACGAACGCACCGGGTGCGGAACTGGGCATCTCTCGTAAAATAGACAGGACGTGCGGATGGTCCATAGGGGAGGCCATGGTGCATATGGTTAATTGGATTAAATGGAAAAGAGCTGTTTTCTGGAAAAATAGCGTGAGTTGCTTTTGTGTATCATTTTCTGGGAAAATGATGGAAATGATTTTTGTGTACCATTTTCTGGGAAAATGGTGGAAATAAATTTTACTGGGAATGATTTTGAGCCAATGAGATTTTTGGCGTGCGTAGCATTATTTCATTTGCATCATGGGCATGCATGGTTAATTGTTAGAGTATGGTTTTATCTCTGGACTTGGTTAGGTTATAACTTACCTGCGGTACCATTTTATGGTACTGCAGACTTTGTTGATAATGCAGATGCCGAGCCTGAGGATCTGGCTCTGCCGGAGGAGTGATCTGGGATCACTCGAGCTGTAGTTTTTATTTTCAGACTTGTGTTTTATTTCTAGGACTTTGGCTTTGTTTTAAGGTATTCGTATTTTAGATTTCTGTATTAATTAAAATTCTGGTACTAGTAGATTTTATTACCTTCCGTTGTGTTTTTAATTGTGCACTGTTTATTTGTTGCACACATTTGACACTTGTCGTTGGGATGCGTGACCGGATGTCATCATCCTGACGTCACGATTCTCGAGGTTTGTTGTACGTGGGAGTCGGGGCGTCACAGGTGGTATCAGAGCAGTTCGGCTCTGGGTAAAGCCACATGTCCCTTAGGTGCAGTACCAGAAAGTTTTAAAGTTGTGATTTAAAATTGTTTGGTTTGAAGTATATTATTTTTAATGGTTTTAAATTATTATTTGTTGTTATTTTATTGGTTTTATCTATTTTTGTTGAATGTTATTTTATTTTAATTGTTTTGTTCTGTGGTCGGTTATTTTACTTGTTTTAATTATTTATTGTGTACTTCTTTATTGTTTTATTCATTTATCGTATGTCATTTTATTTATGAAATTTTATTTTATTTGTGAGATTTTGTTTTGTTTTGATTTATGTTGTTCGAGGTATGTTACTTTAAATGTTTTAATTTATGGTATGTTATTATTTTTGGTTGGTTTTATTCTATTTTATTTCATGGCATTTTGTTGTGTTTTAAATTATTTTTCCATAATTAGATTTTAATCTGTTTGAGTTGAAAAGTGGGTTAAAGGCTACGCTATGACAGGAAGATGGTACGACTGTGAATGCCATTGTTAGGCTTGAGCATTTAGTGTAGTAGGCCTAAATTCTTAGTGATTGATATGTTTTAATATCGAGGCTTGAAGGGAACGCCATGGTCTAAGTGAACTCTATGGAGTAGGAACTCAAGTTGCAGCTAAGGTGGGAATATGTCTAGTTCGCCTATGATACTTGAGGTCTTAAGTTCCGTAGAATTAAGTGTTGAGTCTTTAGAATAGGAGGTCGTAAGTTCAACGAACTTCGAGGATAGATTTATGAGAAGTTATCTAAGGTTTGAGGCCCTATAGTTTTTAGGAAATAAGTTTATAGGATCTAAGGTGGTAGGTTCAACAAGCACTTGAGGGATTAAATAAATTAGAAATTTTAGATTTTGTCGGCTCAATTAAGCACTTTGGTATTATTTTGGGTTTAGAATTTTGCAAGATTTGCAAGGTGAGTGTTTTAGCTTTAAGGTCATCGAATTTGAGGATTTTAGGAAGTGATTCCTTTTGGTTTAAGGTTTTAGAATTATAGATTTGAAGGATTGAATTGTAATAATATTTAAGCTTTTAATTTCTCGAGTTTGGTGTGCTAGTTTGATTTATTTTGGAGATTGACTAGTCGGTGACCATTAAAATGAGGTTGATCAGAGTTCAGTGATTAATATAGGAATTTTTTTTTTTAATGAGAATATTTCTTTGGAGATGGAAGATAATGATTTAGCTCGAGTATTTTCTGAGGATTGTAGATTTGGATTAAATTCGAGAAAATGATTGTTTTTTTTTTAACTTGAGGTTACAATAGTAGGTTTAAGATTTGATCCATATCAATTTTAAAGATAAAGATGGTGTTGATTTAAGAAATGGTTCTTGTTGATTTCGAGGATATAGGTCCAGATGATGGAAATGGTAATGATAGATCACTTGCACGTTGGAGGAATATTGATTCTAGCTAAGGATGCACGAGATCGACGTGTAGCAGTATTGAGTTCAAGAGTTTTGGTGAGTTGATCGAAGAGTGCAGTTGAAGCAGGTTACTCGATGGAAGGATGATGGGCAATAATTGTTTTGATTACCTAAAGGAATTAATTATGACTTGAGGTCACATAGGAATTTAAATTTTTGAGGCTATACTTTCCTATGGAAATGGAGCGTCAAGTTAGGGAGAATCAAGGACATTGTTATTGGACTTAAAGAAAGATTGATGGGTCATGTTTGGTGTATGATAAATTTTGAAAGTTGAAGTTTAGGCATCAACGGTGGATAGCATAATCAAGTATGAGAGTTAATAAAGCATTAGGATTCTTGGACGTTGTACAATAGTTTTTGGTGGATTGAATGGTTTAGCAGTATGACTTTCCTTAAGGTTTTATAGTGATGTGCTATTGTATAAGCTAGTTGTGCTAGTACTAAGTTTTTGGGAGTAGAAGTAGGTGGGCGAGTTACCAAGAAGGTTTCGACGATGTTGTGGTAAAGTCAACGGTAGTTCTTGATGAGTTAGTCACCGCTAGAATAGTTGTTATTTAGAATTTAGTTGTTAAACTTTCGGGTTTAGTTTGTCGGGTAGAATTTATAGATGCTCTTTCTGGTTGGCTGGAAGGGATTTGAGCCTTTTAAGATAGTCTTATCTAAGATGAGCGGGTGTTTTATGGGATGATGTTGCTTGTTTCCAATTTGGGATGCTGAGGTTGATTAATATTGAGTTATTTTATGAGGACATGAATTTTCGGTATGTGGTGTCTATCAGAGTGCGCAGTAGGAGTGTGATTCTTTGGTTGTAATTAGGAGTTTAAATTTTGTATTGATTTTGAAGAATTAGTGATGACCTAGAATTTTTGAGTAATACTTGTAATCGGAGATTAATTATTGTGTATGCAACCTCGTTATTGATGGTTAACTTTGGAAGTGACCACTAGGTTACCAAAGTGTAGTATTTATCGAAGGTTTGGAAATTTTACCATAGGAGTTAATAGAGGTTAGTTCAGAGTATCATGGAGCTGGTAATTTTTGGGATTTCTTGGGTGTTGTATTAAGGTTTTGTGGATATTGAGATTTTGGATTACGTGGCCGCTCTAGGAGTGATAATCATGATGTGCCTTTGGGAGACTAGTGCGAGTAGGTTGGATATTGCCATGTTTAGTGAGAAATGTGTCACGTGCCGGCAAGTTAAGGCTAAGTTAAAGTTTAGTACTGCTTATCATCTTCAGACTGACTGTCAATCTGAGCGTATTATTCAGACCCTTGAGGTTATGTTGCAGATTGGTGTCATGGAATTTCGGAGAAATTGGGAAAATCCTCTGTCGCTTATGGAGCTTTCTTATAATAATAGTTTCCATGCCTCCATTCAGATGACTCTGTATGAAGTGTTGTATGGAAAAATGTGCAGATTGCCTTTGCGTTGGGATGAAGTTGGTGGGAGTAAATTATTTGGGCCGAGTTATTATAAGAGATGTTAGATTACGTTCGGGTGATAAGAGATGATATGGCGGAGGCGCAAAGTTGTCAGCAAGATTATGTGGATTCAAGGAGATGAGACTTGTCTTTTGAGGAAGGTGATAGATTATCTCAAAGTCTCTCCCATGAAAGGCATTAAGCGTTTTAGTAAGAGGAAAACTTCGTCCAAGAATTCTAGGACCTTTTCAGATGTTGGAGTTGAACGGGGCTGTTGCTTACAGGATTGCGTTGCCAGAGTATTTTGGAAAGGTTCTTGATGTGTTCCATGTTTCATCGTTGAAGAAAAGTTTTGGTCAGCAAGAGGTGCGCTTTATCGACCCAAGACGCATCGAATTTCAGCCTGACCTTACTTATGAGGTTGCCCCGACTCAGATTGTAATTAGAAGGAGTAAATGTTGAGATCTAAGTCGATACCTTTGGAGAAGGTAGTTTGGGATGATCTTTTGGCTCAAGATTCTCTTGGGAAAGAGAAGCAGTTATGATAGAATAATATCAACAGTCGTATGATTGATCGGCGGAATGTCTCTTAAGCCTACCTGTAGTCGCATCTCATGCCTGTCTTTAGCATTAATGTTTGACCCTACAATTTCGAGGACGGAATTTATTTTAAGGGGGGGAGATTGTAACATCCTGAATTTTAGTGTATTTTAATGAATGATTTATTTAATTTATTTCATGATTAATTATCTTGTTTTAAAATTTTGGGAGTTTTTAAATACTATTTTATAATATTTTTAAGTTGTGAAAATTATTTTATTGGGCTTTCTTATTGTTAATTATTGTTTTGGATTTAAATTGATTTTTTTTAATTTAAATTGGTTTGTTTGTGGGTTTTAAAATTTCTATTGTTTTATTAAAGCATTTCACTGTGTTTGATTAATTTAAATTAGTGATCTGCAATTTAATTTATTTTTATTTTAAATGATGTTTTTGTCAGAATTTAATATTTCATTTTAGCTAATTTTGAGTTAAATTGATTTATTTATTTTAACTGTTTTAAAAATAGTTATTGTTTTATTTAAATGGACTTGTTTTTGGATTTTAATATTTTTACTGTTTTAATTGAGTATTTCATTGAGTTTGAATTATTTTATTTATCTAGTGGTTTTAAAATCTTTTTCGTTGGATCACTTTCGAAAACCACAGTTGAAAAGCTGGATCTCCTTTTTCTTCTTTCTCTTTTTCTTTTCTCTTTTTCTTTTTTCTTCTTTTTCTTTCTTCTTCCTTCTTCTCCCACGCGAGCAGCCCCTCCTCTCTCTCTCCTCACCCACGTATCTTTCGGACTTCACCTCCCTGCACCGCCGCCGGCCGGCGGTGGTCGACACCGCCGGTGTCGTTCGGCTCCTCTTCGACCGACGACCTCACCCCTAGATTTTCAAACCGCCCCGAGCCGCCGTTTGTCTCCGAGAGCCGTGCGAAGCCGCGGGCTTCTCTTCGCCATTTCGCCGCCGTCCGGCCACCTCCAGCCACCATTTCTTCACCACATCTTCATCGGCCCAATACCAAGCTTTTGGACTCAAACCCGGCCCCGATCCATCACCGGAGCCGGTCATACGAGCATCACTTCCGATTTATATTTTTTGATCTTAAAACCGCCCATTTCCGCCACCATTCTCGGCCAACCACCACCACCACCATTAGATTCTCCACCTTCCATAGGCCCTACCCTATCAATTTCAAGTTCCGATTGAAACCGTGACAAATTCTAATTTCACTGCATTTCGACCAGTGTTTTTACACTGTGCATTTTTGCTGCCTTGGTGATTCGCTGTGCCTCGGATCCTTCGTAAAATTGTTTTAAAGCGCTGTAAGTATTTCCTAAACATTTCTTTGAGATTTAATTATATTTATGTATCTTGGTTGATTTCCGGACTGAGTCCGAGGAGTTCGGGGGTGGTTGGATTGATTGGAGTACTTGTTGTGTGTGATTAATTGTGATTGGATATTTGTTGGAGTTCGGTTATGTTGTGGTTTTGGATTTGGATATTGGATATTTTGGTTGATTGTGATTTTGGGAGTTGATCATTGGTTGTGAGGATTGATCTGGTTCATTGCATATTGCACACATGGCATGTTTGTAAATAGAAAACTGGGTTTTCGTGTATTGCATTCTGTTCATGTGATTTTTATGAAAACTGGGTTTTCATGTGTTAACTGGATTTGTGGGTGCGTGTGTATCACGACCCCAAGCCGAGATGAGGCATTATCTCGGTGGAGCTCCTCTGGTCACTCGGGAGCGCAATATACTGAGTGACGTCCTCTGGGTTGTCGCCGGGCGACAACGGGATCGGACGTTGGACGTGCCGACTCCGTGGCCCTTCTGCTGGCGGGGGCTAGAGGATGACCTGGCCACGAACGCACCCGGTGCGGAACTGGGCATCTCTCGTAAAGTAGCCAACACGTGCGGATGATCCATAGGAGAGGCCATGGTGCATATGGTTAATTGGATTAAATGGAAAATAGCTGTTTTCTGAGAAAATAGCGTGAGTTGCTTTTGTGTATCATTTTCTGGGAAAATGATGGAAATTATTTTTGTGTACCATTTTCTGGGAAAATGATGGAAATGGATTTTACTGGGAATGATTTTGAGCCAATGAGATTTTTGGCGTGTGTAGCATTATTTCATTTGCATCATGGGCATGCATGGTTAATTGTTAGAGTATGGTTTTATCTCTGGACTTGGTTAGGTTATAACTTACCTGCGGTACCATTTCATGGTACTGCAGACTTTGTTGATGATGCAGATGCCGAGTTTGAGGATCTGGCTCTGCCGGAGGAGTGATCTGGGATCACTCGAGCTGTAGTTTTTATTTTCAGACTTGTGTTTTATTTCTGGGACTTTGGCTTTGTTTTAAGGTATTCGTATTTTGGATTTCTGTATTAATTAAAATTCTGGTACTAGTAGATTTTATTACCTTCCGTTGTGTTTTTAATTGTGCACTGTTTATTTGTTGCACACACTTGACACTTGTCGTTGGGATGCGTGACCGGATGTCATAATCCTGACGTCACGATTCCCGAGGTTTGTTGTACGTGGGAGTCGGGGCGTCACATTAGCTGTGTAGTGCGGTGTTGTGATATGCTTTGTGTGTGAAGTGTTAGGCGTAGTTCGGAAGTGTGCTGTGTAGTGGTGAACTGTGCTATAAAGTGTGGTCGTGGTTTATGTGCTGTAAGGGTGATGTGGCCTATAGTTTAAGGTGACGAGTGTCACCATGTAGTCGGCTTAAGGCTAAGAGTATGTGCGAAGTGGCTGGAAAGTATCAGAGTAGTGCAGCAGAAGCATGACTGGGCCATGTCACTAAGTGTCATGGTCAATCAAGAAGTCGTGTTGTGATGAGTTAGGATGTATGTCCGGTGACGTGACAATGTCATAGTGTAGCTTGGGAATAGTCTCAAGTTATATGACGTGACGTAAAGTGTAATTATGAATGGAGTCTTATCGTGTTAAGTGTTGGAGATGAACTTTCAAAAGATACGAGTAGCATGAAGAGTCGTGCTAGCCAAGTAAGAGGAGGTTGGTATTGGAGTAAGACGCTTGTCCATTCGACCCGATGACCAATGTATTATATGTTAGTCTAAGGTGATAAAGGGGTAAGGTACGTGTGTAATCTAGTTAAACACATGTACCGGACGGATTTACCGTATATGATGGGTAATCTGTCCTAAGTATGGTTACACAGTACTTAAGTCTCGGAGTGGCTAGGAGCCGTGTGACTTGTATGGATGGTCATGAGGATTAGAGTGAGCTAAGATACATGATAATATTGATGAATGTACTATCTAAGATTGGGATGCGTGACTTAGTCGGTCTGAGTCATGCATTGAAACGTGGTTAATGAGAAGAATAAGACATATGTCTTAGTGTCTTAATCCTAAGGTGAATTTTGAGTTCATCCTAGCGAGTAAGCACTCGAAGTAGAACGTTGAGTTGAAAGAAGTAGTGACCGTAACTAAGTCCCCGAAGGTTTTATCATAGTAAGGGATATGTAAGAACATGGGATAGAAGGAGAGTGTTTCAAGTTCTATTTCTAGTTTAGTTACTTATGCACTAGATAGAGAATAACGTTAAGGTTATGTGTATGCATGTAGGTTTCCATCTGACACACGCATGAATGGACTGCATGGTATGAAAGTAGCATGGAGTCCAGGTAAGTATTATATTCATACTCTTCTAGAGTTTTCTAAAAGATACGAAAAAGAAAATGAAACCCTTTCTCTTTTGAAAACGAAGAAAGGAAATGCTCTTCCTTTGAAAATGAAATGTTTTATGTAAAAGCACGATAAACATAACGTTTTTAAAGTATAAGTATGTACGGCACTCCTTGACAGCCCCTTTTTCACGCAATCAAAATATTAATTGTACGCATGTGAATGGATGACTATACGCTGTATTTATTGTATGTATTTTCAACGAAAAGACATGTCATGAAAGATGATTTTTGGGCCATGCGCCCCAAACGATGTTTTCTCATGAAATGATGTTTTTCTCATGAAATGATTGTTAAATGAAAGAAAAGAAAAAAATGAAAACTCATACTCATGCACATGAAAAGAATGAAAACTCCAGTTCTTTAGAGCTGCCATAAATGAACGAATGAAAAGAAAGAAATGTATGAAAGCATGAATGTATGAAGATACGTAACGGCAATATGAATGAAAAAGGCACCCAATGAATGAATGGGTAGATTGCAATGTCGGGTAGTAGTATCTGGTAGCGCACCCAGTGTTGCACCCTGATAGAATGAGATTCCAACCCGTGGCCACGGATGAATCCATTGGCCATAGGGCCCTCTAATCCTAGCATACGGGGCATAACAGTGTGCATCGGCTTATGAAAGTAAAAAGAAAAGAATGTATGAATGCATGACATTCTTCAAGAAATGAATGCACTGACGGGAGAAACCTTTTACGAAAGAAAAATCATTTTCTTTAAAGAAGAAAGCCCCGCCAATGATGTTTGCAAAGGAGCGCATGTATGCATGTACGTATAGTATGTATAGAATGATAAATGCATGACTGAAAACCTATATTGTTATATTTTAACTGTATGAAGTAATGCATACTGAGTATTCGACTAATTTTAGTTTTTATGCGCGCCTCTCCCCCCACAGGAAGTTAAATGAGCAGTATGCTTAGGACGGACACGGTCCAAAGGGGAAGAACACGGAAGTCTAGGCACGAGGGTTTTAACCGCACGAGAGGCCTTTTATTTTAAGATCAATGTTTTTCCGCTGTAAACCTCTTTTATTATAAAAGCACATTTTATTTTATAACGTAGAATCTTGTACCCTGGGAACAGAAGTAAAATGTTTTAAATCGAACGGTAATTCCCGTCGTCTGTTTTAAAATATTTTGTAAAAAGTCCCACCACAAGGACGGGCGTTACAAGTTTGGATCTGGACCATTTGATAATCATGAATTTCATTTTATTATTTTAATTTATTTATATTCATTCAATCGGTATTAATTTCAAATTTAATTGTTGTAGTGATACATATGACGGTATCTACGACTAGCTCCGTTACAGTATGACTTCGTGTGTATTGGACCCACCATTGCCATCCGTCATTGGTTTGCAAAATTTGTCCCTTAATTATTTTTTGTCTCTATATTTTGTATAATTTTTTGTATCTAATTATTTTGCTTGTATTTTTTTTAACTTTTATAATCTCAATGTCATATGCCAAATCCTAATCCTAACTTCCCAATGACCCAATGATTACTCTCATCTTGATTCCAATCTCATATTGGTTAGTACTTTTAATGTTTGTAATTTTTACATTTCTAATATATGTTTTTTTTTTAATTTTTGTTTCATGTTTATGAATCTAATTTGTTTTTATTTTAAATTATTAATATTTTAAATTTTATGATTTCGATTCTCACAATCTCATAGCAGTAAGCATAACTCACTTTTCTATCACCATGGTCATTCCAAATTCCATTGAAGAATGAAATGTTATTCTTTTGTTAATTTAGTTAATTGTAATATTGCTACAATAGTGCAATTTGTAATATTTTTAGATGAATTTGTAATTTAATTTTGTAATAGTTTTCTCTCAATTATCATTGTAATATACTCATAGCTTAGTTATGATTATTAGTTAATAGTTACAACTTAATAGTATATAATTAATAATTTTTATTATTATAAATTATTTTTTGCCATTTTTATTATTAAATTTTGTATTTTTAAAATTTTTTTTACTTAAATTTGGACCGAAAATGGCCCAGAATCCTTATTGCTCTTTAATTGCTCATCCTCTCTCTCAATTTAATTGCTCTTTTAAAGACTACTCTTTGGTGCTATAGGAGAGAAGATAATGGTATAGGGAGGAAAAAGTAGGTGGCGGTTTGACCTTTAATGTGATTTTCTGAACTCTTGAAGTAAAAAATAAATAAATAAATAAATAAACCAAGCTTTAAAGGGCTTCTTTCGTGGCTTCCAATATTAAGGACGCCAGCCAATAAACTTGCTGCAGATGTCGGCTTGAGGGGGAGAGAGAGAGGGAATTTTATGGGATTAGCTAAGGCTGGTTCTATTCTAATCTTCTTAAAACGGTGACGTATCATCCAGTCATTGGAGGTGTAAATTTCCTCGACACTAACAGCTACCTCAACTATTGAGGCGGGGTAAGTTGCTTGTTATAAGACTACATGTTTAGGCTCTATGATAAGTTACTTGTTATGAGATTCCTAAAGATAATTTGTGATAATTTTACAGCAGTTTCTTTTTCCAAATTCTAGGAGCTCTTCATGCTCCAACCATATTGACATTAAATATTTGTTTGTTAAAGATAGTGGCTGAGTCTCATATTTGTGTTGAGTACGTTTTCTCATAACAGATGTTGGTTGATCCACTAGCAAAAGGTTTGGAAAATATTTCAAGAGCATGTGGCCAATACGGATTTGTTTGAACCTTCTATGGTATTTAGTTAGTGGGAGTTCTACATGTATGTGTGAATTGTGAATTTTGACTATGTTGTCATATGTTATTGTGTGCACATTCTATTTATGGCATTAACATTGTCATAACACAAGATATTCAAATTTAGTCTTGTTGGGCTTATTATGAAAGTGAGTGTTGACCACTATCTCATATTATTTCTCCATCATACTTATATCTCACCTATCTAAGTCACGTAAATGTGAGTTCCTGCTAAGCTTCATACATCCGGTCATTGTATGGTTAGCGTAACTAAATACTTGCAAACATATTTTGGACTTGTTATGTTATGAAGATGCTTGGTTGGTTTTCACATTGTGGTTGAATGATTTATGTTGTCCAAGTGGAAGATTGTTGTATTTTTTATGAACTAGAATATAGATCTTATAATGTTCTTGGGCTCATAATGGGATGGGCAAAAAAATATTAATATATGAGGAAGCTCCTCCTCTCACCCTATGTATGATAGAGTTAGCCTATTGGATTCTATTATGGTGTATGGTTAGGGCTAAAGGGAAGTTTTTCCTCTCTCTAAAGTTTCAGTCGTCGCTACAATGTCGTCGTTACAATGATACAGTGAAAAACGAATGTGTGGTTCTTCAACTATGAAAGTAATCTCTCAACCCATTACACCATTTTCAAACATAATGGGGATTTTAAAAAAAAAAAATGCCCGTCTGACGCATATCGAGCTGTAGAAGCTACTTGGCTGCTTAATACTGTTAAAACATTACAAAGCATACCACTCCAGCTGAGATAGATAAAGTTTGTCATGTTAGTGAGTGTGAACACATTTTGCTCCCTCTCTCTCCTCTCAAAAAGTTCTCCCAAAACTCATCCACTAAGAGCCTCCCTCTGCCATCCAGAGGGGGGTGGGAACTTCGGCTCCCCCTCTCCTCTCTCCCTCCAGTACTTCTAACGTTGTCCATTGGCTTTTGTTCGGTTTAACTTTTATTTTTCTTGAAATATCACGAAGATGAGCCGATCTACTGCTTTCCAGCCACCTTCGACCGTCACATAGCTCTACAAGACTCCCCAGCTGCCGATCTATTAGCTATTGGAAGAACCGCATCCATTCGAGTAGAGCGTGAGATCCACGCACCGCCAGGTCAAGATGTGTTCTGCAGCAACGCATGGCAGAAACAAAATCAGCGGCCTTGGATCTTGCAGATCCAACATACCTCTTCTCACTAGTAGTGGTGCATGATTCCCATGCGCCTTCACAGCCACTGACGGTTGTTTGCCGACGTATCAAGCCATCTACCGGATGCTCTTTTCTTATGTTACCGTTTATCTTAATCAAAGATCATGAGCAAAAGGAAGTGGGTGTTTCTTTCAATCAAACTGGACCAGCAAAGAGCAGCACAACACAACCTGCTAAGACTTTTAGTCGTAGTTGTGGGAAATGTGTAGGAGCCATTGGTTTTAGAAGTCGCTTTTTTTTCTCTTTTCTCGTGTGGTATTAGCTGGTTGTGAGATGATTGTTGGGGCCTTCCACCTTTAAACTCTTGTATCTTGTATTTGTTTAATATATATATATGAAGCTTGATTAAAAAAAAACGAGATAGAAAAATTACTACTATGAGTAATGCTACATACAATTATGGAATGCGTAAGCACATCGTAATCGTTTTAAAAAAGAGTGAAGTCTACTATTAAAAAATTAATTTTTTCTTCATTTGAGTCCAAGATTTTATCATTTTTTTCAAATGGATTGCACGACGCTTGCGTACTTCACAACTGTAAATATCATTTCTCTACGACTATTGATGCTAAGGGCAAAAATGGCAAGTCTCTTTTTATATAAAGAGTAGATATCTACTTCAACCAGATTCACCAAAAAAAGAAACAGAAAAATATACTTCTACCATTGTCAAGTAGAGTAGACTTGAACCAATAAATACCCAAATAAACATTTCACATAAAATGGCACTACTAAATCAGGTCATGGAGAAAGAAAGACAAAATTAAGACAATGACATTTCTATACAGTACAAGAGTTGTGTTACTTACAAGCCTATGCATAAATACATTGCTTTTTGTGAAATCATATTGGTCGTAGAAAACTCAAAACATAAATGATTTTCATACTAACTAATATTTTCATGCTTTAATATTAATGATGTATTTAGCGTGTCAATAAAAAAGTATAAAAGTAAAATTTTCCGCATTACAATTACTAACTAGAAAGGGAAAGAAGTCCTTTTCAACCAAGGTGATAACCCATTTCACTTTTTTTAACCCCAAAAAAATTACTGTAGATAAGCACATAAACAATTATTATATAAGTGGCTCCACCATGCAAGTGCAGCCCACATTGTGTACCTTAGGAAACAGAACTTGAGAGTTGAGACTCTTAGTCAGTATTTAGGAAAACTTAATACCATGTGGGTGCCCATTGATCTTCCAATTGCTAAATATTTAGTAGAATTCCTGTCCACTGCCTTATTTAGATTTGGATAGTGGGTTGAGATGAAATGAGTTAAAAAAAAAAAGTTAAATAAAATATTATTTTTTAATATTATTATTATTTAAAAATTTAAAAAAATTAAATTATTTATTATATTTTATATATGAAAATTTATAAAATTTATAATAATAAAATAAAATAAATTAAGAATATTACTTGATTCAAACCGAATCTTAATTGTTCAGTTATGGAGGTGATGATGTGTCTTTTAAAAAGTGACAATGAGAATGACATCTCCAAGTCAGATTCCTCAGACACGTGCATGACACAGCCACAACCGTGGCCTCACCCTCCACTAAAATAAGCTAACAACTAGTTGGGAGAGAGAAGGTTTACCGTCTTTCATGGAAATGCCATACTTTTAGTTTTTGTTACTGTCTTTCATGTGTGGGATCTCTCTGGGTGTTCCTTTCGTTTTTTTCTCTCCTCTGTCTGAGCACCTGTTTCATGCTGCTTACACTCGATGTGTTTGAGTCCCAATAACAAGTGCTTTTTTCGGCCTTTTTACGAGGAATCTCCTCTCGCCTATGTGGCCCAAAACATTTGTGATTAAACATCAATTTTAATCCTCATAACATCCTATGACGAGTTGAGAATACCACATGTTAATTGGTAGCAACCTAGGCTTGCAATTTATTAAGTCTGATTGTATTCAGAATTTACCTCAACGCAATTTATTTTATCTTATTATTATAATTATTTTAAATTTTTATATAAAATAGAATAAATAATTTAATTTTTTTAAATTTTAAAATAATAATAATTTTAAAATAATATTCTATTCATCTCATTTCTAAGTAAACAGGGCGCTAATCATTTCAAAAATCACGTAGTTATGGCGATGGATCGCAATCAACTTTTTTATGGCTTTAGGAGAATATTTCTTGTGGAGTGAACTATCACGCACACATGTAGTAGATGTGTCAGACTGTTTTTGGTGGGCATTTAGAATAAAACGTGATAGATACAGATCTGACAAATTATCACCACCAATGTCAAGACAAAGCAAGTGACAAAAAGCCCCACATTTTATCCTTCACAAAGCAGCTTCCCACCTCTAATCCAACCCAAAATGACCAATACCAACTGAGATAACTCAGTTTCACATCCCTGATCCAACTCTTTCCCAGCAAGGTAGTATTTTAGCTGCCGTTAGGACTTTAGGTTGCTGTAACAATTGTTGCCAAGTTGTTTATAATCCACAAGAATTTGGAACAATTTCAATCAACAATATGATGTAACCAGGCCTCTAAAGCGTCTAAATCCTGACCCTCGTACATCTATTATAGTATACAGCATAATCCCAAATCGTAAGATAACACAGAACTGTTCACAATAAATGCTTGGTCACAATTAAATTAAGTACTATCATGAAATGAAACTTTATGGAGTAGTTAATATCGGTCACAATAATATGCTCAAATGAGTTGTGTGACTTAACGAAGACCCAGATGCCGATCTATTAGGAAGGGATAAATCTCACCTTATGGATATGGACCACGTGGGATTAGGTGATTCCGATACATCAGGGATAAATTTTATGATGGCTGAGCATAGTACAAAGTAATCAGTTTATAATACTTATCTTATATTCTCTATGCCTATATATAGGAGTAATAGGTAACTCTTGACTTTGTTGATTTTATGCATTCTAGAATTATTACTTTTCATTACTGACTTAAGTATCAGAGAGGTCACAAGCACACCGTGTCGACCACTCAACAATTTGCAGGTGAGCGATCACGACCGATGGTGGGACACGTCCTTTACAGTGGCACCGTTTGTGGGATCCTGTAATCTATGATTTCAGTTTTCCATTGGACTTCAACGTGGTTCCCCCATACTGACCGTGACACGTTTTCAAACAACTCGTGAACTGGAAGTAGCACCCATAGACATGGAATCATGGTTAGCAGCAATTGAAGAAAAGCTGAAAATGGAGTTAAACGCCATGAAAAATCGAAGGAAAGAGAACGAGGAACTAAAGCGCCGCAACATTGAGCTCGGTGATGCAACCATACCCAACCACAACAAATAGGGAGAAGAAGAAGCACATAGCAACGGGGGAGTGAACACTGAAGATGTGGAAAAAAAGAAGCTACACGACGAGCTACGTAGTCTCGACAACAAAGATGAGAAGATGGTGAAGGAGATGGGAGGATCTTCCTCAGTGGAACAACTCTTAAGCTGCATAGATTTTCCTTATAGTGCGGAAGTAATGGTCGTGCTGCTCTCATCGAAGTTTAAAGTGCCCCAAATAAATATGTATAATGGGTCCAAGGACCCACCAGATCACTTAGAGAACTTCAAGGGGCATATAACACTCCATGTTTTCTTAGGTGAAATCACTTGCTAATATTTTCCCTAAACTTTGAGAGGAGTGGCGAGAGGATGGTTTGGAATGCTCCGCCTGGGATCTATCGATAGCTTTAAAGAGCTGGTCAGACAATTCTTAACACAGTTTATGCCCAACAGGAGAAGCAGGTGCCCAATAGAGAAACACAGACGACAGACAGCCAAGATGAGAAGATAACTTTGGCCGTCTTGTTAGGCGGAATCTAGCCACATAACCCGTTCATGGCTGAATTGGCAAGAAAGACCCCCTCAACCCTAAGGGAGTTCATGGATAGGGTGGACGACTTCGTCAACGCCGAAGATACATTACAGGCTCTTGTAGAGTCAAGAAATGGGGAGCTGAAGGCGGAACGCAAAAATAATACGAGAGACAAAAAAGCTGCATTGAACCTCCAAGAGAGGAGGCACGAAAGGCGACGAGCATAGTACCCGACTCATCCACAATAATTTGAATGTACAAGAAAAAAAAAAGAGTCAGAAAGAGAACATTGCCAACCTAGAACTAGTAGGTGCTACTGAAAATTCCATCAAACAAGCTTACATTGGACAGAGGACTGCACAACCATGACGAGAAAAGTGACCAAATTGGCAGGTACAAGGGAGCTTGAGTGAATGGTCGCAAAGCGAGCAAAACCCAAATGAGGATTTGAGAGAGGATACAATCCTCGAAGAAGCAGCAACCCAGATAGGCAGAGCCCACCAAAGGAGGAAGCCCGTAATAACGAAAGGAACAGGGCACCTTAGAATAACGATAGGGACAGGGTCCCCTAGGCGAAATTAGGACAATAGCAGGTGGATTTGCTGGGGGCGGCGCATCCTCGTCTAACAAGAGGGCACACGCCTGAAGAGCAAGATACGAAGAAGTTTACATAGCAAACAGGTCGTCCAAATGCCAAAAACTTGACTCTTCAATAGCTATCTCTTTCGAGGAAGAAGATTGTGAAGGAGTATTGTACCCTCATGAAGATGCACTGGTGGTGACCCTCCTGGTCGATAATTACACTACTAGGCACATACTCATTGACAATGAGGGCTCAACAGACATTATTTTGGGAGGTTTTCGTAAATATGGGTATAGACGCTACTAAGCTAAGATCCTCACCGACACCATTGAAGGGCTTTTCTAGAGATCTAATCCAACCGGTAGGCATCATTACCCAACCCATCACAGCAAGAAAAAGGACGCATATGGCAACCACCATGACCGATTTCTTAGCCTGGAAGGCGCCCTCATCGTATAATGCTTTACTAGGGCGACCAACATTGAACAGTCTCAAGGCGGTTACGTTGACGTACCATCTCAAGATGAAGTTCCCAACTGAAGGTGGCATGGAGGAAGCACGGGGAGAACAAGCCCTAGCACGAGAGTGTTATGTGCAGGAACTGAGGAGCAAAAGGGGAGAAGTATGTACTATCAGAGGCGGGGATGACCAGGCAGCCCAGGAGGAAAATTAGAGCATGTTGCCCCCACCCCCCACGGTCCCTTTTGGACAAGAGCGTAGAGGTGAGGGATGAACAAAACCTACAGCAAGTAAAGGCGAATGAGCCCTTGAAGATCATAACATTGTACCTAGATCACCCTAACACAATGACACGAATTAGAATTAGGATCCCCCAAAAAGATCGAGAGGCCCTAAAGCAACTTATAGTAAAGCACTGAGATGTGTTCGCCTGGAGCAACGAAGATATGCCCGGAATTGACAACAGCATTATCGAGCACTAACTATGCATGGATCCCATGCACAAGAAGGTACGTCAAAAAAGAAGATCGTTCAGCATGAAAAAATACACAGCCATCGCCGAGGAAGTAGAACGCCTGGTCGTCACAGGGTTCATCAAGGAAGTCCATTACCCTGAATGGTTGTCCAATGTCTTCCTGGTAAAAAAAGCAAACGGAAAGTGGAGAATGAGTGTCGACTTCACCAACCTAAATAAAGCCTAACTAAAAGACAATTTCCCTCTACCACGAATCGATGTCATTGTAGATGCCACTACAATGCACAAGATGTTGAACTTCATGGATGCCTACTCAAGCTCTCATCAAATCCAAATGTACCCACCAGATGAAGAGAAGATCTCATTTATCACAAGTCGTGGGTTGTATTGCTACGAAGTCATGCCATTTGGCTTGAAGAACGCAAGAGCAACCTACCAAAGGCTAGTCAACCGGATATTTAAAAACCAAATAGGGCGGACATAAAAGTTAACGTGGATGACTTGTTAGTTAAAAGAAAAGAGCTCGCCCAACATCTAGTCGACCTAAGGGAAGCATTCACAGTACTACAACAGTACAAAATGAAGCTGAACCCATCGAAGTGCGCATTTGGAATAGGATTGAACAAGTTTCTGGGGTTCATAGTATCAAAGAGAGGAATTGAAGTTTCTCGAGAAACGATTGAAGCAATCATGAACATGAAGCCGAGAAAGAGCCTAAATGACGCAGAACGACTAGCGGGGAGAATACCAGCCTTGAATAGGTTCATATCCAAATCCACAACAAATGCTCCCCTTCTTTAGGGTATTGCGAAAAATACACCCCTGAATGAGAAGTGTGATGAAGCTTTCGAAAAGCTGAAGCAGCATGTGACCAATTTGCCACTTCTGAGGCAACGTATAGAAGGAGAGACACTCTATGCGTACCTAGCAGTATCCCCCCACGCCGTCTCAGCCGCCCTTGTCAAGGAAGAAGAGGCGACGCAACAGCTCCTATACTACACAAGCTGCGCTTTAAGGGAACATAAGTCAGGTATCCACGAATAGAGTTATTGGTGTTTGCCTAGGTGACAACGGCGAAGAGGTTGCGCCCGTACTTCCAGACCCACAAGATCAAAGTGCTCATAGAAAGCCCACTGAAAAGGGTGTTACAAAGACCAGACAGCTCGGAGAGATTAATTGGGTGATCAATCGAATTCAGCGAATTTTACATCGAGTACTTGCCAAGGAATGCCATGAAAGGGCAAGCGTTGGCAGACTTCATCGCTTAAATCCCAGTTTCCCTCCCATCTACTGCAATGTATCTCATCGCAAGAAGCACAGTACGTTCTAACTAAGATACATGAAGGGATATACGGAAACCATTCTGAGGGAAAAGCATTGGCTAGAAAGGTAGTAAGGACAGGGTACTACTGACCCAATACACTCATGGACGCAAAAGGGATTTGCAAAAAGATGCATCAAATGCTAGGCTTAAGCACCAGTATCACAATTCACACGCCCTCCTAGAGGAGTTGACTTCCATAATCGCCCCATGGCCATTCGCCCAGCAAGGGGTTAACCTAGTTGACCCCTCCCCCTAGGAAATAGGGAGTTGAGTTCATGATCGTAGCAGTGAACTATTTCACGAAGTGGGTGGAAGCTAAACCCTTGGTGACCATCACGACCAAAGCTATGATGAAGTTCTTATGAAAGAATATCATTTGTAGGTACAGGATTCCACAAAGCATAGTCTCAAAAAATGGACGAAAGTTTGATTCAAAAAATTACCGCGAGTGGTGGGTTGAGCTAAAGACCTAGGTCAAATATTCATCCCCAGGACACCAAAGTGCAAATGGACAGGTAGAGGCTACGAACAAAGCACTGCTGGAAATCCTGAAAAGAAGCTGGTGGGCAAGAGAGGGGATGGGCGAAGGAACTACCAGGAGTATTGTAGGCCTACAAGACCACAGTAAAGACCCCCAGAGGGGAGACCCCCATTCATCTTGGCATACAAGAGTGAAGTGGTACCCCCTCTGGAAGTCAGCCTACCTAGTTAAAGGACCCCCCATTTTTCGTCGCCCAAAAATGATGAAGTTATGGAAGAGCACCTTGACCTCTTAGAAGAAGAGAGAGAGGTGGCTAAAGTCGGGATGCTACTCGACAAGAGAAGGCAGAACACTATTTCAACAAGAAAGTCAAACCCAGGACATTGAAGGTAGGAGATCTAGTACTGAAGGAAAGCGGAGTTACCACTAAGGAAGAAAGCAAGCTCAGACCTGATGGGAAGGACCACATATGATAGTAGCCAACCACCGGCCTAGGTCGTACCACTTAAAGGATAGCCAAGGCAAAGAGCTACAACATCCCTAGAATGCTAAACACTTGAAGAAGTTCTATCCCTGATTATGCTAATTTCTTGATTTATCTACTGTTGAATTTTTTATTATGTTTCACAATAAATAAAACATTTGTTCAAAGTCAGTGCCACTTCACTAGAGCAAAAGGCCACCCTTAAACACCAATGACAAGTACAAAGACTCACGGTGCCAAGTAAAAAGGGTGCGAAGGTCATCATACCACGCCGTCTTTAAACACTAATGATAAGGTGTCAAGTAAAAAGGGCGCTGAGGTTATCAGACCATGCTGCCCTTAAATGCCAATGACTCGCGATGCCAAGTAAAAAGGGCATGAAAATCATCATACTACGCCACCCTTAAACACAAATGATGAGTGCAAACACTCGCGGTGCCAAATAAAAAAGGCACGAAAGTCATCAGACCACATCGCCCTTAAATACCAATGACGAGTACAAATACTCGCAGTGCCAAGTAACAAGGGTACAAAGGTCATTAGCCATGCTGCCCTCAAACATCAATGTTGAGTATAATGATGCACAGTTTAAAGGAAAAGGGCACAAAAGACAACAACAGCAAAATATAACAACAAACCACACATAGTAGAAAGAAAGCCTTATGGAATAAAAGTAAAGGGAAACACGAAAAGGTCAAAACTACCTTAATGTTCCAAATGTACATGACTACAAAAGGGAAATACAAGAATACGTGTATTGTTTACAAAAAGCTATTACAAATGTAGCAGAGAGATAACCATTTACAGAAAACTAAGTATTAGGACCGCCGAAAGATGGAGGTGGATGAGGATCGTCGAAGGCATCGGGCATGGTGTCCTGACCAAAGGTGTCAACAAATTGACATGAGGTTACATCAAGTTTGAACATCCCCAAATCTAAACGCCTTAAGTCAGTACGGGGATTGACCAACAAATGCGATCTAAGTCAAAGCACGCCGGCCCCATACCTATAACCAAAAGCACGATCCCTAATGCCACGCACCGACACTAGCTGAGGATGAAGGCGAACATGTTCCTCTCTCACAACCGCCAATTCAGACTCCAATATCTTGACCAGCTGGGTCTTTTCCTTCAGTCGTTTATCCTTGCTAATAAGCGTTTCGTTAAGCTTCCCTTGTTGTTCGTCTGCGTTGGCACGAACTTTCTTGTACTCTTCGTGCCGTTTGGTCAACTCTAATAGAGCGTTGCGCGCCTCAGATAGGTCACGATTAACTAGCCATTTATCCTCCTCTGAGGTCGCCAATTGCTCCCCGAGTTCAGTGCAGCGATGCTAAGAACTAGATAACTCTTGAAGGACAGAATTGTGTTCCTCCTTGATGGCGGAGAGGTCAGAGTGAGCACGACCATGCTCCGACTCTAACTCCCCCTAGCAAGAAAGCTGAGCTTTAGCGAAATCATGCTCTGACTCTAACAGTCCTAATGAGAAGTTATCCCGAACCCTCATCTCCATGGCTCGACGGAGTTCATCGCAAAGGTGAAAAAACTCGTCGTGAAGAATGTCCAAGTCACCCGCCAGAGAGTGTGCATAGCCATCCACTTGCTCAAATAGGATCTCCAACTCCACCCTCTCACATTTCCATCTCTCAAATTCTTTCTTGGCATGAAAAGAAAAGGCAGGCCTAGAGCAAACTTCATCCTCCAAATCAGCATGATACACCATGATCCAAGCTACCCAATCATCAACAACCTACAAAGATAAAAACCCAAGAATGTCAAACAATCTTCTTTGAAAAATGGGAGAGAGGAATGAGAGGAGTAGAGTCAGAGATACCTAAAAAAAAAATTCCGTAGCCGATTAGCCATGCTGCTGACGACCTCATCTCTAGTAGGATCAGAGGAGGTGTAAGTACCTCCATGTACCTCCCCATTGAACCTCACCTCAGACCTATAGTAAGGACCAAGAGGGAAACCCCCTATGAGTCTGCTCCAATCTCAGGGGCCTTATCCAAATCTCCCACCGAGGAAACATTGCGGGTGTAAGCAAGTTTAACCTCCCCAAGATTGATGTCCTCACTCGCGAGACCACCCAAAGGAAAACCTTCCTTTAAGGGAGAAGACCCAACGTCATCTCCAATCACTCGCAAGACCACCCAAAGGAAAACCTTCCTCTAAAGGAGAAGACCCAGCATCATCTCCAAAAGAGGAAGGAGAAGGAGAGGGAATAGAAACATGGTCACCACCAGCCACCAGGTCAAGTGGAAGGGTTTCTCCCCCCAAGATGGTAGTGGGCAAAGAGTGGGCTGTCGAACCTTTTCCTTCACTTTCTTCTTCCACTTCTTCACAAACAAGAACGTTGCCGCCTTAGACACCACGGTCGCGTAGGGCACCATCTCCACTACCCTAATTTCCCTCATGGGCCACTTGGTCTGCAAGACTCAATGAGAAGGCGGTGTCCATATCAATGTTGACCTCACCGCCCTCCTTGGGCAAATCAGAGGCTCCGGATGTAGGGAATTCGAAAATGGGACTAGACTCCGAATAAAATTATTAGGACGGAAGATCAAAGTCAATGTGGTCCCCAAGCCAGAAAGGGCTTGACCCATCAAACCCTCATCAAGACCTAGAGAAGGCGCATGTGCTGGTGAGCGATTGGGGATAAAAGGAAAAAAACCTTGAGGTCAGTTAGACACAAGGGAGGCATCATCGTCTGTGCGTGCAACCCCCCTCTTTATTGCAAGAGAAGGTGCATCCGAAGTAGACTGGCGGGAACATTTCCTCAAATCCTTTGGAGTAGACTCTGAGGGAGACTTGGTGGGGAAAGATGGCACCACGACCTTACTTAGGAAAAAGGGACCTTTGACCTTCAAGCGGTCAGGCATCACCAAGAAATGATCAATATTAGCAAGTGTCAAGAGATACTTAATCCAAAGGTCATCTTCATGATCATTCGCCCAGGCGGCGACCATGTCAACACGGGATTGTTCCTGTTCATATAGGGGTTCCAAAGTCACCATTAGACCTTTGTCATCAGGAATTTTACCCCAGGTAGCCCTAATTAGAAATCCTCGACGCATAGCTTCTGAATGGGAAAATTACCAACTGGCGCCTAAGACCAAGAAAACTTTCTCGTCCACTATTTAGCGTTTGAGTGACGACTTTTAAAATGAGCCAACCGTTGTTTCCTAATTCGAAAGCTGCAAATGTTACCCAGAGAGCTTCTCAAAGAATAAAAGGCCAAGAATTCTCAGGTGGTTAAATCTAGGTATTCTTCTCTAGTAGGTTCCAAAACTAAGCAAAACACAATATAAGAACAAAGAAGAACCCACCACGCATGAAAATAAAGTTGTGTAGGGGCCAGTCTAAGAAGATCAAGAATGTCGTGTATTGGGCAACAGAAAGGAAATCGCAAACCGTGGATTAGGGCACAGACGGGAAAAGCAACCTTGTCGGCGAATGCTTCTTCATCGACGCATCCATGGCGATGGAGTTCCAAGAGTATGGAGTCTGGGATCTTGTAGGTGTTGCGTAGATTCGATAAGTCTCTGGCAGTAAGGGTGCAGCGCCACTCAAAACCTTTGAAGTATAGGACATCTTTAGCAGAAGAAGATTCCGGGACAATAGAGATTCAAGATATATTTTGTTGGGCCATGAGGGTAACAAAGAATCAAAGGAAAAGGAAAAATGCGGAAGATTGGGGTGCAAGTAAAGAAGTCGAGACAATGGGATTTGAAGAATGTAAAGAAAAAAGGAAAAAATTGGGAAGAAGATGAAAAATAAGAAAGAGTAGAGAAATGAAGGTAATAAATATAAATCATCATTACCTGACTAAGCGAAGTGATTGAAGAACATGATGACGGTTACTAGGTAATGTACGCATGTTCCCCCAAGTTTAAAATTCTCGCATCTTGATAAGCGAAAACGAGTAAATAATAAATAGGCCAACGGGATAGCCCATAGATTGTCCCAAATCACTCAAAGGTGGTCTAGGATCTCAAGTGTCCTCAACTGAGTAGTAGCAAAATATTTATAATTTTTTCACTATGAATTCTCCACACTTATATGGAATAATTGAATGAGTTGATATTGGTCTGACCCAAACTGAGAGCCCAAGGCCCATCACCCCTAAAGAGTTCAAAGGAATCGTGTGACTTAACAAAGACCTAGCAGCCGATTTATTAGGAAGGAATAAATTTCACCTTATGGATATAAACCGTGTAATTAGGTGATTCCAATACATCAAGGATAAATCTTATGATGGTTGAGCATAATACAAAGTTAATCAGTTTATAATACTCATCTTATATTTTCCATGCCTATATATAGGAGCAACAGATAAACCCTGACCTCTTTGATTTTATGCATTGTAGAATTTTTATTTCTCATTACTGACTTAAACATCGGATAGGTTACAGGCACACCGTGCCAGCTACTCCACGATTTGCAAGTGAGCAATCACGACTGGTGGTGGGATACATCCTTTACACTTTCAAATATGGAAGTTGAATGCCCTTCACAATGAGGCATCTGGGATAGCGGGCATGACAACGGATTAGAAGAGAGATAAATCTGAAATGAACACTCCATAGTGATATTTTACAGAGGTCTCCAGTACTAAATAGAAACATGGGTTGCTCAATTCTCATCAAATTAATAAATTAACAACCCTCTAGATGTACAGAGAGAGTGAGAGAGAGTCCCATTGTCCCACTAGCAACACGATAATACCACCAAAGGCCCACCTTTCAGGAAGAAGAAAAAAAACAGAACCTAGCAAGATTGTCTTTAGATGAACAGCTACAAAACAACAGCAGAATCACATGCATACCCACCTAAGGACACTGAAATCCAGCATCATCTCTGACCACCCTGCCCCACCACCATCACGGTTCCTCTCTCTTTAACCCCACCAAACCATGAAGCCTGTGAAAAAGAGGGTCTTAGAGAAAGAGAAGAAAGTAGTGTCTAAGAGTCTAAGCCCACCATGACTTTCATCTGTATTAATGCCAGCTCCTGACGGCCCTACACCAGTACCAATCCCTCCTAGCACTCCAGTGGAAGGCGTTGTTGTGTATGGACTAGTGGTTGTGGGGGTGGCGGTTGTAGTTGTGGGTGTGGTGGTGGATGATGGCGTTGTTGTCGTCGTCGGGGTTGTACTGGTGCTTGCAGCACTGAGTTAAGAAAATAAAGCAAGGTTTACTAACTCAACCTTAAAAACCAGAAATTCAAAAGCAAGCACATCTTTGAAACTTCAAAACATAGATTGATTTGATAAACATTGAAGAAAAGAAAATATAGAATCTTAAGTTTGTTCAAAATCTAAGGATTCTCTGCTAGTTTCAGATTTACACGAATTTCATGATTTTCCATCCATTGCTTGCAAAATGACCAAGCAGCATAGTTACCAGTACCTGCATTGTCTGACAAGTAATATGATAATAGTAGAATTTCCATCATTTCCCAAATAAGCTTTAAACAATTTTGAAATGGAAAATGTTACTTTGTATATATTGTTCTTTTACTCTTTAGGTGTTCTGATATGACATGAGATCTACTCTATCCTCACTTTGTAAAGCAAAACCAAGTTAATAGACATAACGATCTTGATAAAATAGGTTTTTACTTCATTTTGGAATTTATACGATTTATAACTACTAAATGCTAGTGAAGGTCACTCACACAGCTACTAAACAAGAACAACATGGAAAGTTTGAAATTTGAAAATTTTTTGTCCTCTTAAGTATTTTAACTTTTAGTTTATAGCTTTATATTGGATCAAATGCAAGTGAAATGTCCCTTTCTAAGAGAAGTCTATGGCAACCTGATGTGTATATATGTGTATGTATATATATATATATCAACACTTCATACCTTATGATTTCACTTCTCACAGAATCATCTGCTCCCAAAAATAAATCTTTCTTATATAAAAGATGGAAAATGTTTTGATTGATTCACCTCTATTTTCAGATACGAGACTAATGTGCAAGAATGAGAATAAAAAGAAGAAAAATAATATATTTGAATTGTTCCTTGCCCATAGTTAAATTCAAACAACACTGCAAAAAAGTTAGGACCAATGCTTTGAGCTTTAAATAAGTGTGCTTTTCTTAAAGATTTTGAACAAAAACATGTCTTAGCAAAACCCTATTTACATATATTTCTAAAATTCTAAAAACGGTTTATGATGCATAAGCTCATCCTAGGCTCACTATTTAACCACTAAGTAACATTTTGACGGTATTTTGTAAATATTTCTTACCGGAAAAATAAGAATTTTGTGCATTATGAGGGTTATTTTCTTCTATTTTTATGCATTATGTGATTTTTTTTAAAATTGTGGAAGGGTGGACAATACAGCTGGTCTGCATGTGGCTTTGCCTGCACCATGCTAGAAGCCATCAAAGATTCATGATGAGATAATCAGCAATAAAATTATTAATACGTTAATAAATTCAACGTCAAATCAATAATTTGCATTGGTATTATACCATTCAAATCTTTTACTCTCAATGATATTTCATTTATTAGTTAAAAAGATCGTTAGATATCAGAGTAGTTCAACAAGAATTATACAGACTGCGAAAATGTTAAAGAAATCTTCTTAAAGACACATGACTAGAGGCATGCTTGGTTCAGAAAATTTTCAGAGGTATTTTTTACTAGATTTTGTGAAAGTAGAAAGAAAAACTAGAGTTTTTTTTTTTTTTTAAATGTTGTGTATTGGGATTTGAGAATGTAGATAAGTAAAATTAAAAAGTTGTATGATTATAATTTTCTGTGGCATTTTTTGTTTTTAATTTTTATAAAAAAAATTTTAATTTTTGTGTTTTTTAATGTTCACTTAAATCCAACCAAATTGTCGTTTGAAAAAATAGATTTTTTTCAAAATTGAAAAAATAAATTAACCAATATTTAAATATATATATGATTTATGTGTAATAGAATGGTCATTGAGTTTTCTGCACAATTTGTGCATGGTAGGATGGATCCCCTATCTTCTAGCCCCTAGGCCTTGTGTGGATAACAGAAATATTTTACTATATCAAGGAAAATTGTCGAGTTTTTTTTCTGAGAAATATTTTTGTAAAGAGAAAATATTTAGGAACGCTTTTTTTTTTTTTTTTTGATGTTCGTGAGAGTTATAGGGTAGGTCGAAAAGGGAAAAAAACTATTTGATATGAAAAGGCTTTTAGAAGTGTTGTTTCTGTTTGGATTTTTTTGTTATGGAACCAAGTCTAAAAAAAGGGTAAAATTACTTTTGAAAAACATGCAAATTTTTTTTTCTTGCGGTTTAAAAAATATATATATTTTCCGAACAGGGTCAAATTCTCTATTTTTCCCAAGTGATGAATTTCTCTGTTAAAAAGGCAAACAACTTGAAAGGATAAGACATGCACAGTACACGAGACCTCTCAAATTTCAAAGGTTGGCTCAAATCTCAAAAACTTTTGTCAATCCCAAGTCCCATTATGACAGAATCCCTTACAATCAAACAAATTGGTTTGGTCCACCATCAAAGTGGAAGTATGACTGTTTATCAGGATTCAATGTGGGCAGTTTTCCCAAGGGCATCTCATGAATCTATATAGGATTTTACTATTTATCATCTTCATACTCTATATTTTATATTTTTTAAATTTTTATAAGGTTTTGCTATATAAGATTTTACTATTTATAATTTTTTATTTACTATTCATATAAAAATATATTTGATAAAAAAAATTAAAAAAAAGTAAAGTGTGAATTGTAGTGTGAATAGTAAAGGTTGAATAGATTTTTTCATCTATATATCCCATATATTTCTATAATTTGAGAAAAATTATAAGATTTTTTTCAAAAATTCCTCCCATTGGATTCCGAAAATGTTTAAAGAATAAATAGTAATTCCTCATATTTGAAGAACCACTATTCATTCCTCAAATCACTTTTATCAATATTTTATTCATTTCAATGAAATTAATTCTTCTTCTAATCATCTACACTTTATTTTATATTCATATTTGTTATAATTTTAAATAATAGTTTTAAAAATAATTTAATTAACTACGAAAATATAAAAAAATAATAATTTTAAAAATAATTTAAATTCTATTTAAAATATACATTAGAGTAATAGTTCAAAACATAAGAAAAAATATTGAGTAGTTAAATCTGTAAATGGAAGTGAGAGAAAAAAATAATAAATTAATATTATTTTAATAAAATAGAGATAGGGATATGGAATGAGATGTAAAAAGGTTTTAAAGGATGAGTAAAATTTAAAAAAAAGTTTTAAAAAATATACTTTTTGGTTTTAAAGGATGTGTAAAATTTAAAAAAAAGTTTTAAAAAATATACTTTTTAATTAAATCATAAAAAATTTTATGAAGGATCCAACGAGAATCGTTAATAAGCTGAACCACCCTCACTTCAGTTCTTTTTTTTCTTTCTCTGTTGGCCACCACTTTTCACTCTACTCTCTGCATCTAAACCCTACATGTTATGGTTTCTTAGCTTTCTCAGAGGCCACAAAACAAAAGTGCTGACACAGATGAGTTATGGACAATTTCGTCTTTCTGCAAAATACAACTTTTTACACTGTTCGGATTAACCTTTGGTAAAAGGCATTGGATCCCAATCATGACATAATGTTTTATCTAAATGCCTACAGTACTACCAAACCAATAAATGAGCACCCAGTCAGCAACATCATCATGCAATCTTGAATATTGGTCAAATGACAGAAAGAAGGCATTTTTATTGGGTGAAACGAGTAAAGGAGAGAATGGAAAAGAAGGGTCTAGATTCACACTTAAAAAATTATAGCCATTTATAAGGGTATAAAGAGAGAATAATGTAGACTTGAAATCTTTCTTTCACACGGCTATACTTTTCAAAATACCAAAAAGAGCGGCGTTTATTCCCCATGAAAAAATGTGAAGGAGAAAAGGTAGCGACTTTGGACAAAGGAATCTCGTAAGGCAGCCATAAAATAAAAAAATAAAAAAAAAAAAAAACATCCAGCATTAGTGCAGATAGATTTTCTGTATGCAAATGTAATAGAACTCGCTTAAGTCCAAGCTCACAAAGATTGTGAACAAACTAGCCAATAAAATTCGTAAAGAGCTTAGAGCTAGTTCCCACAAAATGGCTATGGGCGTTTGAACTTTGCAGGGAAGAAGTAGATCTGCCAAAGAATGGAGCTAGTGGTCTAAAAATGCCTAATATTTATCTTGTCAGTGTAACTTTACTGGCACTCAAATTTCAACTTTTCCCACTCCCCTGAGTATGAGAAGTTAGCGAAGATCACGGAAATGCTACACTCTCCATGACATTTTCTAGGGTAAAACAGTTCTGCCTCACATTGACCAGCCATGCACTAAGAATTCACTGCCCTTATACAGGGATGACGCCCTATTGGATTTTTAATGGCCGTAACTGTTAAGGGGCCTCGTTTTCTAAGAAATTAAAGGAGCCACCACTACATCCTGACAAGAAAATTGAAAAGATGCAACAAATATGATTTTTTAACTGCTGGTTAAGTTTATGGAAAATAAGTAAGTAGCAGGAAAAACAAAAGAGCAAGGAAAATTATACCTGGCGCTGGAAGGGTAAACACAACCAGTAACACCTGTAAATCACCAAGAGAAAAAAGAAACAGTAGCCATGAGCTCTCTGGTCTTAAAAAGTTTTGTTTTTTCTTTCTATTTTTCCCTAATCGTATGTGTAAAAAAGAAAGAAAAATTAGAATGTTAAGAAGGGGATGCAACTCACTAGGGTCAGTAGTAGAAATGGAGGCGGTGCCAGCAAAATCACAGGAGCCTTGAGCTTGACCCTTTTTTTGGAAGTAGCTGTTAACGGCATAGGTGCAATGAGCCCTAACATTGTTGGGTTGGTAACAAGCTCCATTTACATGGATAGGGTTACAGTCAGCCCCAGCTCCACAGGCATAGTCCAATGACTTCTGTAGGGCTGCGTCACCCAACCCATCCTTGCAAACACACCAGGTAGCACCTGATTACCACAATCCCCCCCACCCCCAAAGAAAAAGCAGATCAGCTCTGGACAGTTAGAGAGAGAGAGAGAGAGAGAGTTGCAAGCAAAACTTTTACTCTACAAAAAAAGAAGGCAACCAAGAGAGGCAAGGTCCTTTGATTTGTTTTACAAAAGCATAAGAATGGTTGTTTTGTAGAGAATGGGTTATTTTATAGAGAAGAATGAGAATGTTTGTTCAGAACAAAAGAAAAGAAAGAAACGTGTTTTGAGAAATGTTTGGGAAAAAAGAGGGTGTGGTTATATCCTCATTACAAGCATTTCTAGCCCATATAAGAGCTATACAAACTGAGAGCAGAGGATAAAAGTCTATCCAGAGACGAAAACCAGTAACTAGCAACATACGACGAAAGGGAAACACTTTTTTTTTTTTTTTGAATATGAAAGGGAAACACTAATACTGTATAACACCAACATAATATGTGGAAAATGAAAATGATGGTAATGTACAAAATGCGCCCTCATAAAGAAACTAAGAAACGAACCTGAGAGAGAGAGCGGGGGTGGGGTGGGGTGGGGTGGGGTGGGGGGAAGAAAGAAAGAAAGAAAGAAACGAAGGAAAGAAAAATGCTGCGAGCTTACTTGAATGGCCAGCCATGGCCAAGAAGAGCACTAGAAAAGCCAAGACAGCCATGATCTGAGAGGGAATAGTTACTGCTTAGAAGAGGTGGCAATGGTGCTCCTCTGAGACAGCCTGTCCGGTTATTGCAGGCTCTAAGAGAGAGACAGAGATGGCCTTATTAATATGGGTGTGAGCAATGGAGGAGGGGAATATCTATATAAAAAAATAAAATAAAAACAGAGCACTGACATGTAAAGTGGAATATAGACACGTAGAGCGTGGGATGACAGATGAGGGGCTGTTTGTGTTGGGTGTCGGCTTGTGACATGTAAGTTCTATTCATCCGTGGATTCACCCTTCAGGCTTCAAGCTTTCCTTACCCTTTATCGAGGGTAAAAACAGTTCCAATGGGACACAAGCCTTAAACCTGGCTAGCTTTTTGGTCTCCACATTGTAAACTGTGATCCACGGCGAGAAAAATGGATGGACGCTTTTTTTTTTTTTTCATTTTTTTCATTTTGTTCTTAAAAAAGAAAAATATTAAATAAATTTATACATATATATAATTTAATTTAAGTCTTATATTAAACTGAGTTTATATGAATTAAGTTTTTTATAAATAATAATAAGTTGAGATAGTAGAGTGAATTTTATTAGGCTTACCTAAAATGTGTTTAAATGTTAAGATAAATTTATATGTATTTATGATAAGTTGAAAAGATTGTAAGTTTCGCGTGTAAAGAGGTGCTGAGTTGAAAAATATTATGAGTCCCACGTATAAAGATAAGTTAAGTTTAGTGATTTGAAAGTTGTGTTTTTTTATGTTAGATTCAGTTTAAAATTAAACTGAACTGAATTGATCTCAATTGACTCTAAGTTCCAAATAGAATCTTAATAAGTTATTTTTATTTTATAATAAAAAAAATTATGATATAATAGGTTGCATTAAATCACTTTAATATATAAATTGTATTACGTAAGATTTATGCGTAGACATTTCTCTTTAAAAAGAACATTCTTATATTAATAAATTCGGAAGCATTTTGATATATATATATATTTTTTTTAGATAAATGTTACTATTATAAAGAAATGGCATAAAAGTTAACACAAAAATTGGCATGACTTCATATGATCAATTATATCTATTTTACAATAAAAGTAATTTTACAATTTGACGTACTGCATCAAGTCACGTCCAGTTTGTAAATTTACTTTTATGTAATCTCTTTGCAACTAAAAATTTCTCTTTTTTATTCTTGATTTCTAGCGTGTTGTGTGCTAGAATAGAAAAAGGAGGCCACATGGAGAGAGTGGCGATGTTGACTATTACGAACGTGTTTCGTAGCACTAACAACGATTTTTAGTAACCTGCAATCAAAAAGTAGACGAGGCTAGTGGTGTCGAAGGACACCTTCGATGCCAAAGTCAATGCATGATCTAAGAAGTGATTCGAATTTCAGAGAGTTCAAAAACTACCCCAGGTGTGTCTTTTGACCTCTATTTATACGAGTTGGTCATACCATGGTGAAGGCTTGTCTTCAAGGTGCAATTTCCTCTAATCCTTGATGGATAACGGATCTTCAAAGGCACTTAGTCAACCGTTACTCTAGAGGGAACTAATACCCCAGGCGGGTATTATGGGCACATATCACGTGGGAGGTAATCTTGCCCTTTATGACAATTACTAGTGATTGATGGCATGTGGATTTGAGTTCCTTGTTGGTGTGCAATGGTTATTGACCTCTGATTCTTGTTTTCTGGGCCTTTATATTCTAGACCACGGGCCCCCGAGTTGTGGGCTCGACCCACTTTCCATGAGGGTCCATTGGCCTTTCAGTTTCCTCGCAAATTCCTGTCATACGAGTGTGGCCGGAATTTTCAATTTTGGCCTTCATTTATTACTCCCTTCGGTTTCAAAGGGTTGCTTCGTTGATACGCCTCCCCACGTTTTGGATGTCGTGTGGCAGTTCAACTCTCACATCTTCTTGTGCAGCACAAATAATGGAATTGCCCATTCGATATTTACATTAGTGACACTTGTTCTTGTTGGGGTCTTCTAACCATCACTACTCCTATTTAAACCCATCTTTCATTTTTTTTTTCTGCCATTTCATTCTCTTTCTGAAAGCCTAGTCGATCATTTTCTTCGTATTCTCCTATAAACCTTAAGTTCTCTTCTACTCTTCACCTCTACCCTTTTCTCTGCTTCCAATGGCTCCACGCAATACTTCCCACTTGGGTTCTTGTGGCTCACGCTCTTCCTACTCCCAAGTTTCTCTTAAAAAGGTTGGGGGTTTGGGGGTGGCAGCTCTTATTGCCCGAGGATGTCTCTGCCCCTTTTCATGGGCAGTCTTCGTCGCTTCCTAGGGGTAGTAGCTCGACACCGCCAGACAATCGTCAACGGTAGGTTCCATTGTCTCCAAAAGGCAATGGGCTTATTCACCCAACTCTGACTTCTGGTGATCGCTTGGAGGAGATTATGAAGTAGGCCAAAGTTGACTTGGTTTAATCTTAGAGACCAAGTATTCTAAGTTAGGTGATTGGGATTTGAGTGGACAAGCCCTATCTCCTATCGATGGGATGGTTGAAATCCTTGATCACCAGGATGAGGAGGAGGAAGATAATGATGTGGAGCTACATCCCGCATTTATGGAGCTTGTGCCAAAAGCTTTTATCAGTCCTCTCCCCGAAGTGCCCTTTGAGTCTGTGGGTGGTTAGCCTCTAGCCTCAGGGGACTTGGCCGGTATGCAAAAAGTTTGTGATGGAGTGGCTTCTCGGGGCGACCAAGGTGTTTCCACGCCATCTAATCCCTCCACAACTTATGGTAGGAGACTCCTATCCTTCCTTTTAAAAGTGATTGTCCTTAGATGAACCTTCAAGCGTTGAGTTTGGCAACAACCTTGTCTCAATTCCTTCTCCAAGTGGACAAGCCCCATCTCCTACCAATGGGATAGTTTAAATCCTTAATCTCTAGGATGAGGAGGAGGAAGATATTGACGTGGAGCTACACCCCGTGTTTCTAGAGCCTATGTTGAAAGGTTCTGCCGATCCTCTTCCCAAGGTGCCCTTCGAGCCCATGGGTGGTTAGCCTCTAGCCCAAGGGGACTTGGCCAATATGCAAGAGGTTGGCGATGGAGTGGCTTTTCAGGACGACCAAGGTGTTTCCATGCCATTTGTTCCCTTTACAACTTCTAGCGGGGAGACTCCTATCCTTCCATTTTATTATTAGGGATTGTCCTTAGATGACCTTTTAAACATTGAGGTTAGCGATGGTCGTGTCTCGATTTCTTCTCCACCCTTAAGTGTCTCCCTGCTTAGCTGGGAAGTTTCCTCGCCAGCTAACTCAGAAAATGTTCCTTCGATGGGACTAAGCCCTATGGGGAAGATCGATCAACGGGCCCGAATGGTATGCCTTTCACTTCCCACTAGCCCATGGCTTCACCTTCCCGCCGTTAAATTAGGTTGGTGGCTCCAGGCCCCCTTTTGCTAGTGGGGGACTACCTGGTCCTTCTAGATCCTACTCTTTGGACCCTATCTCGCAAGCAAACAACTGGGTGGTGGAGGGGGTTCTTATCTTCAGTAAGTTTCTTAGTTATGGTGATTGTATTATTTGTTCCTTATCTTCTTAATATTGATTGGTTTTATGCCTCAGGGGGTCGACGAACTTGCTGGGGTGGATCGTGGATCGCCAACTCTACCTAGAGGATGAGGTTTTCTCCCTTCATACCTATGCCGAAGAAGCTCGCCAGATTATGTCCTAGGCAAGGGCGGAGAGAGGAGAGTTGGCGGACCCCCGTTCTTATTGAGAGTCATATTCCCATATGCTGAAGGTCTATGCCAGGATTTGCAAAAGTCCAAGGAAGAGGTGACAAGGTGCCATTTTTAGGCCAGAATTTTGGAAGATGAACACAATGCTAGGCAAGATAGACTTCAATGCCTAGAGCAAGAATTAGAGGGAGCCAACAAGCGAGCCTTATAGTATGCCAACAAGCTGGTCAACTTGTTGAATGCTCATCGGGAACTCAATGCGACTCTTTATTACACTCGTGGTGAGAGGCTCAGCTGGAAGCTCGATTTGAGGTAGCCAATAAGGACCTTAAGAAGAATAATGAAGAGTTCCTTAAGCTCAACAAGGTCATAGAGATCCATAGGCAGAAATCAAGCAAACTCCAGAAGAAAGTTGCCTAGTTGGAGACTGTTGAGGGCTTATAGGGAGGAGGTCATTCATCTTTCACCTCAGCTTGCGGCAGCTAGGGGCATCTATGACAGAGTATGGGGGCTAGGATACCTATATGGTATGCAAAGGCTGAGGTGCTACCTGCTGAGGAATCCAAGTGCAGATTTGCAATCATTGAATCTGGACTTCATCAATCCCAATTCTGTTGTCTTTCACTTTATTCATTCTCTGGGCCGAGATGTGATACCCGACGCCTTTCTTCCTTCATATCAGAACCCATGAAGACTATTGTTTCTTTTTCTATTTTGATTACTTCTTGGACATTTACATGAAGTATCTTTCGTAGTTGTACCATTTTGCCTCTAGTTTCTTGTTGCACTTGTTTGGATCTTGATACTTTTTTTCCTCCTTTAGTTTGATGCTTGTTGTGGAGTTGACGTCTTTCTGCGTATGTTTGAGTACATGCTGTTGTGACCTGTTGATTGCCGTGTGAGTGCAAGGGTACTCAATTTGAGGGGGACAAGGGTTGAAGCAGTCAAGGGAATTTCATCACCCGGTGATCGTCATGCAATTGCGAGAGCACCCGAATAAAAGGGGTGAAGGTCAAAGTAGCCAAGGGTCTATCATCACTCGTTGATCGCCATGCAAATGTGAGAGCACTCGGCTTACGGGGGCAAAGGTTAAAGTAGTCAAGGGATTGTCATCACTCGTTGATCCTCGTGCAAATGCGAGAGTACTCAGCTTAAAGGGGCGAGGGTTGAACGAGTCAAGTGACGGTCATCGCCTATTAGCCACCATGCAAATGCTAGAGCACTTGGCTTAAATGGGCGAGAGTCAAAACAGTCAAGAGACTGTCATCACCTGTTAGCTACCGTGCAAATGATAGATCGCTCGGCTTAAGGGGTGAAGGTTGAAGTAGTCAAGAGATTGTCATCACCCGTTAGTCATCGTGCGAATGCAAAAACCCTCGGCTTAAGGGGTAGAGGGTCGAAGTAGTCAAGGGATTGTCATCGCTCGTTAGTCACCGTGTGAATGCAAGAGCACTCGGCTTAGAGGGTGAGGATCAAAGTAGTCAAGGGACTGTCATCACCCGTTGATCGTTATCTAAATGTAAGAGCATTCATCTTACAAGTTGGGAGAGGAACGTCATGAAATAATAGACACACAATGTGGAAAGGTGATAATCTTATTCATAGCATTTGAAGTATTTCCTTAAGTGCTCGGCATTCCATGAGTGAGGTAGCTCATTTCCTTGCACTTCTTTGAGGTGGCACAACCTCGGTTAGTTGTTGGCGACTACTACATACAATCCTTACCACTGGCCAAGTTTCCTTTCTTTTTGTGTACTAGTTCCTGTTTCCTTTTAAGACTAACTTGTCAACTTTGAAGGACCTGGGCTTGAATCTCCAGTTGAAGTAGTGCTTCGACTTTCTTTTATTAATCATCTTTTGGACTTTGGCCTCCTCTCTTCTTTCTCCTAATAAGTCTAGATGCTCTTCCAGCTTCTTATCATTGGAGTCTTGGTCAAAGTGTTGAACCCTATAGTTGGGAATCTCGACTTTGTTTGTCCCCTCGACTTGTCCATTGGGTTGCGGGTGTCCTGGAAATGAATATTTATATTTGTTTCCTAACTTTGCGCACTAGTTGCGATAGTGGTTAAAGTCAAATTTGCATCCATTATCTGGGATGATACTCCAATAAATGCCAAATAGACACATGACGACTTTTTATAGGAATTTGGTGATGTTGTCATTGTGATTGTAGCTAACGATTTTGCATCTACCTACTTAGTAAAGTAATCAAGGCAGCAACTGCAAAGTAATCTAGCATCAAGGTACTTAATCACATCTAGTCTCCATTCCGATTCTTTTAGTTTCACTTCTGAGACTTCAATCTCAATGGCGGGGATTTCATGCGTCCTATCTACCATTTCCCACTACAGTGTGGACTCCTCCATGCCCGGGGCAATTCGTGCTAGTTTGTCTACCTACTAGTTTTCTTCTCGTGATATTTGCTTGGTATTGAAATACTGGAAGTAGTCGCGCTTCTCTCATACTAGTTGCAGATACTTTTCAATTTCTTACCCTTCATCGCGTATTCTCTTGTGACTTGATTGACTACTACCTGGGATTCGGCTCTTATATCAACTTCCTTTGCTCTTAATGCCTCAGCCACAGTGAGTCTCGCCAACAATGTTTTGTACTCTGTTTCGTTGTTGGTGGTTTTGAGGGTAAGCTTTATTGCATAGTAGTATTTTTTCTAAAATCAGTTGTGATATGTACCCCTACTCCTCCGCCACGAGGCAGGATGAGCCGTTAACAAAAACCTACCAATGCTTTACAGTTGGTGCAGTCTGGATTTCTTCTGAGAAGTTAGTGAATTCGACTATGAAGTCTGTCAGGATTTGCCTTTTCAGGCGAGAAGGTACTCAATGTCGAATTCACCCAGTTCATGAGATGCCTAGAAGAGTATTTTTTGGAGCGATTTCTTCAAATAGGGTCTCTATTAAAACTTTGATCAAGTGAGCTTGGCAATACGACCTTAGTCGTCAGGCAGTTGTTACCAGAGCAAAGGATAGCATGTCCATTTGGAGATAACGTGCCTAAGTTCTTTTGAATGCTCGTCTTGTGTAGTACACCGGTTTTTGGCTACCTTTCTCTTCTCTCACCAAAGTTGTTGAGATTGTATTAAGCGAAACTGATTTATACAAGTATAGGGTCTCCCCTTGTTCCACATGACTAAGGAGTGACGGGTTGGATAGATACTCCTTTAACTTTTCAAACCCTTGTTTCATTCACCATTCTAGCATTGAGCTTTCTGCAACACCTTGAAGAAAGGCAGTCACTTGTTCGTGGACCTGGAGATGAACCTGTTAAGCGCCATCACTCGTCTAGTTAGCCTTTGCATCTCGTTTATGTTCTGATGTGGTTTCATGTCGATCATCACCTTAATCTTTTTTGGGTTGGCTTTTATCCTCATTTTTGGGACCATAAAGCCCAAAAACTTGCCTGAATCTACACCAAAGGCACATTTCACTGGCCTAAGCTTCATCTTGTACTGCTAAAGGACGATGAAAGCTTCTTGCAGGTTGGCTATATGTTGCTCGAGTTCGCTGCTCTTTACAAGCAAATCGTTTCCATAAACCCATATGTTCAGCTGATGGAAACCAAGGTAGACCAAGTTTTAAAGATCCTTTGCAAGTTTCAGATGGGGCAATCACAAGATCGAGATCTAAGAAGTGCAAGGAAGCAATGCAAGGATTGGTGCAATCCACTTGGGACGAGTCTAGCAAGAGCCAAATATTCAAGATGGACTTGAGAGAAAGAGATCCAGTGATCATCCACGTAGTACAAGCTATGGAAGAGTGCAACATAAATTAAGGGTCTATTATTATGTTTATGTGATTGAAGGTTTTGGACTTATTTATTTTATTAAAGGGGGTTATTTGATAAGTTATAGGAATTAGTCTAGAATGATTGGGCTTAAGAATGCTTGGCCCACACATGTTTTATTTTGTTGAACTAAGATTTCAAGAAGTACTATAACAAACTAGGGTTTCAAGGAGTACTATAACCGAGTTACTGTAGCTGCGGTATTGTAGTTGCGACACTATTTACTCAGGGATATTTTTGAAAGATGGGGCTTTATTTTAGCTAGAGTTTTAACTAGGTTTTGATTTAAATACTCTTTGTAGTCTCATTTTAATCAGTTTATGAAATTTGATGAATTTTTTCATTGTGAGTTGAGTTTATCTCCTCTTGTTCTTTAATGAACTTTTGAACTTATCAAAGGTAAATCACAACTTTTGTAGTGTTCTTCCTTATAATTTAGGTTCTTGAGACAGGTTTTTCAATGGGTCTAGATTTTAATATAATCTAGATTCTTGAATAAATTTTATTGCTAGCATGCAATCAACTTCTTCAGTGACAACCACGAGCTTTTTCGTGCTGAAGTTCCTTTGTTTTTGTCGAACCTTCTTGGCCTTTGGGCTTATGCAGAGACAATGCTTGATGACTTTGTTGTCTATTTTGGACATGTCTTCGTGACTCTAGATGAACTTTGTGTTCGATCAGGAGATGCTTTAACTGCTGGCTTATTTCAGGCCCCACTCTGGTCCCGATCCTTGCGATAGCTTGATAAGTGTGATTTTTATTATTCTTTTATTTATTAAAAGTGTCAGTTTTCCTTCAAATACTATTGATCTTATTTTATTTCTACACATTTTCTTTATTTTCTTGGATTTGAATGAATGAAAAGATTTAATGCTAAAGGAGGGTATTTTGATACAAAAGAAAAGACTATGAATCCAGACCGACGAGAGGTAACGAAATCTAAAAAGAGTCAAGGAGATTTAAGTGAAGATACTTAATAACGACCAGAATTGGTGACAAGAGTTAGGCAATGAGTGATATATTTTACCTTCTAGGCGAGAAGACTTGACGACAAGGCTCCGAGCTGTTAGATTAGGCGACCAGTCTAAACAACCAACTTAAAAAACCAACCTAAACGACATCGTGGGCAATAACTAGTAAAGGCGAGCAGCTTTACCACTCAATAGGTAGCCAAGATGAGTCTTTCATCTCAATCAGGAACCTTACATCTTGGTCATTAGGCTAAGAAACTAATTATATTCAGTGCACATGACATCTACCCAGTAGGACCCTTTCGAGTTTCACAATCAATCTGTTAATTACCAAATCCTCCCGAACTTCGTAAATCAAGCCACCTATTACTGAAACTTCCATTTTATAAATAATTTCATTATTTTTGGGATAATTTCTTTTATGTTAAAATTTATCTTTAGAAACTATTTTTCAAATCTTTAGGCTATATTATAGCTGCATTTATCTTATTTCCGGATTTGAGTTTTAACATCTATTTAATCCTGTCTTGTGGGATGAATAGAGGAGGAAAGTCTGAGTTGTAGAGTAAAAATATTCTAGAATTTATTCTTTAGGCTTCTTTGAAGAAGGCGGATTTGGAGAGCAGAGGCAAGAGCCGCATTCTTTATCAACCGAGTCCAACGAAGAATACTAGTTTTATTCATTTTCTTTTCAATTTCATTATGAACTGATTTTATTTTCTAGAACTTTGATGTAGTCTAGCATTGAACACCCAATTTATATTCTAAGTAATTTTATTTTCAATATTTTCATGATTGAGTGTTTATTTCTTATTCTTAGTGCTTGCAATTTTCTAACTAATTATTGTTCGCTCTATTGAATCACAATGAGACTGATAGGTGATTTGTGATTAAAACTCTAGAATTAAGTACCATTAGTTGAGCGAAAGTAGAGATACTTTATCGCGATTAGTGTGATTTTAAAGAAAAATTCAAATAACTTAATGAGTCTCCAATTAGTTAAATTCACATAAAGATATGAAGTTATTAATTGGAGATATTTTTAATATTGTCTGAGAGAAAATATTGAATAGTTAAGAGATTTTTATCATCAACTTGAGATAATTGGAATTCTATAACAAGGAAGAATTAATGATGTGGGATTTGCTAGGTGAAATCAAATGGTCTAGATCTATTCTTATTATCTTTAAAAATCTAAATTTTAATATTCTTTTCTTCAGTTTAATTTAGATAATCTATTCTTCAAATTTCAGTTTTCTAAATAATAATTAATTTAGTAAATTTCAATACTCAATAATATAATTATTTCAAGTGTGTTCGACATCCGTTTTCTTTAAAACACTTTACTACTTGTTACAATTCTGTACATTTACAGATATTTTCAGACCAACATAGGTTTGGGATGGGTTGGGTCAAGGACCACTAGCTTTGGAGACTCATTCATATCTGCTTACTTTAGGTTCTGCTTGTCCTTAGTTTCCACCTCGTAATCAATGAGCGCCGATGACAGTGGTGGCACTTCTCCAAAACTTGAGCTTCCTACCATTCGCACGTATTTCCCTCCATTCTTGAACTCTTGTATATAGCACTCTCATGCTAGTACTTGCTCGCCATCGACTTTTCCTACACCTACTTCCTTCTAGAATTTCATCTCTAGATGATATGTGGAGGTCATGACTTTCAAGTTATTCAAGTTCAAACATCCTAGAATAGCATTGTATGAGGAATGAGCTTTAGCCACCACTAATGCATCATCATGGGGGTACTAAACCCCTTCACAGTCTTTGTTGCCAAAAGATATGGCGATGGCTTTATCATTCCTTGCTTGCTTTGGGGGCCTCTCCATTGAGAAGACTTCTTTGTATCTCGCCCTCTAAGCGTGCGCTTTTCTTCTAGAGGAAGTGGAACCACTCTTGGCGAATCCTCTGCTATTGTTCAAATTTTTCCCAAGCTCGCATTACTTCTGGCCAGACTTTGATGAGGGGCGTCTTCGAGATTTTCCCGTATTGTCCTTCATCGTTTAGGCCTTTCACTGTGGTGTGGCCTTTCGGTCTACTCCCTTCTTTGAACCAACTATTGTCCTCTAGGTGTTGAATGTTGGTTGATTACTCATTCCAATTCCTCGTTCTCCCTCATTGTTTCTATCTTCTTCTTCAAAGAGTAATAGTCCTCCATATTATGTCCTTGTATCTGGTGGTAGGTACAAAAATAGTGATTCTTCTGTTGCAGTCGCCATTGCCGCATGATTAGCCCTCGCTTTTTGTTTTCACATTCAAGCTCATGTGTGCAAAGAAGCTTGGTTTTTTAAAGATGTGCCTCCATCCCACCTCCTAGCATAGTGGCCCTTTTTTGCATTTTTCGGTGCTTTCTCGTTGCTTGACTTTTTGGAGCTTTTTTCTGCCTACTCCAACTCAGACCTTCTCAGGGCGGTTAGAGCCCTGAGCATATCCTTTATATTGACAAAATTGTCTACTCTATCCATAAACTCCCACAATGTTGTTGGGGTTCTTCTTGCCAATCCCACCATAAATGGACTTCTGGGTTATATGCCTTCCAGGAGTGCAATGAATGTGGTCTTTTTGTCTTGATCGTATGCAGACTTGTGTTCCTTTTTATATTGAGCTAGCTATGCCTTTAAGCTCTCGTCCTCCCATTGTTTGATGGTTAGGAGGTAAGCAACCGGTTGCCTTCTCCTTCTACTGACCATGATCTGCTTCAAAAACTGCTTGGCTATTACTTCAAAGCTATCTATGGAGCCCAATTGTAGGGGTCAAAACCATCCTCTTGCTATCCCCTTCAGATTCAAGGGGAAAGCTCAACAAGCGATCTATTTGGAGAAATCATGGAGAGTAGTGTGAGCTTTGAAAGTATCCAGATGTTTGATGGGATCTTTAAACCCGTCAGACAGCTCCATTTGTAGAACTTTGAATTTCAACAAGAGCGGCACTGCCATTATCTCTCAGCTATAAGGTAAGTTGGTGTTGTTGAGTATAGTGTCAACTAAAGAGGATGTGCCTATCTTCCTGGACATCTCATATTTTTCCGTAAGATGATGCATCTTCTTTTTCTCCTAGTCATCAAGGTTTGTCTTGCTCGTGCTTTATGATTCCACCTCATTTCTTTCAACGTGGCTCGGTGTAGCGTTCTTTGCACTTTTTTGCCTACGAGCCTCGTTTTCTCGCTGGAGATTTTCAAGATCCAAAGTCATCTTCTTCATCCTTTCCTCCATCTTTATGAACCTTCTTTCCATCATGTCATTTCCTCAAGCACTTGTTGTCATTTTTTCTTGGTTGTGAATTACTTGGGAGCGTGTTGCCCTCTAGAGGTAATTTTGCCCATTATGACAATTACTAGTGACAGTGGCGTGTGGATTTGAATTCTTTGTTGGCGTGCGATGGTTATTAAGCTTTGATTCTTGTTTTGTGAGATTCTGTCTTTCAGACCATGCTCCCTCGGGTTGGGGGCTTGACCCACTTTCCATGAGGGTCCATTCGGCCCTCCACTAACCATTTTAGGCGGAGAGGTGTGTGCTTGTTTCAATCATTTTAAGCTACATGAAACTTGCAAAAGGGAGTTCTACATATAATATTAAGATTTGCTTCAGTTTTTGTTGAATTTTAGGATCTAAATAGGAAGGAAAATAGATTCATAAAGTGGATCGAATTATATATATATTTGTGTTAATTTTTATGAGCAATATTATATGCTTAATATATAATGGTTTGATTTTTTCTCAACAACCATGAGATGATTATCTTTGGATAATCCTTGTATTGGTAGATGCTCCTACCACAATTGTAGCCTCTAGAAGATGAGAATCAATTATGTAACTTATATTAAGAGTTAAAGTATCGTATATGTCAGTAGTTCTATGGAAGAACTCCTTGTAATTATAAACTTATAAATTGAATTTGTTTATTATAAAGAGATTCATTGCTTTATAATATGGGGTAAGAAGTGTTAGACTCACAAAAATGTCTCTAAAAATAAAGTTCACAAACTAGTATTAATTTTTAGATATGATACGTTAAATATATTCTTTGACAAAAAATAACTTTGTGAGTTGATATGTTATAAAAAACCATGTTAATTTATAAATGAGAAGAGAGTTTACTTCCTTCTCTTTGGGTGTTGGGTTTATTTCCCTCAGGGCCCAAACTAGTTAGTAGATAGCCCAGCGCAGGGCCAAGCTAGGCCTAAGAGAGCTTGTCAAATATAATTACTAGTCACTTCACCTACCCTTGCTAACAATCCATGCTGCCAAACAACGAGCACGCCGCTTTAATGGCCAGAGGGGCCAGCATGCAAGGTTAGAACCCGAAGTCCACTCACCTCTACAACCATGGCAGTGCGCGCACCTCCCCCTTACCTACAACAAGAGACCAACTGTGAACTCATTAACAATACGACAAGATGAAGACTGACATGACAAAGGGGAACCCTGCCCTAGTACAACACCCAGAACACCTTTGCACAATCTGTTAGCAGAGGGCGGGGACCACCACCCTGAGCCCTCATCTCATTGGGTCTTGTAGGTCTTTAAGAGTAATCGCCAAGGTTCCCAGGGCACAAAACACAATATCAACAGTGGCACCTTTTATGAGATGTGCAAATTAGCTTGTCATTCCTATGCCGGCAATAATGCACTCACAAGCCACACATGAACATGGAGAATCATCGAGAAACATGGAGGCAAGACTAGTCGAAATAGAGGACATGATAAAGAAGCTGATCATGGAGGTGCGAAACCTTTGGCAGGAAAATGAAGTTTTGTAGAAGGCGAATGGTGAGTTTATGAAAGATGTAGGACCAAGCCAGAACAAACATGTCGAGTCATGAAGCGCTACAGAGGTTGACGTGGTGGACGAGGAAAGTAGGCAGATGCACCACGAGTTACGGGAGCTCATGGACAAGTATGTGGAAATGGCCAAGAAGATGGGAGCATCATCCTTTATGGATCAACTGCTCAATAGCACCGACTTACCATATAGTGCGGAAGTCATTGCAGTACTGCTCCAATCCAAGTTCAAAGTGGCTCAGATGGAGATGTATGACTGGTCTAAGGATCCTCTTGAACATCTGGAGACTTGTAATGCCCATATGACTCAGCATGGGCATTTCCCTTGACGTTGAAGGGCGTGATTGGGGGGTGGTTCAGGTCACTATTGCCAGAATCTATCAACAGATTCGAAGAGCTGGCCTGTCTATTCCTGACACAGTTTATGGCAAGTAGGAAAATGAGACGATCAGCAGCGTACCTTCTAACTGTCAAGCAGCGCAGCGAGGAAAGTCTAAAAGCGTACTTGTCCTGGTTTACCAAAGAACGAATGACCAAGATGAGAAAATCACCATGGCTGCCCTACTAGGAGGTGTTTGGCCAAGAAACCAGTTCATGCAGGATTTGCACGAAAGACCCTTACAACGCAATGGGAGTTCATGGACCGTGCAGATAGCTATATCAACGTGGAAGACACACTGTGGGTCTTGACGTCCCCTAGGAAAACTGAGCTGGAGTAGACAGACAAGGAGGCCAGCGGGTCGGCAAAGGGGAAGGCTAGTGAAAGACTATAGAAAGACTGGCAAGACGCTAGTCGAGAAGGCAATAGGTCGGCCCGGGCGTAGGGTAGGAAACACGTGCACACTAATATCTCCGTGCAAGAGAAACATTCGCTAGCCCCGCAAGACCAAAAGAACCAACAGTATTATTCGTACCATAAGACTGACAGGCACCGAACCGAAAACTGGTACACCTTGAAACAGAAGATGGAGGAACTAGAACATTTGCTGACCAGCACTCCACAAGGAACAGATGTCCCATGTACCAGGAAAATAAACATGCAGGGTAGCGACGAAGTGAGAGCCCAAAAGGCACTGGATCGAGAGAGAAGCACCACGAAACCCCCCGCAGTGGGCCTTATCCTGACCATGAAGCCCTCTAGGTGAAATTTGTACTATAGTAAGGGTATATGCAAGTGGTGGCCTCACCTTATCAGAACGAAAGGCCCATGCTCGGAGGGCGCGGTATAAGGAAGTAATCATGGTAGGAAGAGCCTCAATTGGACAGAAGCGGCACACAGAGGGTACTGTTATAACATTCAACGAAAAGGACGGTGGAAGGGGTCATCCATCCTTATGATAACACCCTAGTCATGACCATGCAGGTCACAAACTTTATGACATAGAGGATCCTAATCGATAACGACAGTTTTGTTGATATTCTATTATGTGATGCGTTCACCAAGATGGGAATCAATCTCAACCGTTTACGCCCCTCGCCAATGCCACTCAAAGGATTCTCTAGGGATATAGTCCAACCGGTGGGCATGATCGCCCTATTAGTGTTGGCAGGGAAGGTGCCCATAACCTCTGCTACCATGACAAACTTCTTGGTGGCGAAGGCCCTGTCATCGTACAATGTGATACTAGGTCAGCCTACGTTGAACAACATGAAGGCAATCACATCGACCTATCATCTGAAGATGAAGTTCCCCACCTCATCTGGAGCTGGTGCATTCAAAGGCGAGCAAGTACTTGTTTCGGAGTGCTATGCCCAAGAACTGAGAAATGGGGGATAGGAGGTGCGGACGCTCGAGGAGACAATAGGCATTATGGGCCCCCCGCCTCTACCCAGCCTAAACTACCAAGATGAAGGAGTCTAAGATGAACATGCCCTCTAGCAGGCAAAGCCAAATGAGCCCCTAGAGTTGGTTCTTGTGGACCCCGCGTAACAGAAGCACACAGTATGAATTAGGACTAGGATGGGTCTCGAGATGAGAAAATCAGTGAGGCAACTCCTGATCGAATATCTAAACGTATTCGCCTGGCGACATGAGGACATGCTGGGGATCGACAACACGGTCATCGAGCATTGCCTGTGTGTGGACTCTGTGGCCAAAAAGGTTTGATAGAAGCGCAGGAGCTTCAGCACTGAGAAGTATGCTGCCATAGCCGAAGAAGCTGATCGCCTCCTTGCAGTAGGACTTATTAGGGAGGTCCACTACTCTAAGTGGTTATCCAACGTTGTGTTGGTGAAGAAACCAAATGGCAAGTGGAGAGTATGCATCGACTTCACCGACTTAAATAAGGCCTGGCTAAAAGACAGCTTTTCGTTACTTACATTGACTTGATTGTTGATTCCACTGCGGGTCATCGTATACTCAATTTCATGGATACCTACTTGGGGTACAACCAAATTTGAATGAGTTAGGATAATGAAGAAAAGACTGCATTTATCATCGACCAAGGACTCTATTTTTATCAAGCCATGCTCTTTGGCCTGAAAAATACGGGGCCGACTTACCAATGATTAGTCAACTAAATGTTCAAAAGCCAGGTATGTCGTAACATGGAGGTGTACGTAGACGACTTGCTAATCAAGAGCAAAGAACCCGATCAGCACTTAGCTGATTTGCGAGAGACTTTTGCGGTCTTTTGATGGTATCAAATGAAACTCAACCCGTTGAAATGCACATTTGGAGTGGAGTCAGAAGAGTTCCTAAGTTTCATGGTATCTAAGCAGGGAATTGAAGCTAGTCCATAAAAGGTTGTGGCGATAATGAACATTCCTCCTCCTTGGACCATCAACGAGGTGCAAAAATTGGTCAGGCAAGTACCCGCTCTGAACCGGTTCATCTCCCAATCAACAGATAAATGCCTACCGTTCTTCAAAGTTCTGAGAAAAGTGCAAGACTAGAATGGCGAATGTAGCCAGGAATTCAAGAAGTTGAAAGAATACTTGACTTATCCACCACTCCTCAGGCAAAATTGAGAGAAGATTTGCTGGCATACCTATCGATGTCACTGCATGTTGTGTCGACAGTCCTAGTTCAAGTCGCACATGATGGTTTTCACCTTGGTGGTTGCCGCCAGGTGGCTAAGGCCTGATAAAGTGTTAAAAATGCATAATTAAGTTGTTTAAGTGAATGATATGTTTCATTAAAAGAGTTAAGCAACTTAATTACACATCAAATTTTAGTATTGGACTCCAAATCAATAGATGCCAATATTTTGCACACAAAATATTCACATTTGCCTCTAAAACAATTAAACACTCATATCATACTTATATGTGCATGGCATTTTTGGAAAGAATGAGAGTAGAGGGCATTATTGGAATTAAAGTGTGCTAAGTCTTGAAGGATGGGGAGTGAGACAGCCAACCTACGGGCTACATGCTGTGAAATCAAAGGAGAGGCACTTGAACATGCGGATGTGAAGAGCTGCAGGATGTGAAGTGCGCAGGACAAGCAGTAGCAAATTCACGCCTGGGTTTTTTTTGTCGGTTGGCGATGTCTCACACGCAGCAGACTCACACAGCAGAAGATTCACACACGCAGCAAACCAGAAAATGTGGGCTAAGACAGCAGCAGACTCATGCACACAGCAAAGCAGAGTAGATCGTGGTCTACGTGGAGCAGGGACTAGCAACAAAATCACGTGGAAGAGGCCTCATTTCCACTCCTGCTAGTGAACTGGCGTAGGATGTGTAGAAGCAATTCACGCGGGGCCTTTTTGCAAAGTCGGTTTGCAATGATTCGTGCGAGCAGCAATAGCCGAGAGAAGTGGAGCAGCAAACTTAGATCAAGATATATGTCCTATTTTCGATCGTAGCAGCAGTTTTTTTGGGAGGATTTGTATTTTCTTGTAGTTTTTACTTTTTTTAGAGAGGTCGACTAGAGCTACTTCCTTTTTCTCTTTTATGCAATTTTATTTTTACAGAGCACCTTAAAAATGTTAGGGTTCATCCTTTTGGGAATTTTTGCTAATTTAGATATGATAGGCTAGATTTTCAGTTTGGGATTCAAAGAGTAACCCATGACTGTTTTGGGTTGGATTTTTTTAATGTTTTGTGGTTTTGATGATTAACTTATTGGATTATATTTCAATTTGCATTTAGAAAGGATTGGAGTTCTTTGTTCTTGGTTTAGCTCAGTTGTAGATGTAAATGCACAATTGATTCTGGAACAAGTAGCAAGACTTTGATGGTTTTCTTTCACTATCTTTTAGTTGATATATAATCTGTCAAGTAATTTTATTAGATTGAAATATGTGGTTCATTGCTATATTATCCAACCATGATTTCTAAGAATGAGAGAATGGTTGAGGGAAGATGAAAAGCAAAGTAAAATCTATCACTAAATTAGTGGGTGAAAATTGCATCCCAAGTGTTTGTTTTATTGTTTCCTACAAGTTTAATTCAATTTCTATACATTTCCTCTAAATCCTTTGGTTCTTGGTAATTTTAGAAACATAGATGCATACTTATTTTCAGATTTACTTGTGCTTGAACTTCCAAAATAGTCAATTCTTTTACTCTTAATTCAGTTCATACCTCCTTAGTAAATAACCCTCATTTTGGTGTTGATATAGTTAGTAGGCTACATTTGAAATTTATTTCTCATTTCATACCTTTTTTGTTTGTTCATTGCTAGATTGTTTAGTTTAAATGCTTTCTTACCTTTTCGAAATTTCTTGTCACCATAAACGGTAATATGTTATCTTGTGATTATGAAATGTTGGCTTAATTCTCATTGTCCCTGTGAATTCGATCTTGGGATTTACCCTTGTATTACTTTGACAGCTTCTACGCTTGGAAGTCGAAATTATAAGATGGTCAAGGTCCTACTTCCAAGCTCACCCCATGATGGTGCTCATAGACACTTCCTCAAGAAGGCCCTATAGAGACCAGACACCTCAAGTTGTCTGCTGAACTAGGTCGTCGAACTGAGTGAGTTCGACATTGAATATTCCCCTCACACAGCGATAAAAAGGCAGTTGCTGGCAGACTTTGTGGATGAGTTCACCGGCTTTCCAGAATAAGTGTCGATAGCACCAGTAGAAAAGTCCTAGCAGGCTTACGTCGATGTCTTGTCCTGTCGGGCTGGCGGGGGTAGGAGTACACATTGTCACAAAGGTTGGCGAATAACACAACTATACAATCAAGCTCGCCTTTAAGACAACCAACAATGAAGTCAAGTATGAAACACTACTACCTGGACTAACAATAGCCAAAGCATTGGGAGGGACAAAAGTGGAAGTTAGGGCAGACGCCCAAGTAGTCGTCAGCTAGGTACGAGGCTAGTTCCCCACCAAAGGTGTAAAACTAAAAAAAATACCTTCAATTGGTGATAGAGGAGCGCAACTTCTTTCGCTATTTCCAAATCTATCAAATACTGAGGGAAGAGAACTGGGGGGTGGATAAGCTGGAACAATGGCATCAAGACAAGAAGATTCCCACCTACCAGAAAACATGGTAACTTGAACAGTGGACTTATCGGCCATAAGAATCGAGGTCTCGATCATTGGTCCTGAAACACTAGAGTGGGCGTCAGACATATGAAATACCTCATCATCAACGAGTTGCCAAGCGATCGGGAAAAGGCTCAGAAGGTTAGAATAGAGCACCACGCTTCACGATAATAGATGGAGTCTTGTACAAAAGTGGCTTCTTTGAACCACTCTGAGATGCGTCTCACAGATTAAGGCCCAGTGTATACTGGTTGAAGTACATGAAGGAGTCTGCAGTAGCCATTTGGGATGCATAACGCTAGCCGCGAGGGCAATGAGGGTGGGGTACTACTGGCCTCACGCCCTCATAGATGCCAAAGCATTCGTGAGAATATGCTTGAAGTGTTAAGTGCACGTGCCGATCTCGCACTATCCACTAGAGGAGCTAATGTCCATCATGTCCCTATGGCCGTTCACACAGTGGGGATTGGATCTGGTCAGGCCACTTCCTCCAGGCAAAGGGGGAGTAAGATTCATAATTGTTGCAGTCGACTACTTTACCAAATGGGTATAAGCGGAAACTTTGCTAACTATCATTACTACAGCTATCACAAGGTTCCTGTGGAAGTTCATGGTCTGCCGCTTCGGCATCCTTCAGAGCATCATATAAAAAGTGGCTGACAATTAGGCTCCACCCATTATCAAGAATGGTGTGCGGAACTCGGAATCAAGTTTAAATACTCTTCCCCAGGTCATCTGCAATCCAACGGACAACTTGAGGCTATTAACAAAACCCTAATGGGAACCCTAAAGAAAAAGCTGACGGATCAGAAGGGAAGATGGGCCGAGGAACTACCAAGGGTCCTGTGGGTGGCATACCGGACAACTGCCAATACTCCAATAGGAGAAATGTCATTTTCCTTAACTTATGATGGAGAGGCAGTGATACCGGTGGAAGTAGGGATGTCATCCTACCAAGTGCAACACTTTGACCCAGACACCAACAACGAAAGACTGAAATAAGAAATGAACTTGCTGGAAGAGAGAAGATAGGAAGTCGAGATCCAGACGAAAAGTAACAAGAGGAAAGCTGAGTGATACTTCAACAAGTGGGTCAAGCCCAGATCCTTCAAGGAATGCGACTTGGTGTGGAAACAAACTGGGGTCACAAAGCAAGAAGAAGGGAAGTTGGGACCATGGTGTGAGGGATCTTTTGTGGTAATAGCTAGCAACTAGCCAAAGTCATACTGCCTGAAGGACGACAAAGGGAAAGAGCTCCTTCATCTGTGGAATGCCGAGCACCTGAAGAAGTATTTTCCCTGAAGATTGTAATTCACCAATGCGTGAGTAAAAAGAAAATTATAGAAGTGAGTGCAATTGAGCAAAATATGAAAGTGAATGCACATTTCTCTCAAGCTATCCCCCCAAGTTAAATAACTAAGTTGAGTCCCTTGACATGCTGAGTCCCTAGACTCATCGCAAAGTTAGTCCAGACATAAGTCCCTGGACTTGCTAACCCATGCAACCAAGCCGAATCCTTAAACTCGCCTCGAAATTCAGCTAGGCACAAGTCCTTGGACTTGCCCAGAAGACTTGTTGGATTGAAGTTCCTTAACTTGCCAACCAAGCCGAGTCCTTTGACTCGCTAAGAAGTTAGGCTAGGCACACTTCCAAGGACTTGCCTAGACGGTCTGTCGGACGCAAGTCTCTTAACTTGCCAACCTTCGTGCAACCAAGCCGAGTCCCTTGACTCGCCGTGAAGTCGAGCCAGGCACGAGTCCCCGCATTTGCCCAAATGGCCCGTCGGACACAAGTCCCTTGACTTGCTGACGACCAACAAGGTTCAAATCAGGCACGAGTCTCATGACTTCCTGGCCCTCATGTTCATAAAGCCAAAAGGGACCAAACCAACAATCAAATCCAGAGCAAAGGCAAATGCGCAAAAAATAGACAAAGAAAGACTAAGGAAAGCAAGTGTTACTTGCAAAAAAAATTATTATTATTGCAAGTATTTGCAAACTAAAAGGAGTGAAGTTACAAGAGGTTCCTAAGACTGAGGGTGCTTAGGGGGATCAAGAAAGGCGGCGGGTACCAATTCTTTGCTCAGGGTCTTAGCAAAGCGGAATGCCTGTGGGTTAGGCTCGAGGGAAGCTAGTTCGAGAGCCCTCAGATCGGCTCCTGGGTTTTGCAAAAGGTGGTTTTTCAGCCTCTCAAGGCCATTCTTATAGCTGTAACCCCAAGCTAAGTCACATCCGCCTCTGACATTTTTAACTGGGAAGAGGTGTCGTCCCATTGTGCCTCTTGGGCTGGATTTGAAGGTCCTAGAACTGGACCTAGTCATACTCCATAGCTAGCTCGAACTCCACAGCCTTAATCTGGGCGGCATGCTTCTTCAGGGCCTCCCTCTTGTTCTGCACCGACTTGATTAGCTCGGTACACCTATTGGTCAACCAACTATGCTGCCTAACGTCCGTGTTATGGTTCTTGACCAATCGTGCCTTCTTCCCGCAAAGGGTATTAAGGGTTCCCTTGACTTCCACCAACTCCTCTTCAGGCTGGTCCAGCTGATTCCAAAACCAGTCCCTCTCCTCCTCCAAGAACTTGGCCTGCAGACGAGAATGTACAGCCTCGCCTTGCAACAACCAAATTATTTGTGAGGAAGGCCACCTCCTTGCAAGCTTTAGCCAACTTATGCTGCCAAGGCTTGCAATTGGCCTCAACTCTGTTATATTCTCCACCACAACGTCTTTCTCACGGGACACCTCCTCTGCCTCCCGTTTCGACTTATGGACCTTTAGGCGAGCAAGGAGGATGAGATACCTGAGCACCCGAACTTCTTCTCGAGCTCCCCCCTCTCCTCCATAATCAGGCTAGCCAACCAACCAGCTCTTTGGAAAACACACAAGGATAAGGACAAAAGCCAAAGGAAACCAACCAGGAAAGACAAACTAAGTCTCGCTTGCCCTCTACCTAAAGCAGGCTTGAGCTCTAATGTATCCTTGAATGCCCTCAAAGGATCATCTCCAGAAACTTCCCCTTTTATGTCCCCGGCCTTAGGAATTATCATATCCACCAAGGGAGGTTCTAACGTCTTGGGCTAAGTCCCCTCCCCTTGCGGTCGCACTAGAGATCCCTTTAAGCTAGGAGACTCTTACGCCATCTCTTGCTCGAGCACGACGGTTTCTTGCTCCTCCAGATTGGTCTCTCCCTCCTCTCGGTTGAGGGGTGCCTTGAGTGTGGGCTCTTCGAAGGCAAAGAATGAGGCAACCTCGGGTTCAAAGGTTTGGCTGCAGGGCGACGAAGGTATGGAAACTCTATCATCACCGAGATTAACAACAAGAGGGTATCTCGAGCTGTCTTCATTATGACTGGGACTCCTATCCGCCGTGTTGGAAGCGGTGGCAGTAGTAGCATCAGCCATGAATTCGGTGGGAACAAACTGAGATGTCTTAATGACATTTTCAAAGGGCATCACTAACTCCAAAATCCCTCTCAATCAGGCTTACGAGAGGCCTCAAAGAAAGCCATCCAAAAATCGGCCTCACCTTCATCCAATTCACCCCCGGGTGCAACTAGAAAGGTAGGAGCCATGATGGTTACCTGAAAAGTCATTGCTTGAGAATTCGGCAGAGTGGGGATAGTGGGAGCCATGACTTGGCCAAGAAGCGAGCCTACCATATTCCTACTACTCAACGCCTTTGAGCGTGGGACTAGGATGAGAGTGCTGGGAAGCCTGTTTCTCGGGCCTTGAAGACGCCCCCATCAACATCGCGGTTGACCCGTGGTCTCTTCCTCCCACCACCAATCGCAGAAGGGCTAGAAGGCCTTTTCTAGCCCTGAGAAGCGCAGGGTTTCCTTAGAAAGGCTCAAATAAGGACATAGGACTGGTCTAGGGTAGATAGGTGGTGACAAATGTTAGCGTCAATCAACATGACGTCTGACATCGAGTCATCGGGATGAGCCATGACCCAGGACAAGACGACCTCTAGCTTGGCCTCCTCCCATTCAGATAAAGCAATGAAGATGGACTTATCATCCGGTATAGCCCCCCAAACAGTCCTGATGGGAAACTCTTGGTGGAAAGCCTCCCCCTCGAGATATTCCCAACCCATGCCTAACAAGAAGAAGAATCACCTGATCCAATCCTTGATATGGGAAAAGCGTTTCTCTAGGCCGGCGATCCATTTTCGACCACGTGCCTTGAAACTGCACATCTACTCATTAAGGCGCAGCACCCGGTACACGGAAGGAACTCTTTCGCAGTTAGATTGAGATATTCCTAAGTCCCAGAGCTTAATGCCAAACGGAAAATCACACAGCTCGTGACCAAGAGCCGCTACTCATTCGGATGGAGCTGAGCGAGAGCCAAGCCAAGGTAGTAAAAAACGTCGTGGATAGGATGGCAGAATGGTATTTCGTAGCCCATTCACAATCATCATAGCGAAGAGGGCCACATTTGTCGTCGAACTAGCATTGTCAACGGCTGCGACATGTCAGGCACGTCAAACGTCCCCCGTAGCACACTAAGGTCAGTGGGAGAGGCTATTGATTCCCATTTTTGACTAAAGGACAACGATTGCTCTACAACGACCGTATTCACCACCTCTTTAGGGCCACCAAGAGTTCCCTTAAGGCGTACAGAATGGTCCTTCTTGGGGCTAGGACGAGGACCATTCTTGGGAGCCATCTGATATTAGGAGAGGGTGGAAGTTAAGGATGGTTAACAAAGAAGAAGCCAAGGAGAACAAAGAGATGATGGACGTTCAAGAAGGAAGCAAAGCGAAGTGGAAAATGAGGGGGAAACATGATTTAAATAGATAGTTGCATTGGTTGGGGTACCCAACGCATGAAATGACAGGAGCCATCAGAGACGAAGAGCCAGGAGCAAATCCTGAGGCAGGGATCGCGTGTGTGGGGAACATTGACCAACTGGTAATAGCGTGGAAGGCAAGCCACCTTCTCACACGTGGCAATATGGTCGTAACCTGCAATAACGGGCAAGCGAGTCACACTGAACATGACGGGCAGTTTTTGAATTCTCATCGCGTGAGAGGTGGGAATTCGCCTGGTACTGAGAGGGAGTTTACTTCCTTCTCTTCGACTGCGTTGGGTTTATTCCCCTCGGGGCCCAAACCGGTTAGCAGATAGCCTAGCGCAGGGCCGAGCTAGGCCTAAGAGAGCCTGTCAAATATAATAACCAGTCACTTCACCTCCCTGGCTAACAACCCATATCGCCAAACAACGAACACACCACATTAAATGGTCAGAGGGGCTAGCACGCAAGGTTTGAACCCAAAGTCCACTCACCTCTGCAATAATGGTAGTGCGCACAGCTCCCCCTTACTTGCAACGGGAGACAAACTGTAAACCCAGGAACAATATGGTAAGGCGACGACTGACATGATGGAGGGAAACCCTTCCTCCAGTACAACGCCCAGTACACCTTTGCACGATCTGCTAGCAGAGGTCAAGGACCACCACGACCAGGTATATATGCACGTTCCGAGCTCAAGTAAAGGGATCAAAACACTTTCTCCTTGCACTCTCCACACAAAAAGATAATCTTAACTTAGGCATCGGAAGTGTCTTTCACCACACCGAGCCCTCATCTCATTGGGTCTTGCAAGCCATGAAACACAATGTTAATAATAAACTTTCTCTTTTTAATATATTTTTATGAATCAAACCTTTCACATATGGCATAAAGATATTTACAATTATCTAATTTAAATTTATGATAGGTGCAACTTTGGTCCAGATGTATTGAGGCAGCTTTTACATCCTTTTAGGGCCTGTTTGGATATAGAGGTACCTCATTATCCCATATAATTTTAATTAACAATCTCACTAACTATCTCAACTCATCTCATCTCACTATTTAAACAGACTCTTAATCACACACTATCCCATCGTGATTCTACTAATTATATAACAAACCAAATCACAGCAAGTTAATTTCCTAAAACCCTAACCCTAAACTTTTTAAAACTTGAATATTAATTATCTTTAAGATAACTTCAAATCACTATTTTGACTGCCATCATAGTTATTAGAGTTGGCTGAAATTTAATATCAAAATATCACAATCAAATTTTTAGTGATTAAAAAATGTGGCTAATTTTCGTTGACACTCAGTAGCCACCGTTAATTAAGAAAAAAAAGTAATTAGAAATTTTAATTACGCATAGATAGATGTATTTTAGTTGTGACGAAAAAATTGATATTAAGACTTTTAGTTTGGGGTTGAAAAACCTACAAGTATTTGTAAATACGATTATAAAATGTTCAAATCTTGTGTATATCTTTTAGAAAAATATAGAGTCCACTATTAAAAAAAGAAAATACTTTTCTCACCAAGAGAAGCTACTAAGAGAAGCTTCCGATTTTTTATTTTTTATTTTATTTTTAACTTAATGGTTAGTGAGGTATTTTTTAATAACTTTGTAATTTTTTTTTTCAAAATGTTTAAAAGAATTTAAAAAATATTTGAAAAAATAAAAGAAAAGTGAAATTTGCACTATCAGTAAAATGTAGGGGTCTTCTCGGTGATCATATCATTGTCTATTAAAAAAAATAATTTTTTATAAATTTTTTTTTAAAGAAAATATGTAAAATTTGTATATTTCTGCAAATGGTATGAGCTCATGCCACGAGTGTATCGGGTATTTATATCTAAAAATTTCACTTCGCTTGCACCCCAAGAACAAGCATCAGACCGCCCACTTGTTCAACCTCTCGCTCCTGTCTGGAGTCTTCATTGTCGTCGTCATCGCCCAAAGAGGCTTTTGATATCTCCGACTTTTCGGGATTTTCGACACTACAGTTGTCATCATCATCATCGACGAGAATCGTCAATAATGTTGGTTCAGCTTCCTCGCTTGACCAACTCTCTGAGAGACCCCTTCGACGTCGATCAGGCCTATCTCCAACGGAAATTAATCCTCCAACACTACAATAGGCCTCGCAAGTAATCATTTTCTCTCATTCGATTCCTCTTATATTCTCTTGTCATTTGCTGAGAAATCTTATTACTGTATGGGAAATTCGACTCCTGAATCTTAGAACTTTTAATGGTTAATCTAAATTAGTGGAACATATTAACGGTATGATTTTCGGCGTTGAACTGACAAACAAAAGTTCTCATTTGAAGTGGGGTTGATAAAATTTGTCTTAGTTAAACCGACCTTTTTCTTTGGATGATATAATCAAGTTAAGTTAAGGCCCGACATTTAATTATTTTTCCCTTATTAGCAACCAAATCAGAGAAGTGACCTTTATAAGGATTATGAAATCTGTGATAGGTCCCATTGCTTGTGGCCTTTATAGGGTTTGACATTTGTGCTGGGCCCATTGCAAGCATTTTATTTCAAAGTGCTTTCTTTTCTGCTAAATAATATGGTAATAATTATTTGAATTTTTGAACCGTGTTATTTAGTTCTGCGAGCTCACTTGATGAGTCAGAGCTTGCCCGGAAGATTGTACGCCGGTGGGAAGAAGGTACTCTAATGTTGTTCCTTCTTACTATATTGTAATTATGCACTAAAAACACACACGCACACATTTCATGGAACTTGTCTTACTGTTTCTGTGTTAATGGGATTTTGTGCAGCCTCTTTTGAAGTTCGACAAGCATACAAGCAGTTTATTGCGGCAGTAGTGGAGTTGATTGATGGCGAAATGCCCTCAGAAGAGTTTCACGAGGTGGCAGTTGCTGTATATCATCTTTTTGGCATGCCAGTGGAGGAGGACAGTGTTGATAGAAACATTGCCGAGAAGAAGTAAAAATTTGCTCTTCCAATGTTTATGTTATTTCTGTTAATATGGAAGATAAAATGACTGAGGAATTGAATTTTGCTATTTCGTAGGCTGCATCTTTTTTCTAACTTATGATATTCATGAATTGTATTAGCGAGAAATTCTGCATTAATAAGATAAAAATGTGTAATATATTGGTGACAGGATAGCCTAAAAACCAAAATTAGAAAAACCATATGACTTACCAAATACAGACACTGTGGTGCTTGAATAACGTCCCTCTCTTGGTTCATCTGTTAAATGTAGATGAGTGTGTAACTTGAACTTACAGATACGTTATTGAACTTAGTGCTACTGATATGCAGGTCAGAATTGCAAAAACTTCTTGGTCACGTGGTTACTGACGCTAATCTGGAGAGAGTTGCCTCTCTATCTCAAAATCTTTTTGGGTTGGAATCAACTGACCATGGGTCTCTATATGATTTGGAGACGCATGTAAATGGGAGTTCTAATGATTTAGAATTTGGTGCTGACCTTATTTTTCAAGCACCAACAAGGTTTCTGTTGGATGTTTCTTTGGAGGATGGAGAATTACCGGGTGAGGAAAGCTTTGCTGCTTATTCTTCGTTTCATGAAGGCTGGTTTGAACATAATGACTCTCAACATAATCCATGTGCTTCTAATGAGGGGAACTTTAATTTGAGTTGGTTAAGAGATGCATGTGATCGGATAGTTAAGGAATGTACCTCACAGCTTTCCAGGGATGAACTAGCGATGGCAATTTGTCGGGTTCTTGATTCAGACAAACCTGGTGAGGAGGTATGGGTAGGCTTTTTGTTTGTGTTTTACAAGTGTTGCTATTGAGCATGTATTTCATGACAACTAAGTTCCTGGTCATTTAAAAATATCTTTTTTATTGTTTTGGAAGATTGCTGGTGATTTGTTGGATCTTGTTGGTGATAGTGCGTTTGAGACTGTTCAAGACATTTTGTCGGTAAGGCTGTGAACTTTTCTTGGTGTTTTTATGAATTTAACAACCCCCCCCCCCCCCCCCCCAAAAAAAAAGAAAAGAAAAGAAAAAGTTTATTGATTTAGTTGCCTTTGGAGCCTTCTTCCAAACTTAAATTTCTTTCTATGCTCCTTCCCAGACGTGATCTATGATCTATTTTTGTGGAATAAGTACTCGTTAGGTTTGAAAGGTAAATAATATATTTTGCTTTTCAAAAGATCTTATTTTACCTATAAGAAAAATGTCTTGCTTTTGAAAGGTATTGCTTAAATTTCTTTATTAGAACTGTGCAACAAGTTTTGTGCTGTCTTGTTAACACCTTCAAGCATCATGGTAGACTAGTTTATTCTTTAAAAGGATGCTTGTTGGACCTAATGGGTTGAAATTTAATTCAATAAAGACTACGTACTACTTTTCCACATGATGTGACAGTTTTGAACATTATATTGTCTATTGTTGCAGTAGTCTAATCTGAGAATTTTCTGAATATGGATGACGATTCCTTTCCTTTCCTTTTTTCTATTTCTGCAGCACCGAAAGGAACTTGTTGATGCTATCCATCGTGGATTTCTGGTACTGAAGTCTGAAAAAACGGCTTCAAATGCTCAATCACGTATGCCAAGTTATGGTACTCAGGTATCATCTGGCTTTTGTGTGAAAATTTTTTCTTACTTAACTTATAATTCATTAAAATGTTAGATTCTTCATCAAGTCGTCTCTTGCCAATCCTGTTTTAGGTTACAGTTCAAACAGAGTCGGAAAAGCAAATTGATAAGCTTCGGCGCAAGGAGGAAAAAAGACATAGAAGAGGAACAGAATATGGTGTTGAGAATGACTTGTCTGCTGCTGATTTTTCTTCTTTACTTCAAGCGAGTGAAACAAAAAATCTTCTTGATGATCTGGTTGGATCTGGCCCAGGGGCCCAGTCGCTAGTGGTTACTGCTCTCCCTCAAGGAACTGTCAGGAAGCATTATAAGGGATATGAGGAGGTCATTATCCCCCCAACACCAACTGCTCAAATGAAACCTGGAGAGAGACTGGTACCCTCTCCCCCTCTCTCACTCTTCCCTCCCTCATTGTTTGTGATATAGATTCATATTGGTCATGATAAATTATCAATCTTATTCTATTGATTGATTGTTCACCTGTTGTGCTTAAAATTGACAACTTTGAGATTTGTGGATTGGTTAGTGTGCAAGATCATGGGGAAAAGAAAAAACATACAATGACTTGTGTCACTACGGAGGATATGATGTTATGTGGCTGATGAGTTATTTGTGTAGCAGATTACTGAGAGTTGGACTTATAAAAAAGAAAAATTTCTGAGATTTAGAACAAAACTTGTATGTTAAAAAATGGCATCTAAAATCCCCCTCTAATACCGTTCTGTATGGTATTTTCACCGCTCTCTCTCTCTCTCTCTCTCCCTGCCCCTCCATCCTTTTGAGTGCTTCAATGATTTTGAGATTCTGGATTTCTAGTCGATGCGTTTGCAACCACGTGCACTTGAGTTAATGTAATGATATGTGAGACGTAAAAGTTTTGTTATTGATTTGTGTCGTTGAAAATAAATATAGGCTTGCCACTATGGACAAGGTGGTTTGATAGTTATGATAAAACACGCCAATCATTTAATGTTCTGTGCAAGACTGTAGCCTCCTATATATTTCTGACTTTCGTACTAGTTGTGCATGATATTTTCCATGTGGATGGGTGCTTGCAAAAGCATGCTAGGGGAGGTATTATCAGAGGTTACAATGAAATCTTTATACGCTCTAGATAGTCATTATGTTGGATGATTCTTAAAGATTCAGAATCTTGACGAACACCAAGTGGTATCAGTGTTAGTACCCTTTTATTTTGAGCATCATATTTCAGTTTCCCTATGAATATGCAGATTATGTGGTACGGGTTGGCACCAAGAAGTGAGGCCTACAGCAAAAATTACTGTGCAGTGTTTGTATCAATTAATCAAAATAAAAAGAAACCAGCTGTTGCCATTTCCCAGATTACTAAAATATTCTGTTCTAACTTGCTTCACAATATATAGAAACTTACCCTTGTCTTTTATCTTTGACACTAGCTTGAAGTTAAATGATAATTTAGTCTATTCGTCATTCATAAGCTTTTAGATAGTAATCTCTTTGGAGAACTTAATGTCTTTGCAGCCTTTGATGATTATATGATCATATCTCTTTGTTACATGGAAATTTTGCCAAACTAGATTTGACTTGCCTATGATTTCTGTATCAAATTGTACCATTGATTAGTATTGCTTGGTTAATTAATGATTTTAGGAGTCAATTGTTCGTATTGGTCCTTATTACTTTTTTCTTTTTGAACTATCGAATGTTATCAGATTGAGATAAAGGAGTTAGATGACTTTGCTCAAGCTGCTTTTCGTGGCTACAAATCTCTGAACCGCATTCAGAGTCGGATATTTCAAACAGTTTATCACACTAATGAGAATATACTAGTGAGTTGTCTGTTTTTAAATATGAGGAGATCATTGAAGTGAAAGTTTTGCTTTTAATATTTCTCAAGTGTTTTTGTATTTGCAGGTTTGTGCTCCGACAGGAGCGGGCAAAACAAATATTGCTATGATTTCTATTCTCCATGAGGTGCGCAATCATTTAGCCGTACCTTGGTTCCTCTGTTATTTTGGGGTTTTAGATTTTCTTCTTATTCTATATATTTTGAGGTGGAAGTGAAAAATTTCACAATATGGTTCTTTGAGGATGTGAATCCCTTGAGCACGATGTGCATTTAAATTTTCCATATGGAAGAGGTTATATGATGTTGAAGGACCTGGAGAGATTATTACATCCGATATTGTATGGACATCTCCTCTGTTGTTTATTTTCTTTATTGATATACAAATAGCTTTGCTAATTCATATGCATATATAGGTTCTATGCATTCTCTCTCTCTGAATCTTACTGGATCAAACAAGAATGGAATTAATATATTTATTGATAAAAAAATGATATTCACTGTACTTTTAGTTGTGATAACATTTTCAAACTGCAATTTAACCTGATTCTGCAACTTGAATTAAGAAAATGATACTGGCAGTGCCTATTATTGGTTCTGAAATTAAGGTGTATGAGGATATGTCTTATGGCAGATTGGACAGCACTTCAAGGATGGTTATTTGCATAAAGATGAGTTCAAGATAGTTTATGTTGCTCCCATGAAGGTAAAACTAACAAATACTCTATCCCTTTTTTATTTTTTGTGTTATATACTCCATGTATTTGAGGGGTGGGAGTAGGCAGCATCAGCAATGTAATTGATATGATATTTCTGGTAATGACCTGTCTAGGCATTAGCTGCGGAGGTAACATCAACATTTAGCCATCGTTTATCTCCTTTGAACATGACTGTGAGAGAACTTACTGGAGACATGCAACTTTCTAAGAATGAACTTGCAGAAACCCAGGTTGACTCCATTTTTCTTTTTTCTTTTTTCTTTTTTTTTTTAAATTAGACATTCTTGGTTGCTATGGCAATATCTATGAGGAAGCTGTGGCTAATTTTCTTAGTGCTTGTCAACCAGATGATAGTGACAACACCTGAGAAATGGGATGTCATTACCCGCAAGAGCAGTGACATGTCACTTTCAATGCTGGTGAAGCTCTTAATTATTGATGAAGTGCATCTCTTGAATGACGATAGAGGCCCTGTAATAGAGGCACTTGTTGCTCGGACCCTCCGTCAGGTAAAGATTTAGTGGATCATCATTTCTTCTTACGAAATTTATACTTTTAATCATCATAAGATAATTGAGTATTTTCAATTGCGACTATGCTTGTGAAGTTGGCTGAATTCTGTCACTTGTTCTTACACTTAGTTTTCAGCTTTTGATGTCTGTCTGATATTAAATTATGATCTTTATGACCCTATCTCCCAGGTACAACACTTGAATCAAAAGAGAACCTCTCCTTTAACTGGTGTCGCTTATGCTAGCTTAGAAATTTCAGATTTTGTTTGTGTATTAGGACAATTTGATTAAGCATTATATCCTTCTTTCCTTTGCTTTTGTTTTTGTTTGTTGGTTATCCAGTTTGCTCCTGCAGACAGGCATGGCTCTATTTGTTTTTTTTTTTCGTTTGTTTTTCTTTTCTGTTGTTCCAAATTAGCTTTTCACTCTGCTGGTCTTGAGTATGTAGGTTTAAGTGATGACAATTTGGGTTTGAGTTTTTTATTATAAAAAAAATGAGGCATAAAGAATATAATTGGGACTTCTTATTAATGATGCGTAGCCTTCATGGTGGCTAATTTTGGTTATTAAATTACTTACCAAAATTTTTTTGTTATTAAATCATTAATGATTTTTTGGGGTACTACTTGGATATTTTTAGTGTGTCCTAGGGTTTTCGCAATTGGGGTGCTCTTGTATGTAGATTGTTATGTTGATGTTACCGAAGTGTTTGTTTGGGCCATTGATACTTTAGCATTGCATCTGTTGTAGCCAATGGATAATTGGTTGTACAATGTACTTCATTGTAATTCTTTTCTTTCTTTTACAGGTGGAGTCAACACAAACAATGATACGCATCGTGGGGCTTTCGGCCACTCTACCTAATTATTTGGAGGTATTTTTGGCCATATTGTTGCTTATAATTACCTTCTCATTATTCTATAGATGCCAAATTTGAAGCCTCTTTTGCATTTCAACTTTTAATGTGAATTCCATCTATTTCATGAACACCTAAGGTCGCACAATTTTTGAGAGTGAATCCAGAGATGGGACTCTTCTTCTTTGATTCTAGCTATCGTCCTGTTCCTCTTGCTCAACAGTATATTGGAATTAGTGAGCAGAACTTTGCAGCTCGCAATGAATTGTTGAACGAAATATGCTATAAAAAGGTTCTGCTTTCCACATTGGCTCACATGCATGTTATTTGCTGGAGTGGCAATTAAAAGCTTTTTGTGTGCCAGGTGGTTGAGTCATTAAGGCAAGGTCATCAGGCAATGGTGTTTGTTCATTCACGAAAGGACACTGCAAAAACAGCCCAGAAATTGGTATATTCTCCTACTTTCGATCAGAATGTAAATAGTTTGGATGAGTTATTTGCCTTGAAATCCTTGAGTACTAGTTCGAATAGTTATCATCCAAAAATGCGGCTTATTATTCAATGAAGCTTTGGATGGTTGTGAAAGCTATTGAGTCAGCTATAGCAATATAGCGTTATGCACCTTTTCAATCCATAACAACTGCTCAGTTCATGGATATATGTTACTAAATCTTCTTATTCGCCTGGGATTTTGTCTTGGTATATAAAGCTGATGTTAATGTTACCTTTTGCCCAAAAGAAAAAAGAGATGCATTCTGAAATGCATGGCATCCTGTTGATTTTGGGAAATGGCAATGTATATGATTATGGGTGGATGTTATGCATGTCTATTAGTGGGCAATCTTATTTGAATCTTATCAGTACACACTTTGCTTTCACTGATTCTTATCAGTGCATGCTTTGGTTTCACTAATATTATTTAGGGCATGTTAAACAGGTTGAACTTGGCCGAAAATATGATGATCTGGAGGTCTTCAAGAATGATACACATCCACAATTTAACTTAATAAAGGCAAGGAATTAAAAGCTTCATTTTTATTCTGTTCTTCATGATTATGTCTCTCCTTTTATTCATTGATATCACTTTACTGTTTTCAGAGGGAAGTTGTTAAGTCCAGAAATAAAGATCTTGTTGAGCTTTTTGAATATGGAATTGGTGTTCATCATGCTGGGATGCTTCGTGCAGATAGAGGTCTGACTGAGCGTCTTTTCTCTGATGGACTCTTGAAGGTTAAACTCATTCAATTTTCAGTCTTAGCTTGGTACTTTTGGATTTTGCTGAGGTTTTTGTGCATTAATCTGCTTCTTTAGGTACTGGTTTGCACAGCAACATTGGCATGGGGTGTAAATCTGCCAGCTCACACTGTTGTGATTAAGGTTTGTGCTTTTAATATTATTTACTGTATATGCTTGAATAACTGCAAATGATAGAGTTGTCAAACTCCATAACCGAAGATATTGTATAATGGACTAGTGGGGGTAATATCTTAAATTATCCTCAAATCAAATTCTTTGCATCTAAATCTCTCTAGTGAGGTCAAACATAATATCTTCACTTCTTTGACAGTTGACTTGTTTATAGAATCTCTTGTACTTTTTCTTGAAACAATAGATAGTTGGTAGTGGTTGTAGTGATTTCTAACCCTCCTCTGCCAAAAGGTTTAAATGGATGCTGTAATGTAACTTTTTATTTTTGAGTACGCTTTTTTAAAACTTTGACTTGCTGCTTGTAGTAAGCAAATGATCTACTGTCTGGTGGGGTGCTGAAACCAAAATTTACACTTGCCAGTCATGGTTGGTTGTTTGCTACCAAGACAATCTGTTTTCGGTCTTCTTTTTTATTTAGCCGATCCGAACAAGAGGACCTTTTCTGCATGGCCTTATTACTAGATAGCTTGAATCAAAAGTTGTAATGTCAATAGCAATTTATCATAGCCAGAATCTGTGCATCTGTGTTGTTCGCTCAGTTAAGTGCTCTGCTTTCTTCATGTCTACAGTTTGATTGCAGAAATATTGTGTGTACTCATGACTCATGATTGTCATGTGCTCTGCTTTATTATTGGTTGCAACCTGATTGCATCATTATTGTAGTGATGAATATATTAGCTTTTGTAGCGCAGTAAGTCTCTTATAGCCTTTCGTCTTACATTTTTTTTCCTGCATGGTCATCCTTCAGGGTACACAATTATATGATCCGAAGGCTGGTGGGTGGCGAGACCTAGGCATGCTTGATGTTATGCAGGCAAGACCTTAAGATTTCCTCTTACAAATACGTTAGAAGTTGATTTACTAGATACCTGTACTTTTTATTCACTGTCCAGCTGTTTTTTCTGTTCACATTTGTGCCTCTATTCAGATCTTCGGAAGGGCTGGTAGACCTCAGTTTGACAAAAGTGGTGAAGGTATAATAATCACGTCTCACGAGAAATTAGCCTACTATCTGCGATTGCTGACGAGTCAACTCCCCATTGAAAGTCAGGTACTTGTATATGGATTTGGTTGATTGTGGGAACTTGAAATATTTGTTTGAGATGTATGTTTTGTGTTTCTAATGTGCATTTGATGTGGTCAACAGAGAAAGAATTAGCTCTAAAACCATATCCCAAGGCCTTGATCAAATTCAAAGTCTATCCTTGGGTGCGCAGAATATGGATGCGTTATGTTATTCAAAAGTCTATCCTTGTTTTTTTTTTTTCCCTTCTATTACAGATAGTTTTTAGTTGCTGTGTCCATTTTCTCTCTATTCAACCAAAATAAAATGATGAAAAATGATAGTTTTTTTTCTTTGATGATGCTTGGTGGTTTGTGACCGCGGGATTACGGTTGAGTATCGTGGTACTTGGTGTGCTTAGGATGAGATTTACAAAAGATTTAGTAATAGAGTCAAAAGTTTTTTCATTAGAGAAGGATGGCAACTTGCTTATTATAGAGAGAAGTTGGAAGGTGATGAATAGGCTGACACTGGGGTCATCCTCGGTGCGGTGGTTGGCTAAAGCACTGGAGGATTGTTTGGAGGGAGAAAAGAAAGATTTTTACACGACAGTTTGGGAGAGCAATCGTAGCTTCATAGCGTAGCGGTGCTTGAATGCTCGAGGCCGATACATGGCTTTGGTGGAATATGGTGGTGGTGGCAGGCATAGTTTTATTTTTATTCTTGAAGAGAAGGAAGGCAATGGATGGGGGAGGCATTGTGGGAGTTTGTAGATGAAGGGAGAAGCAACTACAGAGGAGGAGCACTGATTAGACCATCGGCAGTGGTGTTTCAGTTGCCTCTGCACGAAACTAGAAAAGGGTAAGGTGGTGGCATGGAAGCTCAGAGGGGTGTCTACGCAAGAAAGGGTAATGGGCACGGTACTGGGAGAGCTCCTCGTATTGCACAGTGGAAGGGTGGTGGCGACAGGCCTGTTGTTGGCTTGGTAGAGGGAGATGTACTTGGTACATTGCTGGACTTGAAAACATAGCTGGGGATGCTTCAGGATAAAGTAGAATGGATGATACAGTGCATAGAGTTTAAAGGAGTATCGGATGAGAGCTTGGAAATAAGTGGGCTTGGTTTGGGCTTGGGTGGGGAGGAAGCTGGAGCTAAAAGGGACGTGGGCCTAGATAGTGCAGGACCCAATAGTGTTGTGGTGAGTCAGGGCACCTTGTGTGGACCCAGCAAGGTGGGCCATCTTGCTGGGCCTTAGCTCGTGGAAAACAATGGGGGAACTGAGAGGCACTAGACCCAACCCGTATGGAGAATCCGAAAGGGGGAGCCTCAACCCCTTACTCGGGGGAGCCTCGCAGAGTCGCCAGAGAGGTTTGTGGGGGCATCACGACCAGTCTAGGAACCACCGACGAGGGCCGAGTGGGCGACGACAATGGTAGTGGAGTTGATAGTAGTTTTAGAACGGGATCTGGACCTTTCTCCACCACAGCTCATCGAATCTCTGGCATATCTTGGCCAGACAACACCAACGAACAACAAGGAGGTTATATCTCCTCCGACGGTGGCTCGACAACAACTTGAGGTTCTATCTCCTTCAGCAGAGGCTCTGTAGCAGCTAGAACAGTATAATGAGACATGGGAAGTAGGGGAATCTCGTGCCGATACTTAGTCTAATGCTCTCTCCCTCTCTGGCAGTGACGAGGAAATTGTTCATGGGCTAGCAAAAATGAGTATTCCGACGCATGGAGCCTCTATTTGTGAATGTAGGAATCTCTTTGTAGAGGGGGTGATGGGGACGCCAGTGGTATCGCAGTGGGTTACTAGAGAGGGGGAGCCCATACCCCTGAACTATATGTTACCCAACAAGGCTAGTGTGTCTAATTGGGTTTCACTTAAGGTGAAGAAAACTCAACATTGTGTGGGGATGGACTGATGGCTTTGAGGAACAATTTATGGATTTACTTACTGCCATATAAGTGGGTCATACTCAGCTTAAGAAATCTGGGTCCAAAAAACTGAGGGAGCTAAAGAGACTTACGTGGTCTTTGAATTATGAGGGCAACACAAGTCAAGATAGATCCAAAGGGAAGAGGATAGTAGTTCCTATATGAAGCCCAAAATTGTATCTTGGAATATCCGCGGGCTTAACGATGCAAACAAGCGTCTTTGTATAAAAACTTTGCTCTGTAAGTGGAAGACGAAGATAGTATGCTTACAAGAAACCAAGCTGAAATTTATTCCAAGAAGAATAGTGCGAAGTATTTGGAGCTGTCCATATGTGGATTGGGCATATCTTGCATTGAATGGGGCTTCGGGAGGAGTATTAGTGATGTCAAATAGAAGTGTGGTGGAAAAAATAGAAGACTTCATAGGGGAGTATACAATGGCATGTTCCTTTAAGTGTGGAAGATAATTTCTTGTGGGCTTTTGCAGGTATCTATGGGCCGAACTTAGATAGTACCAGAAGATTATTGTGGGAAGAATTAATGGGAGTACATAGCTGGTGGCAGCTTCCTTAGTGCATAGATAGTGATTTTAATGTCACAAGCTTCCCAAGCGAACGTTCTGGAGACAGTAGGCTGCGTCCAGCAATGACAGAATTCTCAGAATATATTTTCGACTGGAACCTAGTGGACCTTCCTCTCATGGGGGGTACTTTCACATGGTCTAATACTCAGACGTGGTCCCGATTAGATAGATTTTTAGTCTCACCGGAATGGGAAATACATTATCTGGATGTTTGCCAAAAGAGATTGCCTCGCATTTGTTCGGACCATTTCCCATCTTGTTGGATTGTGGTGGTATCCAAAGAGGGCATCGATATTTTAAGTTCAAAAACATGTTGAAAACTGAAGGCTTTGTAGATAGAGTACGGCAGTGGTGGTCCTCATATTAGTTTTAGGGCACCCTCAGTCTCATTCTTGCAGGTAAACTAAAAGCTCTAAATAATGATTTAAAGCTTTGGAATACTCAATCCTTTGAAGACGTAGGGGAATGCAAGAAAACCTTGTTGGAGGAGTTACAGGAGTTAGAGAGGATACATGAGGAAATGGTTCTTTCTCTAGAAGAGATATCTTGAAAGACAAAGTTGGTTTTAGAATTAGAGAGGGTAATCTCTCTAGAGGAGATCTCATGGCGCCAAAAATAAGAACATTGTGGTTGAAAGAAGGGAACCGAAGTACGAAGTTCTTTCATAGAGTAGTTAACTCTCTTAGGAGAACCAATACCATTGAAATGCTAAATATTGATGGTGTGGATTGCATGGAAGCTCCCTTGATTTGGGAACATGTTGCTAATTTTTTTGAACATTTGCTTACATAGCAAGTGGGGTGGAGGCCAAAGCTTGATGAACTAGGTTTTGAGTCTATTGAGCTGCAAAATGCCTCTCAGTTGGAGAGGCCTTTTGAGGAGGCGAAGGTTTATGGTGTAGTAAGAAAAATGGTCAAAGACAAAGCGCCCAGTCCGGATGGTTTTTCTATGGAATTCTTTCAAACATGTTAGGAGGTAGTGGAGGAACTAATGAAGGTGTTCCATGAACTATTCTTGGCTGGAAAATTTGAGAAAAACCTAAATGCCACGTTTATTGCATTGATTCCTAATAAGATTGGGGCATCAGAGGTAAAGGATTTTAGGACCATTAGCCTTGTCAATGGGGTATACAAGATCATCTCCAAGGTGCTTGCAAATCACTTAGGGGTGGTCTTGGGGGAGATCATTACGAAACCACAAAATGCATTTGTAAGGGGCAGACAAATTTTGGACTCAATTTTTATCGCCAATGAATGTCTGGATAGTAGATTAAAATCTAGCATTACAGGGATCCTATGTAAGTTGGATATGGAGAAGGCTTACGATTACGTAAACTGGGACTTCCTACTTTACTTACTAGGGAGGTGCGGATTTGGGGAGAGATGATGTTCATGGATCAGATGGTGCATTTCAATGGTGAGATTTTCTGTTTTGATAAATGGCAGTCCAATTGGTTTCTTTAGCAATTCTCGAGGCCTAAGACAAGGGGATCCGTTGTCCCCACTCCTCTTTGTCATTATTATGGAAGCGCTTAGCAGGATGATATCGGCTTTGGTGATGGATGGCTTTGTGGTTGGCTTCTCGATTGGTGATCCTAATAGGGGTCTTATTAACATTTCTCACTTAATACTAGCAGATGGCACACTAGTAATTTGTGAGGCAGTCCAAAACCAGCTTCGGTTACTGAAGGCACTTCTACTCTATTTTGAAGCAGCGTCCGGTTTGAGAGTGAACTTTGATAAATCAGAGTTAGTGCCAGTCGGGAGGGTTAACAGCATTTGTTAATTGGCCAGCACACTTGGATGTAAGGTTTTCTCTCTTCCTATGAATTACCTTGGACTTCCATTGGGAGCTGCCTCAAGGGCTATATCAATCTGGGATACAGTGATTGAGAAGAGAGAATGAAAATTGGCTAGGTAGAAGAGGTTGTACTCGTCGAAAGGTGGCTGGATTACCTTAATTAAGAGTACTCTTTCTAATTTACCAACATATATTTTTTTTAATCTCTATTCCCTATTCGAGCTAGCATGGCGGCCCAGATTGAAAAACTTAACCGTGATTTCTTATGGAATGGTGTGGGGATGAATTCAAATTCCATCTAGTCAGTTGGGACAAGGTATGCACTCCAATCTCCTCTGGTGGTTTGGGAATTGGAAATATGAAAAATTTCAATCAGGCCTTACTTGAGAAATGGTTATGGAGATATAATATGGAACTGGACGCCCAATGGAACTCGGTGGTTGATTGCAAATATGGAAGTCTGTTGGGGGGGCTCGTGTACTAGAGGGGTGAGTGGAGCTTATGGAGTGGGAGTTTGGAAGCACATCAAACGAGGGTGGGGGGTTTTTACTCGCCATACTAAACTTGTGCTGAGAGCGAGCTCTAGAATAAAATTTTGGAGCGACATATGGTGTAGAAATAATGCCGTAAAGGACTCATTTCCTTCAGTTTTTCGGGTTGCAGGTGACCAAGAAGCTTTAGTGGCGGATCTCATGGTGTTATCAGGGGATCAAATCCAATGGAACATCACTTTTAGTAGGGCGGCACAATATTGGGAAGTTAGCAGCTTCGAGGACTTTTTTAGCCTATTGTACTCCGCAAAACGAAATAGACAATTAGCTGACATGTTGTGGTGGGTACCTACAGGTAAGGGCATATTCTCGGTTCGATCCTTCTACAAGTCCCTCACACACTTACCGAATAATTAGTTTCTTGGATTTGGCGGAATAAGATGCCTCCTAAAGTGGCATTCTTTATTTGGACAGTTTCCCTGGGTAAGATTTTGACAACAGATAATCTGAGGAAGCGTAAGGTGATTATACTAGTTGGTGTTGCATGTGCAAGAAATCTGGCGAGATTGTAGATCATCTCTTACTACATTGCGAGGTTGCTAGAACGTTGTGGAATGAGTGTTTGGCTAAGTAGAGGTAGCTTGGGTTATGCCCGCCACAGTGGTTGACTTTTTGGCCAGCCGGGCACATCAAGGAGGTATTCCACATATCAAAACAGTGTGGAAGATGGTACCTATCTATATTATGTGGTGCTTGTGGCAGGAGCTTAATGACCGAACATTTGAAGATAAGGAGTGGTCAATAGAGGAACTTAGATTTTCTTTTTTAGAACTTTATGCCTATGGGCCATAACTGCAAACTTGAATAGCCTAGATTTTCATGATTTTCTTGTTTCCGTTGTTGCGACCTAGATAGGTCTTATCTCTTGTATATCTTCTTGTGTACTTGGGGCTATGCCTATCATCAATACAATCGTTTACTTATATAAAAAAAAAAAAAGATTAAGCGCAGGTTGTCAAGTTTGAAGAGGATGTATATGTTGAAAAGTGGTAGACTCACCTTAATTAAGGGCACTCTTTCAAATTTGCATGAATATTTCTTGTCCTTGTTTCCAAAACCCTTTGGTGTGGCTAATCATATTGAGAAGCTCCAATGCTACTTTTTGTGGGGTGGATAGGTTAAGAGTTCAAAATTTACCCACTTAATTTGGATAGGGGTTGAAAGCTCAAAACTTGCTTGTGTTCATCACAACTATGGAAGTGGTTGTGGCAAAATCAATAAGAGAGGGAGTCTTTGTAGAAACTGTAACAGATTCCAAGTTTGGTGGTGTTTGGGGTGTGGTGCTGCAATGAGGTACATGGACCGTATAGGGTGGGGTTGTGGAAAAATATCAAATGGGGTATTCTTTAGGCACACTAGACTTGAGGCGGGTGCAAAGATAGGGCCTCCAAGGAAGCTTTCCCAATAGTTTATAGGATTGCACATTAGCAAGAGGTTTCAGCGGCCTATTTATTGGAAGTCTTTGGTGGCTCTTCACGTGGAATATCAATTTCCTCATCGAGGCTTAGGATTGGGAGGTTGGTGCTCTCAAAGAATTCTTCAATTTATTGTACTCTATTGGATTAAGTGCTGGAGGTATAGACAAGATTCTTTGGAGCCCTTCAAAGAAAGGGAAGTTCACTATATGTTCATTCTGTGAGGTCTTCACTACTCAAGGGAGCCTTCACTTTCCTTGGAGTAGCATATGGAGAAGTAAGGCACCACTAAAAACTGCTTTGCCTAGACGACGTTCCTTGGGAAGATTGTTGCAACGGAAAACCTAAGGAAGTGGCGGTATTATGGTTGATTGGTGTTGTATTTTTGACAATAGAGCATAATTGATAGATCGTCTGCTACTTCATTGCAAGGTTGCTAGAGGCCTGTGGAACGAGCTCTTTGGTAGAATGGTGTTAGCTTGGGTTATGCTTAGAAGGTTTGTAGACCTTTGTGGAAGTTGGAGGGGTTTATATGGAAATCCACAAATTTCAGCAGTGTCGAAGATGACTATCATATGCTTCTTGTGGTGTATTTAGAGGGAAAATAATGATTGAAATCTTGAATATCATGAATGGACAATGGGTGAACTTAGACGTCTCTTCTTCAATACTTTGTTCCTTTAGGCGATAGCTAGGGATTAAGGCAATGTTTGGGCACTTAGATGATCTTATCTCAAAATTTTTCATAATTTCCTTCCCAAACATTATTCAAACACAAAACACTTTTTCAATTTCAAATTTTCAAAATTTTCATCTAATCATTACCTAATCATTACAACTTTCCCAAACTTCCAAACAAAACACAAAAAACAATGCAACTTTTTCAAATTTTGAATACAAAAATAATATTAAAAAATTATATTTGAACAATATTTTAACTTTATAATATTTTTATTCAACTTTTTCTCTCTCCTTTCCCAAAAACCAATAAAACATCTTAACTCAAACTATTTCACTACTATTCACAAATTATTTCACTACTATTCACAAAATTCTCATCTCATCTCATTACCCAAGTATGCCCTAAGTTTCCATGATTTACTTGTATCTACTTATATTTCTTAATCAGGTGTTTTCTCTTGTATGCATTCTATGTAGTCAATTTTCTATTGTTCTTATTAATGAAATTTTTTTAAACTTAAAAAAGAATAGTTGAAAGTCTAATGGATAAAACTTTTGGGACACATTTATGCAAACTTCAAACATATAATTTCCTGTTATAGTACATTATTTTGTGATGGTTCATAGTCCTTATAAGGAAAAACGTTTTTTGAGTTTGAAGTAGAGGGGGATTATGATCATTCATTGTGATACCCCATAGTGACTTATGAGTGTAGGTGGTGTATGAGATCCCACATTACTTGGGAGGGAGATTGTGATACCATATTGACTGATGAGTGTAGGTGGTGTATGTGATCCCCTAATGCTTTGGCAGGAGAAGGTCTTGCTCTTTATAAGGGCTTGAGACTCCAATTGTACCATTGACTAATCCTTTTGGAGTAGGTCCCATATGTGGCTTGGGCCTCCCTTGGGGTGTTACGTTCATATCACCAAAAGAAGTACAAGAAAGATCCCATGAGCTAAGAAGCTAGCTATTTTCCATGGTGGGATGCAGCCCACGAAGGGAATTTGCAAAGCAAGGGGGTGAAAACTTCTCGAGTGGAAAACATAACATTTTGTGTGCAGCATCACTTGAACACCTTTGGTCGTATTTTGGCTCTTGTAGAGTATTGGTGCAATGCCCCAAGGGAAGGCCCAAGCCACACTTGAGCCTGTGCTCCAAAAGAACTAGTCAATGGTACAATTGGGGCTTCATTAAGTCTTTGATGGCTACAATTTTAACGAGGAGCAATCTAGGCAATTTTGATAATTCGGTTGGTAATAGTGTATAAATGATAAACTTGGAGTATTTCAAACTACCAAGGTGAAAGCCATTGTGGAGGCCCTCAAGAAGTGTGTTGAAAAGGGGGGAGGGGGAGGGGGGGGGGGGGGGCTAAGGGAGAGGTAATGAGCAAAGGAAACGCCCTTGGCATTTCGGTCTTAGTGAGAAACCAACGTGCTTTTTTGAAGGAGGTTAAACTTGCTTTAGAAAGAGTGGAATTGGGTAGGAAGTGTTATGGGCCAATGGACCTCCAAAAGACAAAGAGTAATGCTATATACAGTCATGGAGTGTGCAAGCGTCGTGTATTCACTTTGAAAAAGAGTGGGGTCCACTATTTAAAAATTAATTTTTTTCATGTGGATCTCATATTTATTCGCTTTTTTCAAAGTGATTGCTCAACGCTTGCACACTCACGACTGCAACTATCATTTCTGAAAGAAAAAATACCCATCCCATATACTTAGGAAAGCTCCAATTGATGGATTGTGTGTGCCATGGGCTACAACTTACAAGACTTCAATCCATCCTGTCAAGATATATGACTTAGATTTAAGTAAGCTGGATCATGGCAGCATGGGGGCCCTGCGAGTAGCTTTGGACCTAGAGACTTATTCCATAATGGGCTAGACTCAAGAGCCCAATCAAAGAAGATAAGGGTGAGCACGTAGAGGGGTTTTGCTCGTGGGATATGAGCATCACTGAAAAAACTGAGGATATATTAGTGTATGCATAGTAGCGTGCAGCTTAAACATGTTGATCACAATCTTTTTATGGGCTTTTGTAGGTGCTTATCGTCCTAATAATGACTATGATAGACAATTCTTTTGGGATGAGCTGGTGGAACTTACCATGGGTTTGATCGCTATTCTGTCTCATCTCCTCTTTGCTGATGATACCTTGAATTTTTTTGAGGTCTATTTGGATCATCTTTGCACTTGCGTTGTTTGTTCTTGTGCTTTGAATATGTTTTTGGGCTGAGAATTAATCTAGCCAAATCAGAGTTCGACCTTGGTTGGAACAGTTGTTGATATAGAAGGACTGACGCATCTATTGGATGTAGGTTGTCTTCTATGCCTATGAAGTATTTGGGTCTTCTGTTTGGGGCTTCATTTAGGGTAAAATCTATCTGGGATGACATTATTGAGGAGTTGAAACGTTGTTTGGCTAGGTGAAAATTCTAATTATTGAGGGGTGGATGGATAAATCTGATAGCAAGTTCTCTTTCAAATTTGCCAACTTACTGTTGCCTCTTATCTCCATATCTATTGTGGCAGCTCATTGTCTTGAAAAACTTCCATAGGATTTATTATGGGTATGTTGTTATGGTTTTATGCCATGAATGAGATGAATTGTGGGGAACTGTAATAAAATAAAATGTAGCAGTGTGTGGGTATTCATATGATGTTAGTGGGTCTTTTGAGGTGGGGGTGTGGAAAAACATCATAATATGGTTGGGGGATTTCTCTCATTGTCTTTGGTTTGAGATGGGGATGGGCCTAAAGTCTATAAGGCTTGTTTGTGAAAGTGGGCTCACAGCTAACTTTATGTAAGCATTTTCATTTTTTCTTAGCAAGGGTTGCCGTCTGTATATGTCTTTTGTTTGCTGGTGGGTAGAATATATAAATGGAAATTTGTAGAAGTTCACAGCAGTTAAAACTCACATTGATTTAAGTACTGTAATTGGTCCAAATTTTGTTAATGCTGCAAGTTTTGGTCACTTTAGAGGTAGAATAAATTTTTGGTAGGTGATGGAAGTGTGCACGGAATTATGGCACTTTATTTTTTGATTGGTATCATATATCAAGAAATACATCCACTGCAATGAAACTTGACTGCATGCCATCCATGTGGGTATAAATTTCCCTGTCAATGCCTGGTAAAGAGAGGAGAAAAAAACAAGAAGAGATACGAAAGAAAAAATTGTTTTGTTAAAATTTACTCCTTTGGTTTATTAACTATTAAACAGCTTGTATTAGCAATTGGACATTTATGCTTATATTGTACTTGAATTGGTTGGAAACACAACAACAGCCACTTCGATAGAAATTAGTGGATTGAGAATGCTGTTTATGATCCACTAATTAGTGGATAGAAATTAGTGGATTTCTTATATTGTTCTTCCTAAAGTGCAAATCTTTGCTCATCATGCGATAAATGTTGGGATATCTTGTTAGTAATTGGCTTACTTTTCATGTTTCGTGATTTCTCTCTTTATATGTGCAGTTTATTAGCTCCTTGAAAGATAATTTAAACGCAGAAGTAGCATTGGGTACAGTAACTAATGTTAAGGAAGCTTGCGCGTGGCTTGGATATACATATCTTTTTATAAGGATGAGGTTGAATCCTCTGGCATATGGTATTGGATGGGATGAGGTATGGTGTGTCTGTTCCTATAAATCAATATCAATTTATATACACATGTATATTGTATGTATATATAGTTATTTATTCCTGATTGAATTGTGATGTTAAGATCTGATATAGCCTATTTCCTTATAAAGTCTCGTTTGACAATTAAAGATAGAACCATGTGGTTGAACATTTTTTATCACTGTTTTGGATTTATTTATTTATTTAACTTCCTCCCCCCCCCCCAAAAAAAAAAAAAAAGATTTAGTCATAGGCTGCATAATTGTTAATTGGTATTCATGTGGCCGCTTCGTCTTTACAGTTTTTTGCTCTCCCCTCTTTGGTGGAACATCTTGATAATGCATATACTATGAACACTTGTCTAGGAAGTCTTGTCTGAAATGTTGCCTTCCTTTTTCACTTGTTGAACATATTTTTGGGTTTTTCTTCCTGGTTTTGGTTCTTAAGCAAGTTGCTTTTCGACTTGTTTTGGCAGGTTGTTGCCGATCCTTCATTAAGTTTAAAGCAAAGATCTCTTGTAACAGATGCTGCACGTTCACTTGATAAAGCAAAGATGATGCGCTTTGATGAGAAAAGTGGCAATTTTTACTGTACTGAGCTTGGTCGCATTGCAAGCCACTTTTATATTCAATACTCTAGTGTTGAAACTTACAATGAAATGTTGAGACGCCACATGAATGAGAGCGAGGTTGTTTGTTGTGACCTGTTGCATTTGCTAAATGTTTCTGTCTGTGTCTTGATGTTCCCTTTTTTGTTACTTTTTACTATACTGTTTAACTTTTATTTAAAGAAAAACATAGAGTCAACCACAATTATATAGTGTACAGGTGTCATTCTCCAATTTTTGCGTGATTATTCTTCTTCTGTTTTGCGGTTCCTTTATTTACTTAAAGAAACATTATCATTTTTGTAAGCAGTACCAATTTGTTGCTGCTGTAGGTAATTGACATGGTGGCCCACTCTTCTGAATTTGAAAACATTGCTGTTCGAGAAGAGGAACAGAATGAGTTAGAGACATTGGTGCGGACATCATGTCCATTAGAAGTTAAAGGTGGTCCTTCAAATAAGCATGGCAAAATTTCCATTCTCATTCAGGTTACCTTTTTCCTTTTGGTTTTGTTTTGTTTATTTTGTTATGTTTGTTTCCTTTTTTAGGATATTGACAATGTTTGCTAGCTACAAAGTGAAAGAAAAGGAGATATTTAATGACTAATATATTGGTTATTTTACTTGCAGTTGTATATATCTCGAGGCTCAATTGATACCTTCTCATTGGTTTCTGATGCTGCATATATAAGCGCAAGCTTGGCTCGTATTATGAGAGCTTTATTTGAAATTTGTTTGCGAAGAGGCTGGTGTGAGATGTCTTTGTTCATGTTGGAATATTGCAAGGCTGTGGATCGGAAAATTTGGCCCCATCTACATCCCCTCAGACAATTTGACAAGGATATTTCATCAGAAGTTGGTCCCATAGACCTTTTTCCTACTATCTGCTCAAAATGTTCTTTTGTTGCCTTGTATAGTTATGTTTCTCGGTTGGTCCAGATACTTCGGAAGCTTGAAGAACGAGGGGCTGACTTGGATCGCCTGCAGGAGATGCAGGAAAAGGACATTGGAGCATTGATTCGTTATGCAAATGGAGGAAAGGTACGCTCATTTTGTGGACTGATGCTCTAATATCTTGAAGCTATTGGATTATATAAGAATTAGATCCTAATTAACCTTCTTTCTTTCTTTTCTTTGTGACATGGCAGTTGGTTAAGCAATGTTTAGGATATTTCCCATGGATTCAGTTATCAGCAACTGTAAGTCCAATCACCAGAACTGTTTTGAAGGTAACTTTATGGAGAATGTTTTGCTTTTTTTCAAACTTTTTGACATCAGAACTTTCCACCTAGTTGTGTGAAATTAAAAGTGTCGTTTTTTATGGGATCAATATAAATTCTCAGGTGGATCTCCGTATAACGCCAGAGTTTATATGGAAAGATCGTTTCCATGGTGCTACTGAGCGTTGGTGGATTCTGGTTGAGGTGAAGACTCACTCTTTTTTTAGTTATAATTTAAGTGAATGACTCTTTAAGATAAGTTACCAAGAAAGTAAAGTGTAAAAGCCTCTCTTTTGTGGGCTTGAAAAATATCTTTATAAGGTACTCAATTTTTGAAATCTTAAAGGTTGATGAATTTAGATTCTCAAAAACCTCTGCCATTTATAAATTTTATAATGGTGATTAGTAATATAAGACTAAACTGTTTGTACAAGCTTAATTTTGGAAAAATTGCATGCTTGTTTTCAACAAATTGGTTATAATAATCCTAGCTTCATTTAAAACTGATCTAATTTTTTGCCCCAATTTTTTTTATTGTTTGTTCTCTTTCTTCCGTTGGAAAATATGCTCTTACTAAGTTTTAATGTTACTTCCCCATGGGTCATGGCTTCACCTATTTTCATATTCTACATTGTAGTAACTGTAATTCATATTTTGCTACATCTACATTGAATACCAAAATGAATCTTTTAAACAGGACTCAGAGAACGATCATATCTACTACTCAGAACTTTTCACTCTAACAAAGCGGATGGCCAGAGGCGAACCTCAGAAGCTGTCCTTCACTGTGCCAATATTTGAACCGCATCCACCCCAATATTATATCCGTGCTGTTTCTGATTCTTGGTTGCATGCTGAGGCTTTCGACACCATTTCTTTCCATAATCTAGCGCTGCCAGAGGTATTAATTTTTTATTCTCTAAACTTAAGGCACATTCACATTATAGCAGCATTGTGTTCAATTTTCTCCTGCCAAGGCTCTGTCTCATATGAAGATTATGCTTTGTTCAGGCTCGTACTTCACACACAGAACTTCTAGATTTAAAACCTCTCCCTGTGACTTCATTGGGCAACAGTACTTATGAAGCCTTGTACAAGTTTTCACATTTTAATCCTATACAAACACAGGTTTGGTTGAAAAATTGCACTGCAGGTTTTGTTATTTAATTCTTATTGGTTTCAGATTAGTAACAGTTTGAATTTGTATTATTATTTTGCTGTTATTGGGCAGAGTTTCCATGTCCTTTATCACACTGACAACAATGTGCTGTTAGGAGCTCCCACTGGAAGTGGGAAAACCATATCTGCTGAGCTTGCCATGCTTCACCTCTTTAATACTCAGCCTGACATGAAGGTATGCCTTCAAGTTTTCTTCATGCGTAGTATAGAAGAGGATCGATTTTGATATTAGTTTTTCCTTTTTCTTTTTCCAGCTTTCCATTGTTCTTTCTTTTTTTTTCCTTAGCTCTAATAGATTCCTGTGTACTGGGGCTATGCCCTTTTGTTTGCTTCCGTATTTTGAATTTTTTTTTTTTAGTTACTTTTGTTTGTATTTTGAAGTATACAAGAGATGAACCTAATTACAAACTAAGTGCTGTGAAAAGCAGCATAAAAGTCATGAAAACTAATCCCATTCAGTACAATAGTCGAAGCCCAAAGTAATGATGTATGAAAGAAAAAGTCCCTGAACTCTCCCATTGAATGTTCCCTATTATCAAAGCAGCGACCATTCAGTTCGTTCCAAGTACACCACATTTAGCATGGAGGCACCATCTTCCAAACAGCCGCGATTTGACGATTTCCTTGAAATCCTCTCCAACATGACAAAAAGTCGACCACCTTTCTAGGCATGACCCATGCAATACCAAACCTAGTAAAGATTTCATCCCATAAAGCCTTAATCACATCACAATATAGAAGAAGATGATCCGTTGTTTCTCCATTTCTTTTACACATAAAGCACCAATCCATTATTAAAAGACTGTGCTTTCTCAGCTTATCAATAGTCAAAATTTTCCCATGAGAGGCCAGCCAGGCAAAGAAAGCAACCTTAAGCGGAATGTTACTCCTCCAAATGCTCCTCAAATGAATCCAGAGCAACCTGTCCTCCCCTTTGGCTTGTAAAATTCTGTGATATCTCCAACCTTCCAATCTTGGACAGCTCTAATAAACCTCACGGACCATTGAAGAGAACCAGCAGAAATGTCCTTGTTATTAGCCACTGAAGCATCCTTATCCAAAGAGCATATTTCCCTTTGGAAATATGTCAAATACTCTCATATTTGACATCAATAACATTTCTCCAAAGAGCATCCCCTTCCCGATGATACCACCATAGCCATTTCCCTAATAGTGCATTATTGAAGGTTCTCAACTTTCTGATCCCCAAACCACCACAAGATAAAGGGGCGCAGATCTTATCTCACTTAATCAAGTGGAATTTTTTCTCATCCTCTAATCATCCCCACAAGAAATTACGAAAAATCTTCTCCAATCTATTTCCACCTGTGATATCCTATACGGTAAGGATAAGGGTAAATAGTGTATGGGATCCCACATTGCTTGGGAAGGAGAAGTTCTTGCTTTTTATAAAGTTTCAATGAGACTCCAATTATATCATTGACTAGTCCTTTTGGAGTATAGATCATGGGGTTTGAGCCTTCCATTGGGATGTTACAAATGGTATTAGAGCTTATCCCAACTAGAAATGTGAGACTTAAGCCATGTTAGCTACAACAGACAGGCCCGATGAGGACGTTGAGAATTTAAGAAGAGTAGATTGTGGTATCCCATATGGTAAGAATAAGGGTTTGTTGTTTATGAGATCCCACAGTACTTGGGAAGAAGTTTTTGCTCTTTATAAGATTCCAATGAGACTCCAATTGTATTATTGACCAGTCCTTTTGGAGTATAGGCCATGTGGTTTGAGCCTTTGATTGAGATATTACACCACACCTGCAGGCAAAGGGAATAAAGAAAAAAAAATATGTTGGGAGATTAGATAACTTGCTCTTGATTAAGGTGATTCTACCACCTTTGGACAAATAGATCATCTTCCAACCCACCAGTCTACATTCAATCTTTTCAACAATCCCATCCCACATTACCTTGGATTTATGAGGAGCCCCCAAGGGATGACCAAGATACTTCATAAGCAAGGATGACACCTTGTAGCCCAAGATAGCAGCCAATTTGCCTAAGTTATGAACCAAGCCAACATGAACCATTTTAGATTTAGATAACGTGCGCTTGATTAAGGATGACTTCACTCATTTGATTAGCTAGAACTTTTGAAATGATCTTGTATATCCCGCTCACCAGACTTATGGGGCGGAAATCTTTCACCTCCACCGACTTTGCCTTTTTTGGAATAAGGGCAATGAATGAAGTGTTAAGACTTTTCTCAAATTTCATTGACATGTGAAATTCGAGAAAAACCTTCATGATGTCCTCCCTAACAATATCCCAACAAGCTTGAAAGAAAGCTGTTGGGAAGCCATCTGGACTCGGTGTTTTGTCTCTGTCCATCCCTCTTAACACACTAAGTACCTCATCCTCTTCCTCTTAACACACAAAGTACCTCATCCTCATTCTTCTGAGCAGGATTGGGACTTGATAAAAATTGAATGGGTAGTGGAATGGGTTAAGTAGGTGGCACGGGAGTTTAACCACACGAAAAAGGAACATTGGGAAAGTAGGGAGGAGACTCAACAAATGTGACATCTGTTGAAGAGAAGGACTGTAGCAATGATCCTTTTGGGTTGTAGGGTAACCAAGAAAGACACATTTAGTGGTACGAGGATGAGTAGCAGTAAACAAGAGTAACCAACGATATCCCCTTTGAACATTGATGACCAGACTCACCCATCATCAGGATGGGGAGGCTTTGTGGAGAGATGATATTGACTCCAAGTATGGGGGTGCTTGGTGAGGTTAGCATTCCAATGAAGCACAAGGGGAGGAGGGGGAGGCTTTGTGGAGAGATTTGATTGATTCCAAGTATGGGGGGATGCCTGGGGATGTTTGTATTCCAATGAAGCACTAGGAGCCCATGGAGTGGGGTTGTGGAAGAGTATTAGAAGAGTTGGGGGGGAATTCTCTAGACTTGCCAGATATGTGGTGGGTGATGGCTTTAGGATCGGATTTTAGTAGGATAGGTGGTATGGAGACATGGCCCTCAAGAATGCTTTCCCTACAGTTTTTAGGATTGTGCATGAGCAAGAGGCTTCGGCGGCTGAGTTAATGGAAGTCACTTGTGGTTCATTATAGTGGAATGTTAGCTTCCTTAGAGCAACCCAAGATTGGGAAGTTGGTGTCTTCACTAAATTTTCATTTTGCTTTACTCTATGGGAGTAAGCAACAAGGAGGTAGATAAGATGCATTGTACCCCCTCTAAGAAAGGGAACTTCTCTGTATGTTCTTTTTACGAGGCTATGACTATTTAGTGAGGAATATTTGGATGAGTAAGGCACCTCTGAAGGCTGTGTTCTTTGTTTGGACAGTTTCCCTTGGGAAGATCTTGACCATTGATTATATAAGAAAACATTTTATTATTCTAGCCGATTGGTGTTCATGTGTCAAAGGAGTGGTGAAATGTTGGATTACTTGCTACTTCATTGTGATGTTGCTTGGGCTCCATGGGATGACTTCTAAGTGGAGTTGGTCTTGCATGGGTGATGCCTTGAGAAGGTGGTAATCTTCTAGCTAGCTCTAGAGTATTTATGTCTTTTGTGGTGCTTTTGGAGGGAAGGAATCACAGGAGCTTTGAAGATCGGGAATGCTCATTAGAAGAACTCAGAAGCCTATTTTTAGAAACATTATTTCTTTGCGCTATAGCTATAGATTTTAAAGGAGTTAGTTTTCATGAGTTACTTGTATCCATCACTTCTCCTAATTTGGTGTTTTCTCTTGTATACTTGTGTATTGGGACGATGCCTCTTTCTATGTTTCAATAAAATCTGGTTCTTACTTATCAAATAGAGAAGGGTTCTATATAGTAGAATAACCAAACTACCCCTGTATGTTGCTATACTATATGTTGCAATATGCTTAAATTGCTGCCTGAATTCAGGTTATTTATATCGCACCATTGAAGGCTATCGTTCGGGAAAGAATGAATGATTGGAAAAAGCGACTTGTCTCTCAGCTTGGGAAGGAGATGGTGACTGCATTTATTTATTAGTCATTGATATGTTTTAACTTATGGTGCTTGTATTAACAAGATGTTCGTATCAGGTTGAAATGACTGGAGATTATACTCCAGATTTGATGGCCCTCTTGTCAGCTGATATCATAATATCTACTCCTGAGAAGTGGGATGGTATCAGTCGTAATTGGCATAGTCGAAGCTACGTCAAAAAGGTCCATCTATTAATCATTATTGTTCATAATGGGATTTGTTTTCCTTTTATTATTATTATTATTATTATTATTATTATATCACAATACTTAATTGGCGGATGGCTGCTAGACATTAATGCATAGGATCTGCTCAATAGGTTGGGCTTATGATTTTGGATGAGATTCACTTATTGGGAGCTGATCGTGGCCCTATCCTTGAGGTATTACTTACCAATTGCTGTGGCATTTTCCTGAGTTATGCTTTTAATCTCTAACATATAATATTAAAACAAAGGCTAGGATGAATTTTGATCAATTCAATTTTTTTGAACTGTCAGTTTGGTCTTAGAAGTTTGACTTTGAGCTGTTAAAAACTCAGAAAATTTGTTTTTTGTTGTCAATGTAGTCCACAGTCAGGATCTGTTGAAAGACAGGTAAGTGTACAAAACAGTCACATGCCCCACAGAAATGATGTTGTTATGGCAGAGGTATGGAGGTGAGGCTGAAAGAAAGAGCACGTTCTTGTGAGCCTTAATATGTTTTTAGTTTAGGATTTTTAAAAAACCCAGACCTTTGGTGTTAATTGTGTGGTGATTGTGGGTGATTTGGAGTTGTGGTTATGGCGGATGTAGGCTGGCTTTTATTTCTTGGCGATCTGGGACTGCAGGTTTGGCAGCCACTGATGGTTTGGGATGTTTTGGATCATGTATGTGGGGGGTTGTGAAGGGTTTTGAGCCATGGGTGTGGGATGGTGATGACTGATTGGTGGTGGGTGTTGATTTTTAGTGGCAGGTTTGGGTGTTGGGATTGTGGATGTGAGGTGATGATTGATTTTGCACAATGCGGATGTCATGGCTGATTGGCTGTGGGGGGGCAATGGTGATCGTGGTTGGATGTTTTGGCGGTGTTAAGTGGTTTAGGTGTTTCCAACAGGTTTTTTGTGTCTGTTTAGTTTGTTTATGGATATTTCTGGTGGTTGGTGGGTTGTGTTTGATGGAGAGGCTTCCTGATTTTGGGAAATTTGATCAGTGGTGGTGGCTCTTTGATTGGTTTTTCTTCCCTTTTTTTGATATGTTTATTGGGTTTGGTGATGTGTGGTAGTGGTTTTGGGTAGTTTCTGTGACGGCTGTGGGTGTTTGGTGAGTTTTTCGGTGTGGTGGTCAATGATCTTGGGGTTGGAGGTCGGAAGTCATATGCCAGGTTCTTTCAGCAGCCACAACTCTATTTTAAACGTCATTTCGGAGGAGTGTGGCCATGTTATATGTGCCTTTATAAAATCATGGAAAATCATAGTTACCAAAATTTTCCCGAGAGAATTACACTTTGCACCCTCGAACTACCCCTCCTTTTGCAATGTGCAACCTAAAACTACTAGTAGGTTTTATTCTGCATCTTCCGTTAAGGTCTATCATTAAGATTATGCCATGTGGCTTTTTTCATCTTAGGGTAAGATATTAACAGAGGGTGCATATTGCAAAATGTAATTTCCCAACTTTCATCGTTTTATTTGTTTTTATTTTTATAATGCATCATTTTATATACTTAGAAGGCATAGAATTTGATGGATCAAATGGAAGGGCTACATTGACAGCAGAGCCATAGGTTAATGTGTTGATGCTTAAATTGAAACCTTGGGAATCAAATTGAAAACTACACAAAAGTTGAAGAGACTCGAATTTGTTTTAGTCCAAAAGAAATCTCATTCTTCAAAATTTCAGAAGCCCTGCTCTAGTATGTCTCTTGATGCAGAGAGTTGCTAGATTTGGTAGTTACAATGGCTTACTTTGATGTCACTGTGCCAAGGAAATAAATTTATCCTTTTCTTTTGAAGAGTAGATAATGTTAGCTGGCAAAAGGGTAAATTTTCCAAATTTCTTAATGGAGGGGACAAAAATGTCCAGCAGAAAATAGCATAGAATCTCTCATTTCATTTGATTTGATATTTTGTTTCCTTTCTTCTTTCATTAGTCAACAAATCTTATTCTATTCGCTTTAATTCTCGTGCTCAATTTCATAACTAAATGTTTCCAGGTTATTGTTTCAAGGATGAGATACATATCATCACAAACAGAGCGTGCAGTACGATTTGTAGGCCTGTCTACTGCTTTAGCAAATGCGGGGTATGGTCGTGCTTATTTTGATAATTTCTCTAAATCAACAGAATGCTCTTGCTTCTTCTATCAGATCTTGCTTCCCTATCTATCTTATGAAACCTTCAATAACATCCAGAAGTCAAGCTCATGTATCAATAGTATCAATTTAAATTTTTAATTTTTTGGTGTAGAGTTACCATTAATATGTTTATCTTTCATCCTTAATTATTTGGTCTTCAGTGAGAATAGTTTTCCCCCTTCATTTCTGTCTACATTTGAAACGTTTTAATAGCATTAAATTCTGAATAAAAAATTGGTCTGAGCTACTTTCAAAGATTTACATTACCGAGTTAATGGTGGCTTGGGAGGGTCACTGGGGCAAACATGGGTAAAGATGTTGAGAGGATGGGCCCTTTGTACGTAGGGCCAGTAATTTAAAAAACAATTATGCTTAATTCTTTGCACAAATGGGCTACAGTCCACAACAATACGCGATTTGCGTCCTCTCTGAATTTTACCAGTCCATGCTATGTGCTCCTTAAGATATTCATTCCCTTTTGTGTACCCCAATTTACTTGGGGTGCGGCCTCTGTGATTTTAATAAAATACGGTACCTCTACAATTATAAAAAGGAACATGTTTCTGACCCTCTAGGCTCAATGACTTCACTTTGTTATTTTCTGATGCACTTCTTTTAATCTAGCGATTTAGCTGATTGGTTGGGTGTTGGGGAAACTGGACTTTTCAACTTCAAGCCAAGTGTGAGGCCTGTACCTCTTGAAGTTCATATCCAGGCAAGTTGAAGTAGTGCTTCTCATTGGTTGTCGTTCTTTATTGTCATAATGTCTGATATTTCTTGATCCATTGTTCAATTATATTTACTATTTTATGATATAACTCCCTCCATCCTCAAAAGCATGCTTTGGTAAAAGGCACTATTTTTATGGGGGAAAATAATGTTTTGACAATTCATAATTCAGTTATGATCCTCCAGAGTTGCCCTCTTACAAAGTAATGCTTTGACTTTTTTGAGATGTACATAGTAGGACCAAAATAAAAAAAAAATGGAGTAAGGCCCATATGGGATATTGAGAGTATCTGAATTTTTATCAATGGTTATCTAGCAAGTATTGGGCTTTAATTTTCCCTTTAAAGTACACTCAAGAAGATATGGTTAGCTTTTCCAGGATTTGGAACTACAGAATAGAGTGGTATAATATGTATTCTTTCTTATAAAGCGAATCGTAGCTTATGTATATCTCTTTTTTATTGTCTTAATGGGTGTTATAAATTGAAAATGTCGGCATATATGCTTGCAAAAACGTATTTGCGAGTCTTCCATAGTACTTCACTATGTCTGTTTCACTCTTGTAATGAAGTGAGTAATAATTTAATGCATGTTTAAGTGTTGCCATATTTTACACTTGATACCCAATTATGATAAGAACCGTTGATCAAGTTCTATAGTTGAGAGATAAACATCCTATCATGTTGGTACTAATAGTTGTTGAAAGTACATTACAGAACATGACCTGCCTTATTACCCTGATTAACAGCAACCATTCGGCATTTACTTTGTTAGTATAGATGAGAAAAAAGGAGGATATATTCTCCTGCCTATAATATGGAATCTTCATAAGCTTATCTGGAAATTACTTTTAACAAGAACTACTACCATAAAATTGAGATTCTTTCATCAATAAAATTCTTGCTTACGTATCAAAAAATAATATTGAGGATCTTTTGCTCTGGATTTGTGCGGGTGAACTTTTTCAAACTATAATGCTAGTTTTGATGCCTAAATGAGGTAGTGACTGATAACCATGTTTATGATCCTTTCTTATGGTTGATATAAAAATTGATTGAGGGCTTTAACATTTGCATGCTACAATTTTAATGCCTCTGTTTCTGTGAACAGGGATATCCTGGAAAGTTCTACTGCCCAAGGATGAATAGCATGAATAAACCAGCATATGCTGCTATATGCACCCATTCACCTACAAAACCAGTTCTGATATTTGTTTCATCTCGTCGTCAGACAAGGCTAACTGCTTTGGACCTCATTCAGGTGAGATCCATTTCATGCCTTGAATATGGATTATTAGATTTCCAGTACCATTTCATTGTTCTGTTTTTGTATTACTGAAGTTTGCAGCTTCAGACGAGCAACCAAGGCAGTTTATTAATATGCCAGAAGAAGCACTTCAGATGGTTCTTTCTCAGATCACTGATCAGAACCTGAGGCACACCTTACAATTTGGCATCGGGTTACACCATGCAGGTCTGAATGAAAAGGATAGATCTCTTGTAGAGGAACTTTTTGCAAACAACAAGATTCAGGCACTACTCTGTCACATGAATATTCTTTCATTATAGTTCTGGTCATGGCAAAAAAGGATGAATATGTTTTAACTCTTCGCTCTGATGAGGTACATCATACAATGCAGGTATTGGTTTGTACCAGCACATTGGCATGGGGTGTGAACCTTCCAGCTCATCTGGTCATTATCAAGGTGAGGGAAATTAAATATGGTGTTTGTCTATTGGTTTGATGGTCTAAGAACTTGTCATAAATATAAATTTGACTTGCCAGAATTTTGCAGTGGGTGTTTTTTGGAAGTTTGACCTTTTCTATGTTACACATTTTTTCCTTTAAAAGTATGGCAAGGATTAAAAAGTAACTAAAGAGTCTGAGATATATGGCAAGGATTAAAAAGTAACTAAAGAGTCTGAGATATATATCCAGAAAAAGCCCCTATGGGTTGGCTCAAGTGCTAAGGACCTTGGTCTTGTTGGTATGCTCCCTCCTGGTCTAAGATTCAATTCTTAGGTGCAAACAATTTCAAGGGGCCATCTGACTGAGGGAATTTCCCCTTGAATTACCCTAGATGCACTTGTGGAAAACTCCTTGTGGAGGTCCCATGCACCCCTGGAATTAGTCGGCACTTTGTTCCCGGCATCCGATCCAATAAAAAAAATATTTATCCAGAAAATTATTCTGTGTCGGATTTACAAGTTTAGTGCACTTTGCTCTTCATAGGCCAGTTCAAGCACCCTATCAATATGCTCAAAAATATTCCTTCTTCTCAAAATAAGTTCACTTGTTTTGTGAGCCTGCCTGAATTGATATAGACAGATTTTGGCTGTCGTAACATTGTATTGGATTTCCAATGGAATTTAAAATTCCAATATGATGTTTTAACCTCCAAAATGTTTCAAAATTTCTTCTTTCGGGAAGTCTTTAAAAAACAAACCGAATCCTAACATATTTAACAGGTTTGGCACATTTTGATTAGAGAGATGCTTAAAACAAAGTAGTTCATTATTTTGTCACTTGAACATTTGCAGAATCATATCACGTTGAAGGTGAGAGATAGTCGTGCTTTTTCTTTCCTATGCAAGAGATATTCATGGTTGATTCCAAGTCTTCCTCTCTTATCTCTGTTATGTGATATGTTTCAACTGTGAAAGTTCCTAGCTTGTATAGATGATGTCATATGTAGGGGTGAAAAACCAACTGGCCTTTTTAGTGGCCCAAACCGACTGAACCAACCAAAATGAGGGTAGAGAAGCGGCCGGGCTGCCGTTGGTTCATCTGTTTGGGCCTCAAGCAGTCTAATTTTGGGCCTTTTTTGTCTCTGTCTTGAGTATTTTGGGGCCCAATTAAAGTCCTAATTTAATGCAGTGCCATTTTAAAGGCCAGTTTTAATATTTAGGTTCCATTTTAATTTTTGAACTCCATTTTTAATGTTAGGTTAATAAAAAAAAAAATTACAAATAGTAAATACATACTAGATAATTCAAAAAAAAAAAAAAGGTAACAACAACAACACCATGATACCATCCACCCCTTCAAAGTTCAAACTCCACTAGATGTATAATACATGTTACAAACCAAAAACTTATAAAAACAAATGTTACAAACCAAGTTATCAAGTCTCAAATTCACTCACAAATAGAAAAAATAAAAATTGTGAACTAAATAAAAGTTTTACAACTACTAAACCATAAGATGAATAAATATTCTCGAGTCTTCACTCATGATGCTTCAATCTTCATCAATGGTTGTGACATTTGATTGTGTGCCCAACTCTATATAGAAACATATATAAAAAGAAAACATCAAATATTAGTAAATTTTGATGTTGGAAAATATTAAAAATAAATTCTAAAAGCAAATGAATATTGAAGTAATATCATAACATTACCCGATTCCATCATGAAACTCTCCACATTATCCATGGACTCTCAAATATCAATACAACTGATGTTTCAACCAATTTTGAGCACAAATAAGAGCCTCTAGGGCTCTTGGAGCCAATGAACTCCTAAAAGGATCAAACGCACGTACTCCCTTACCAAATGTTGACTTGGATGGAATGGTGGAAACAAGCATGGCCAACAAGTCTCGTGCAATCCCTGCAAGTATAGAATAGTTAGCCTCATTAAGTCTCCACCAAATCAACAAGTCAAAAAAGGGGTCGGGCCTCACAAACATCTAATAATTACTGATCCACCTCTATTTTGGCAGCGGTAGATCCCAAAGTGGAGGATGCTTGATCCCACTCATCGTACTATCGTGTCTCAGCATCGCCTACCATCATCTATGATTTTAGAGTTCGGAAGGGGCTCATTCTATCAGCTAGTTGTGGTAGACCCGAATAGCGCATTATAGTTTTCATACAAATCCACTAATGACTATCTTATATTTGACACCAACTCTTCAGCCCGAGTCTCATTATGAATTTTCTTAAGTGGAAATTAAGAATCCCTAACTTGCTACATGGATCGAGCACAATTGCAGTCAACATTAACAACTTACTTGGCCTTGCTCCTCATGTGTGGTGGGTCAATCTTCTCATTCCCTTCCCAGCTGAACAAATGAACCTCGGCACGGTCTGCTGCCAATATTTATCATATTTCCTTGTCATGCTTGTGGCCATGCTCGTCAAACAATGATTATCACTCTGGATCAGTCTAATCAATTCTTTTTAGAGTTTTCAAATCTCCTGAAAACTCGTGTTGGCCATGTCATACAAAGAACTAGATAATCTCGTAGTTGCATTATAGAACATTTTTAAAAATCTTACAAACACCCACATTGCCTCTCACTCCTCAGTTCTAGGTGGGACCCATGTGTCCATCAACAAAGTAAGAAGAAATTGTAATCCTCACTCTCCATGCACCTGAAAGCCTTCTCAAACTTCTCATTTGATTCCAACATCATGTATATTAAGTTTCATCGAGTTGGTATATCAAGGGACAACATTTTCTTACAATCAATCTTCTCTTTTTCTGCACATCTCTTAAACTTATCTAATCTTGCGGGGGAGGAACTCATTATGGTTTCCTTTCATTATATAGAAGAGATTTTACATCAGTGTTGCCATATCCAGCGCCTAAGTACTATACAAGGTAAGTATCTTCAACCAATTTATAGCATAATTTTTTTTTGATAAGTAATAAATTATTTTATTGATAAAGAAAATAGGCATAGCCGAGGTACACTGGAAGTATACATGTGAATACACCTATTTAAGTACTAGCAGCAGTTACAAGGAAATCATGGAAACTCAGGCCATTCCAATCTAGAGCAATGGCCCACAAAAACAAAGTCTTCTAGAAAAAACTCCTAAACTCTTCCATGGAGCGCTCATGATCCTCAAAAAGCCTCTCATTTCTTTCACACCAAATACACCAAAAAATACAAATGGGAATCATCTTCCACACGACTGCGATCTGTGGTGTTCCAGTGATCCCTCTCTAGCTTGCTAACAGTTCCACCACCCTACCCGGCATTACCCAAGCTATTCCTGTTCTGCTGAAGAAGTAGTTCCACATATCTTGAGTAAAATCACAATTTAAGAGTAGATGGTCCGTCGTTTCACCACTATTTCTGCACAAACAGCACCAATCTGTGATGATAAGGCCACGTCGTCTAAGATTATCTATAGTCATAATCTTCCCTAAAGCTGCTGTCCAAACAAAGAATGCGGCCTTGGTTGGTGCTTTACTCCTCCATATGGTCTTCCATGGAAAATTATGCCTTTGTTGCATGGTAATAGAGTCATAGAAGGAGCGTACCGAGAACTTTCCTTTTCTAGAGGGTCTCCATTCCAGCGAGTCTTCAATTGTGGCCACAATGGGAGTGCTGTACAGCAAGTTCAGAAACTCCACCAAACCAGTCACTTCCCAATCATGCGCTTCCCGAGTAAGGCTAATATTCCACTCCTGTGAGCCTTGGTTAATAACCCGCAAATCAGTCACCATAGCTTCCTTCTCCCTTGCAATATTGAAAATCGTAGGATAAGCCTCCTTCAAGGCTGTATCTCCCACCCATACATTCTTCCAAAAGTTGATCCTACTCCCATCCCCCAAACACAACTGAGTATTACTAGCAAAGGAGCACCACCCTTTCCATATATACTTCCATAGACACCCCCCCCCCCCCCGCGGTTCACGACCATACTTCAACTCGATCACCCATTTCCATAAGGCTCCCCTCTCATTGTTATAACACCACAACTATTTTCCTAACAAGGCCTTATTGAAATCCCTCACATTCCTAACCCCCAAACCACCATCCCTCAAAGGAGAACATACCTTGTCCCACCCCACCAAATGGAATTTAAATTCATCTCCTATTCCACTCCATAAAAAGTCCCGTTGAATTTTCTCCATTCTAGTTGCAATGCTTGCTGGAAGAGGGAGTAAAGATAAGTAGTATGTGGGAAGGTTGGATAAAGTACTTTTGATAAGAGTAATACGCCCCCCTTTAGATAAATACAACATTTTCCACCCGGTCAGCCTCTGCTCAAATTTTTCCATCACCACCTCCCATATGGACTTAGCTTTGAAAGAAGCCCCCAACGGAAGTCCAAGATATTTCAATGGCAATGAAGAAACCACACAACCCATTATGTCAGCCAACTTTCTGATATTGTTTATACATGACCAACCACGACCATCTCCGTCTTGACAAGATTAATCTTCAGCCCTGATACCGCTTCGAAACAAAGTAGGATGGCCTTCAAAGATTGAATATACCCTGCATTTGCCTCACAAAATAGCAAGGTGTCATCTACAAACAAAATGTGAGAAATAATGGTAGAGCCGTGGATATCTCCTACTGAGAAGCCAGAGAAAAAACCTCCCTCTACTATAGCCGACACCATTCTACTTAGCGCCTCCATAACTAGAACAAACAAGAGGGGTGATAATGGGTCACCTTGACGTAGCCCTCTCGAACTATTGAAGAACCCCATAGGGTCCCCATTTACCAAAACTGAAAAGCGAGCTGTTGACACACAATGCCTCATCCATTTCCTCTATCTCTCCCCAAAACCACATCTCCCCAACATATAAATCAAGAAATCCCAATTAACATGATCATAAGGTCTTTTCCATATCTAATTTGCATATAATACCTGGAGCTCCCGACTTGATCCTGCTATCCAAACATTCATTAGCTATAAGGACCGAGTCCAAAATTTGTCTCCCTTTCAAAAAGGCATTTTGTGACTTAGAAATGATCTTTGTCATGACCGAACTCATCCTATTGGCAGGTACTTTTGAATAGACACTACCCACAAGACTAATCGGCCTATAATCTTGTACCTCTATTGCACCAGCCTTTTTAGGGATTAGAGCAATAAAAGTAGCATTTAAGCTTTTCTCAAATTTGCCATAAGTGAAGAATTCCTGAAAAACCAACATTACATCCTCCCTCACCACTTCCCAACAAGATTGGAAAAAAGCCATAGTGAAACCATTCGGATCTGGAGCTTTATCTTTATTCATTTTCCTGATTACTAGTTGTACTTCTTCCTCTTCAAAAGGTCTTTCCAGCCAAGCCGAACTATTTTGATCAATGGCCTCAAAGGCTAAACCATCCACAGTAGGCCTCCAGGCATGAGGTTCTGACAAAAGATGTTCGAGATGTCCAGCCACATTCTCCTTTATCACAACCTGATCTGAGGATGCACCACCATCTATGTTTAGGGACTCAATGGAATTGAACCTCCTATGTGCATTAGCAACTCGATAAAAAAACTTTGTGCATTTATCCCCCTCCCGAAGCCACAATGCCCTTGAATTTTGCCTCCATGAGATCTCCTCCATTAGAGTCAGACGTTCAAGTTCAGAAACTACTTGATCTTTTCGGTTGTTCTCATCTCCTACACCCTCCAAACTTTGTAATTCTTGAAATAAGCTATTTTTCTGTAAAGTTACACACCAAATACCTGTTCATTCCATGTCTTCAAAGCCTTCTTCAAAGCTTTCAACTTTCCAGCCAGTACATTGCTCGGATTACCCTAAAAAAGGTATGAATTCCACCATTGTCTAATCAAATCCACAAACCCTTCCGTTTTTAACCACATATTCTCAAACTTGAACGGCTTTCTACCCCCTTGAATGCCACCACAGTCTAATATGACAGGGAAATGATCCGAGCATATGCTCGGGAGCCTTTTCTGACTTAGGTCTGGATAATGCAGCTCCCACGAGGGAGAAATGAGGAATCTGTCTAATCTTGACCAAGCTTGATAATTAAACCAAGTATAATCACCTTCCATTAGAGGAATATCCATCAAATCTAACTCGAAAATGAAGTCCGAGAAATTCACCATAGCTTATTTTGTCTTCCCCCCCCCCCCCCCCCCGCGGGCCCCCCCGATCTTTTGCTGGGAAATCTTGTCACGTTAAAATCCCCACCGATGCACCAAGGAGCCTCCCACTAAGAACATGAACCAGCTAGCTCATCCCAAAGCAACCTCCTCTCACTATCTAAATTAAGGCCATATACCCTAGCAAACGCCCATACGAAGCCATCCTCAATATTTTTATAAAAACACCCCACCGAATATTCTCCCACAAACTCATCAATGCGCTCCACCACCCTCTTATCCCACAACACCAACACTCCACCCGAGGCCCCTTTCGAAGATAAGTATGCCCAATCTACAAATGACAACTCCAAATACTCCGAATAATTCTTCTATTGATAAACTTCAGCTTTGTTTCCTGCAAGCAAATGATATCCAACTTCCATTGCCTTAATAGGGCTCTTATTCGAAGGGGTTTATTGATCTCGTTCAGCTCCCTAACATTCCAACTTAGAATTTTTGACTTCATTTATCAACTGTTCCAGCCCTCCCCTTGTTTCTACCACGACTTGCACTTCCCTCCTTACCATCGTAATTAATGGAAGACTCCAACCTCTTCAATTCCCTCTCTGTTTTTGCCCCTGCTCCTTGATGTTCTGCCTCCATGGCTATGATCAATGCCTTAAACTGATCTTCATAGCCCACACACGAAATCCCCATACAACTTTGCAATTCTTCTACCTTTTTCAATACCCAATCAGAGGAAACAATAGGAGGGATCATACTTATAGGGGTAGGATCCTCTCCTGTTGATTCCTCCTCCTCTTCATAAAGTGTCAATTGCTGACCTTCATCTAACTCCCCCATTTCCAACGTACCCCCATACTCCATAAGCTCACCGTGATCCATATCTGCCCCCCCACACTCCAGAGCATCAGGATGGCCTTCTCGGACTCCCCCCAAAGGCTCACCGTGAGCCATATCTGTCCCCCACCACCTTAGTTGAAACTAACCTAAGGGAATCGATAGATCCAAATCTGTGACAAGTCTTGCCGGAAACTTCTGTGGTAACCCACCCGACGACGGCCCTCCCTGAGCACCCCCCCGATCCTTCCACTTCAACAATATTGAGTTCCCCTACAACGATTTCCCCCACCTCCACCTCCGGCGACTGTAAGACCACCGGCAAACCTCCACCTGAGTTGCCGGCAGTGGTCGACCCTTTCTGTGTCAGACCCGACCCAAGACTCGGCCCCAAGGTAGAAGTATTTGGCACCTCCAATTGACCCGATACTCTGCTCGATACACCTCCAGTTCCAGGCCCTATCGGGCCTTTCTCCTTCCAGACCCTACATGGGCTTCTACTTGGGCCCGACCCATAAGCAACCTTCTTCCCCTTCCAATCTTCTTCATGGCCCACGAAATGCTTCTTTCCAAACTGATCCCTGCAAAATCCTTCTTCCCTTATACTGCCTTCTTCCCCTACTGGAACAGCCTTCCTCTTATCATCACTTGGACCACAGCCCACTCCTAGTCCCAAGCCCATTTGTCTTTGCTCCTCTACACCCCGTAACAACCCATTGATATTCAATTGCAACAAATCTATTTGACATTTCATCTCCTATAGTGCACTCAACTCTTTTTCCTCAAACAGACCGACAACCCTCCTTTGCCAGTCTGCTCCACTAGCATCATTCCCCACCTCTTGAGCATGGCCTCCCCTTATACTGCCTTTGTGTAGCAGTGCCTCCCGGTATGACCGAAGTGGCGGTTGTTGTGGTGGCTGGGACACAGGACCACCTGACCAGGCAGCCTCCCTCATAGTCTCCACCAGCTTCCTCCACCCCCTTCCCTCCCTCTCTTCAGGAATGAATAAAAAGTTTCGATACCCACCTCCACCATACTCCATCAATGCCATGAAGGAACCTCTTGAATTATGACGCCTCTGTGCAACATAGCCCCTATCTCATTCTCTATGTGCAGAATAAAACTCCTTCCTCACAGTCTTCAAGCAATCCTCCATTGCTTTGATGAACCACCTTGTCGTGCCTATCCCCAGTCTAACCTCTTTCACCACCTTCCATCCTTTCTCAGTCAAGAAAACAAACCTCCCATCCCTTACTACCTCAAAGACTTTAGATTCAATGAGGATCTGCCTCACTGTACTCATAACTCACTAAAATCAATCACTAACTACCACTACATACACGAGAAAATCACCAGAAGAAAGAAATTTCCTTCATCGAAGTTTTGGTTGTACAGAGAGAAAAAGTTAGGAGAGAGAACTTTGGTTATACAAGCTAGCTATAAAAGAAAGCATCCTAAATTAGTACAAATCAAATATTATAGTATCAATCAAATATTAAACTATCCTAAATTATCTCCGTTAACACCCCCCTTAAATTGATACTGGGAGATCAAGAAGCATCAATTTGTCAACCAAGAACTGATGCCGGTGCTGAGAAAGAGCTGTAGTGAATACATCTGCAGTTTGATGTTTGGTGAAAATGTGAGGAAGAGTAATCACATGTTTGTCAAAGGCTTCACGTATGGAATGACAATCAACTTCGATATGTTTCATACGCTCATGGAAAACAGGATTAGCGGCGATTTGAATAGCACTTGTATAATTAGCATGAAGAGGAGTGGAATGAAGCTGAAGAAAACTAATTTTACCCAATAACCCACGAAGCTATGTGATCTCAGAATATGTAGAAGACATAGCACGATACTCAGACTCAGTGGAGGACTTGGAAACTCTGTCTAAGTCCTAAGAACATGCACCAACCAGTAACAGAGTGATGAGTATCAGCACATCCGGCCCAATCAGTATCACTATACCCCACCAACTGTAATGAAGATTCCTTAGGAAATAACAACCCACTTGCGGAGGTGCTCTTCAGATATCGGATAATGCGATGGATAGCGGCTAGATGAAGATGTCGAGGGGTCTGCATAAATTGACTGACCTGCTGCATAGCAAAAGAAATGTCAGGATGAATAATCGTCAAGTAGTTCAAACTCCCAACAAGCTGCTGATACAAGGATGGATCTAAGAGAAGCTCGCCTTCCTCCTGGCGAATCTTGAGATTTACCTCCAAATGAGTAAGAACAGAGTTACTCGATTGGAGACCAGCCAATGAAATCACTTCTTGAGTATATTTTTGTTGATGTAACAATGTACCACTCGGAGTAATCAGCACCTCAAGGCCAAGAAAGTACTGCAGGGGACCAAGATCTTTCATGTGAAAAGAGACCTTGAGATGCTGTTGTAATTGCTGAATTAATTCAATATCAGAGCCAGTAATCACAATGTCATCAACATATACAAAAAGCAATACAATCAACACAGTACAAACGACATCTAAGAGATGACGATTCTTATGCTCAGCGACTCCATTTTGTTGAGGGGTATAAGGACAAGAATGTTGGGAAATGATCCCTTTTTGCTAAAGATAAGTCTGAAAGGAATGAGACATGTACTCCCCCCTGAGTCGGAGTGTAAGATTTTGATACAAGTACTAAACTGTGTCTCGACAAACGCAACAAATTTTTGAAAAACAAAAAGCACATCAGCTTTAGAACGGAGAAAATAGATCCAAGTAAATCGACTATAATCATCGATAAACGTCACAAAATAACGATACTGACCATGAGAAATAACAAGACTAACACCCCAAACATCAGTATGCACAATCTCAAAGCAATTAGAAGCACGAGTACCAACGACTACCATGCGTAGGAAAAGGTAAAGTCTTACTTTTACCAAGACGACAAATAGCACAATCAAAAAATACAAGAGAAGAAGAAAATGAATCTTTATTGCCCAAAAAACCATGTTTCAAAAGATGAGTCAAGACAACAAAATTAGGATGACCCAATTTCTTATGCCAGACTTCATTATTATTGGCAATAGCCGTACAAGCAAGAGAAACGACATTAGGAATAGAAAACTGTAAAGGAAATAGACGACCCACTTTAGGCTCCTTCGCAATCACCGTCCCTGAAATCTGATCCTGCACAAGACAACCACCATGAGAGAAATGAACATCACAATTATTATCCACCAATTGTCCAACATAAATCAAATTGGTAGATAATCTAGGAGAGACAAAAATATTTCAAAATGAAGAGCCCAAAGTACCAACAACAGTAATAGGAAATGTACTACCATCAGCAATTTGAATAGTTTGTGTGCCTCCATACTTACGAACACCATAGAGACCCGTCTTACTACCAGTCATATGTTTAGAAGTTCCTAAATCAACAATCCAAGAAGTAGTGGAGTTAGGACCCTTACCATGCAGGCCTAGAGTCGTAAAAGCAGACACAATCATATGTTGGACCATAGCAGGTGTGAGAACAAATGAGTCAGAGCTTACAATGGGGGTCGCAAAAGAAGACGAGGACTGAACAACAGCTTGAAAGGCTTGGGATTGGCGATTTTGAGGCTGCACTCGAAAGTCTCTGATGATATGGCCCTCTTTCTTGCAGTAGTTACAAATTTTCTTAGGACAGTTGCGAGCAATATGACTGATCTCCTTGCAAGTAAAACGCTGCAACTTGTTCTTTTCTCTCCCTTGTGCTGCATAGGCTACATTCACAGCCTCAAAAAAGACCTTTTCAGAAGTCATACCCATCTGAGTGGATAACCGTTGTTCTTCACGCAATAAATCTCCCAAACAAGTATCTAAAGAAGGAACTGGATTACGGTTCAATAAACCGGTTCGAATAGGCTCAAATTTAGGTCAAAGCTCCATCAAAAATTGATCGGGTTGACTCTTAGCATGAACCGCTTGAAGAGCCGTGAGGGCCGCAGAGGGAACCTTGGCATGAACAATAGCAGAGTACTCACTCCAAAGATTAATAAAAGCAGAATAAAATTGCTCAATGGTCAAATTAGCTTGATTGAAATTTTGCTAATTTCCAACTCCAATTGAAATTTCCGAGCGTTATGGTCTTGGTGATAAATACGATGCAGGTAGTCCCACATAGCTTAAGTCATAGTAAAACACCGAAGATTGGTGGATGAGGCTCAATCGTTCCCAATAGCCAAGAGATCACCTTAGCATCCTTGACCTCCCATTGAGCAAATTCCTTTTCATCAGTGTGAACTCGAACAGAACTATCAATATGATTTGATAATTATTTCCCTTTCAAGAACATTTTAAATTGAAATTGTCACGTAGGAAAATTCTTACCAGTAAAACGAACAATAGTATTTTCTATAGACATGATGAAAGTTACGTAGAAAGGAGCAATAACTCGCAACCAAACACAACTAGATAGTCATGGCCCAACCAAAGAGAGCAAATGAAACCGTGAAGTAAAGTGCAAATAGAAAGCCCAAAAGGAATAAACCCAGTCTCCAACAATAGAGCCCGAGGGAGAATACTTGCCCAAAACAGAGTCATGGCCAACTGAAACAGCAAGCCCGATAGCACTCAGAGAAGACAAATGACGACCAGCACCGTCGTCAGCCACGCCAGACGTGGTCGACCACCACACAGCTTCACACAGAACTTGCTGACAACCTTAAAGCCACCCACAGACACGGGCAACCACCACAGAAAGTGTTGACTGGCACAGAAACAACACTCAAAGAACGCCGACAGCCACCAAAGTGACGAGCCCACCAGTTGGAACACCACAGATGTGCGAGAAAACACTTCAGGGAACACCACAACCACCAAAAAAAAAAAACTTGAGGTAACAGAGAAGGAATAAAAATTCCTATCATCGCACCTCACAATCTCTCAAGGATAAAGACCACAGAGAAACGATAGTCAGAGTAGGGGCTCTGGTACCATGTCAATTGGTCTGAATGCCCTTTCCATAGGGTTTCCTTTCATTATATAGAAGAGATTTTACATCAGTGTTGCCATATCCAGCGCCTAAGTGCTATACAAGGTAAGTATCTTCAACGTATTTACAAACTAATTAATTGCTATATATACAAGCTGGCTATAAAGGAAAGCATCCTAAATATAGTATCAAATATTTAGTATTATAGTATCAATCAAATATTAAAGTATCCTAAATTATCTCTGTTAACAGTGATGGCATCATTACACTCCCTCAAACTCTCATTCATAATGAGGTTCAAAATATGAGCACATCTCATGTGAATGAATTTCCCCCCCAACACATTACCTGTCAAAAGCTGCCTCAAATATTCAATTGCAAGGTCATTTGAGCTTGCATGATCAACAGTCACAGTGAATATCCTCTCAATGCCCCAATCAAGGAGGCATGATTCCACATACCTCCCACTAGTCTCCCTAGACACATATAATTAGGATTTTGTACCGATCTCCATGTATTGATAGTCAATAAAATCCTCATGCCACCATCTTTAAACAAATTTTTATGCTTTCCTTTTTCCAATGCAAACAACTTCATGCAATTTCTTACAACCATGACGCAACATGGCACTTTAAACCTAGGTTCAAGAGACCGGCACCTTCCTAAACCCTTGCCCTGCCTAAACCATTTAGACCGACAACTCTAAATGGCAACTAATCTACAATTACCATCTATGCAATCTCTTCAATATACTTGTGGGTTACAAGGGTCCTACTTGTACTCTCAGCACTATCTTCGACCCCCTCCTCGGGTGTTGCCTCACCCATTAATATTTTTTTATACCTATCCAATGGCCGACGTTTATGAGGGCTTTTGGGACATGTAGGCAAATGATTTTGCATGGTTGAAAACTTGTTTCTCACTACGCTTGCCACAATAGTTACACTTGACCTTAGGCTCATCCATGTGACAACCCTCTATCTTCTTAAAATGGTCCCAAAAAACGATGGATCCTTCCCCTTTTAGGAAGTGGACAAGTACTATGAGTAGGGCCACTAAGGAGTCCTTATGTTTGGAGATTTCTCAAATCATCTCCCATGTTTTGTGGTCGGTTCGTTTCAGTCAATATCAATTGGAGTTCATGAAGAATCCATCTAACATGTGAAAGAAAAAAACAATTACAAAACACAAAAAAAAAAAAAAAAGCCCTAAACATGAAAATAAAAACCACAATTACACAACAGCAAGTTTGTAACATGGCAAACATCACAAGTCTAAGGCCTCGTTTGTTTACATAGATAAGATGAGATAAAATTAAAGTTGAATAAAATATTGTTAGAATATAATTTTTGTTTAGGTATTTGAAAAAGTTGAATTGTTTATTGTATTTTGTGTGGGAGTTTGGAAAAGTTGTAATAATGAGATGAGATGAGATGTTTTGTGAAAACAAATGAGGTACTCTAAATTGGGTTATAGTTCACTCATCTTTCCACAATTCACATCACAATAACATCACATATTCACAACAATATATCCAATGAACAGCATTCTAATTTTTACATTTTTCATGCAAAAAATTACACCAAATCAAACATGTAATCACTCACAGCAAGAAATAGGGTCACGGTTACTGTTCACCCCTAATCCAAAGGATTAAAAAATTTGGTCCAAAATTTTGAAATGCCTATACATAGATAGATAAACAAGTTAAACACCAAATAATTGGAAAAAATCACAAATTAAATGGGAGCCGAAAAGTATTATACTTTAATATGCAAACTTCCCACTACGGTTGATGGCAGGACGCGAGGAGCAACTTTTGGGACCGCCGATCTGTGGTTCTAGGCCACAGGTGGAACGCCGGATTGGGCAGAGGGAGTGCCGAGAGGATTCAGTCAAAGAATGGAGAAGGGGGGATTAGGGCATCAGCACAAACCAAAACGATGTTGTTTGGCTTATTAAGTCAAACGGCGCTGTTTTACTTTTTTTTTATTTACTCTTTTACTGAAACAACGCCATTTAACTTACTTAAGTTATGCGGCCTCATTTCATGTAAGTATAAAAATTATATATATATATAATCTGTCAATTCACCGGTTTGAACCCTATGCAAACCGGGAACTGAACTAATTCTTATCGGCTTCCACCTCGTTGGACTGCTGACCGACCGGTTCTCCATTAGTTCCAGCAGCCTATTCTGGTCAATTCTGTCTGGTTGTATCGGTTACTGTTCACCCTTAGTCATATGTATAAGGTTTGGGACAAGCCCAGCAATACTTTATACCCCCAGTCCTTGGGACAAATTTCACTTGGTGTTCTGGTTTTTTTCTTATCTCCCTAATCAAAGCCCAGCAATACTTTTGTTACTAGTAGTGTTGCCATATATTTCCACAACATTCATGAAATTTGGAACTTCACTTCTAAATTTTGATACGTGCCTTGCATTGGTTTTAAAGTTGATTCTTTGCGTAACTTTTACAAAACCATGAGATATTTTAAGTGGCAAATTGTGCTTATCAGTTATCATGCTTATGATAAATTAGTGTTTTATTAAAATGTATTTTCTGTTGTAACTCTGAGGGGTAGCTCAGCTGGTCCGGCCTTGGGTTCGCTCTCCAATGGTCACCAGTTCGAGTCCCCTTAGGGCCACTGGAGGTTTACCTAGTCATTAACTTTAGGGCCCCATGGGATTAGTTGAGATGTGCGCAAGATGGCCCGGACACCCACGGTTATAAAAAAAAAAATGTATTTTCTGTTGTACATTGCCCTTTGCCATACAAAATTGCCTTTCAATTTTTGGCATTCTTTTAGCTCAGAATGATTCTCTTTTCCCATGGTAAGATCCTTTTTCCATTCCATGCATGCCTTATTTTGGAAGAGAACTGCATTTTTGTTGCAGGGAACAGAATATTATGATGGAAAAGCAAAGAGATATGTTGATTTTCCAATCACGGATATCTTGCAAATGATGGGTCGTGCTGGCCGCCCACAATTTGATCAACATGGGAAAGCAGTCATTCTTGTACATGAACCCAAAAAGAGCTTCTATAAAAAGGTTAACTCAATATAGTGACTGTAAATGTTGTCACTTAAATTGTCTAGTTTCTGGGAAACTAGAATAATTTTGGCGTTTATATATATGCAGTTTTTGTACGAACCATTTCCAGTTGAGAGTAGTCTGAAAGAGCAGTTGCATGTGCACATCAATGCGGAGATAATTTCTGGCACTATTTGCCATAAGGAGGATGCAGTCCATTACCTTACCTGGACTTACTTATTCCGTAGACTGGTATAGTTTTCGTGATTACAGAAAATAAATATATGGTAACTCTATATGTAGAGGTTAAAAGTGTATTTTATGAGAGTATTGAAAAGTTGTGACTGATGCTCTTGAATGTCTGAAAATGATCAAAACTTCTTTCATGCAATATCCAGAACATGACTATAAAGAAAAAAGATAATATTGTGCAGATAAAAAATTTCTTTACAACATCTATTTTGCTACAGACAGTTAATCCAGCTTACTATGGATTGGAGAATACAGGTCCTGAACTTCTAAGCTCATATTTATCTAGGTAAATTAATTACCAAATCTCATAGATTTTTTTTTTTTTTTTTGCAACTCAACAAATACGTGTGACACTGCTATGATGGGTAACCATTTTATTCTTGGCAGCCTAGTGCAAAACACGTTTGAGGATCTGGAAGACAGTGGATGCATCAAGATGAGCGATGACAGTGTGGAGCCTATGATGTTGGGTTCAATAGCATCTCAGTATTACCTTAGCTACATGACCGTATCTATGTTTCGTTCAAATATAGGTCCAGATACATCACTCGAAGTAAGCTGTGCTTCCAATGTTTTCACTTTTACTTCCATTATTAATCATGGCTCTTAGAAAGGCTCTTCATTATAGGTGTTCCTGCATATACTCTCTGCTGCCTCTGAGTATGATGAACTTCCTGTGCGGCACAACGAGGTACGACTTCTGACTACGAGGAGCCCAAACTTGACCCTGACTGTCTTTTTATATGAAATAAGAGTGACAAGCATGGAAGGAATAAGTCGTGCAGCTGAGTCTTTGCCCATATTATATAGTAACCTCATGTGTTGCTTTAACTTTTTAAGGAATGGCCAATTGTTGTGCTTTTGCATTTAAAAAAATAAACACTAATTTCTGTTAAGGTTTTAGAAACTGTTTGCGATGGATGCCTGCTGGTTGGAACTCTGGAAAGAGGTAACAAAAGCTAGAAGCCCACTAGGGAGTGCTTTGAGAAATATGTAGAGAATTTAGATTTTCTTTTTCTTTTCTTTTTTGTTTTTTAAATGTTTTCAAATAATCTACACAAGTGATTTAGATGTCAAGAAATGGTGAACATCTCCAAACTTTCTTGTGGTTCGTTCTTTGCTGAATTTTAAGAAACAACTACCTTGTGAAGTTATATAGCACTTGGTTCTTTGTTCACTAGTAAGCCAATCAGAAGCAAGGGGTGGGGGAAAAGAAGTATACGAGTTATGTTAGTTTGTTTAAGTTTTTACTTCCATTTTTAGTTCTATATCTACTTTTTTTTTATAGGTAGTTCTATATCTACTTGAGATAATATCTCTATGGCATGCTAAGTTCTTATACTGATCATGATTTAAAGGTTCAGAAAAAAAAAAAACCAGATAAATTTTATTCTTTATTGAGTTTCAATACGGTCTTTCCATCATAAGTGATTAATTGTAGAATGTTCATGAACTTTTACTATGATGTCTCGAGTTTTGGACCCTTTAATTCTAAGATACATGCCATCCATTGCTTGCTTACCGACAGCTTAATTGTTCTTTTAAGAGGTATGTATTAACTTTTGTATTAGGAAAATTACAATGAAGCATTGTCCAAGAGAGTGCGATATATGGTGGATAGGAATCGGCTGGATGATCCACATGTCAAAGCAAATCTGCTCTTTCAGGTTGGAGCTGTCTTTGACTTCAATTTTAGTACATCTGTACCTATCTAATTTCTGGTTTTCCAGTTTTGCTATTTACTTACACTACGTTTCTGTGGGATTTAGGCACATTTTTCTCAGTTAGAACTACCAATCAGTGACTATGTCACGGACTTAAAGTCGGTGTTGGATCAAAGTATAAGGATCATCCAGGCCATGATAGATATATGTGCAAACAGTGGATGGCTTTTGAGCTCAATTACTTGCATGCATCTTTTGCAAATGGTCATGCAGGTATCCTCCAAATCAGTTGCATATCCAAGTATTTTCAGTAAATGAAAGATTTAACAAACCTATAGGGATCATGCAAGGATATTAATCATGGCTATCTCCTCTAGCGCTCTAACGTCATCAGTTACTGCCTGTTTCTTTACCATATTTTGCATGTGTCATTGTGATGAAAGCTCCTTTTTTGTGTTTTAATAATTATTCCCTATGTAAATTCCAAAATATAGATAGATGTCACCAGCCAGCTGAAGGTTCACAAGCATATTCTCGGTATTAGGGGTGAATATACCCCAATTGTTTTCAGTGTGCACACACATTAATTGCTGAAATTCTAATTTGTGGGATTTATTTTGCTCATTTTGTTTGATTTTATAGAAATATCACTTTCCCTTCAATGCCTCTAAATGTTTTTTTCAACTGTTTTCAGGGATTATGGTTTGATAAGGACTCCAGCTTATGGATGTTGCCATCCATGAGTGACGATCTTGCGAGTCTGTTAAACAAAAGAGGAATTTCCAGAGTGCAGCAGCTGTTGGATCTTCCCAAGGCGACTTTGCAGACTCAAGTTGGAAACTTTCCTGCTTCAGGATTATATCAGGTACGGAGTGCCCTTCTAAGTGGTGTGTGTTGTTATGCTTCTAATAAGTTTTTGACTTTCCATCTACATTCATTTGGTTTTTTTTTTTACTACCCCTATGACCTTGGAAACACATTAATTGTCTGCATGTGTTTGAAAGATCATGAGAGCCAGTCTAGCGGATAAGAACAGTGGTAGCAGTAAGTGGTATCATTTTGAAAGAGTAGTAGGAAGTGTGTGGTAGCTTCCCCAGTTATGGGGAGAAGGAATCCATCTCCATTTGTCTACCGATATGACTCCACTTCCATTTTGTTTGTTTTTATTAGAAAACAGCCCAAATTTGTTGCAAGTAGAATTCCTTTTCTGGGTGCTATTTTCTTTTGGGTTGGGGTTAGCATTGACTTGAGCTATATAAAAGGTGACACCTGGGTAGCATTGACATCATTGCTTCTTTTCTGCTGGCGAGAATATCAATAAATTTATTTTTCAGTCAATTGATTTCAGTAGTTACCTATCTATCATATCTTGTTTTACCAGGATTTACAACATTTTCCACGTGTTCAAGTGAGATTAAAACTTCAAAGAAAGGGCAGTGATGATGCAAAGGCTCCCACTTTGAACATCAAATTGGAGAAGATCAATTCCAAGCGGAACGCAACAAGAGCGTTTGCCCCTCGATTTCCAAAGGTAAATTTCACCTCATTATAACAATGGTTAGTCACACAAATTGAGTTTGGAATCACTTTCACAGGTAAAAGATGAAGCATGGTGGTTGGTTCTGGGTAACACCTTCACATCCGAATTATATGCTCTGAAGAGAGTCTCTTTCTCTGATCGCATGGTCACACACATGGAGTTGCCATCGACTTCAACTGGTCTTCAGGTCAAATTTGATTGCCTTTACGCAGATCAGTCCTCCACCCCCTTCTTTTATATTAATGTACTGAATAATGGATTTCCATGCAAAGTTGGGATGCAATGGGTTTGGTTTGGGACCTGAAAACCCTGCCAAAAGCCAATGCCAAGTAGAATATCGAATCCTGAAATCTGTCTCGAATCCAGATTGGATTTAGGATCTAAATCCCAAACATGCCCATCTGAATAGCAAAACACCTTATACCTAACTCATCAAACGTGTGACACAAACATTTTCTGCCAATAACAAAAAAAAATAACACAACGGAGTGGAAAGAGAGATTATTCACAACATCCATTTAATTTATTAATATGGAACCTCAAAAAGAAATTATTCCTTAATATGGAACATCGGAGTGGAAAGAGAGATTATTCCTTAACAATCAATTTAATTCCTTTGAATTGCTTAAAAAAATTAATTTATTAATATGGAACCTCAAAAAATCCTACAAGATCAGAATGGAAGGAAAAAAAAAATAGGGGTGTAAGAAAAAACTGAGTGAGTAGAACTGGACCGGTTCAGTCAATTTTGGTTCCTAGAAACCAAAACCGATTAAAAATCGGTTTGTACCGATTTTCAATATTTGAAAACGAATTGGACCAAACCGAACTGAAATATATATTTAATTTTTTATATTGTATATATTGTAATATTTTTAATTTTTATGCTATATATATTACACATATTATAAAATTAATATAACATGAAATCTTAATCTTATTGTTTATGCTTCCTTGATATAAACTTACTCTTATATATTAATATTAATATTAAGTTTTTAACATGTTATCATTTATCTTTATATATTACGTTACATACTTGCATATATAATAGGGTATAAGTATAAGGGTACATTTTATATATATATATATATATATATATATATATATATATATAAAATATGTAATTGTTATTTTTTTTTAAGCTAAGTAGTTGGTTATGAGTTATTCTATAACTTTTTTTTATATACTTTTGGGTGGACCTTTTACTTTGGTGGTTGCATTTGCAATTGTTTGTGTATTTTTTTTTTAGACTTTGTTTATTTGGTTAATTAGTTATATGCCTGGTGTTTTTTAAAATAATGTTTTGGGCTCCATCATGTTTGGGGTAAAAATGTTTTTCATTTGGGTCAAAAAACCAACTAGCCCAACAAAAAAGTCCAAAACCGAATTATACTTGTAAACCAAACCGAGCCCAAATCAAAAAAAGCAAAAGCTCCACTTTTTTGGATGAATCGGTCTTATATCGGTTCTCAAAATCCCAAAACCGACTTAGACCGGTTCGGTTTCAAAATATGTCCAAAACCAGATTGAACTTAACTGATTACAACCCTAAAAATGAAATGAAAGTGAGAGCTCTGGGATGTGGGATAAAGGGTTGTACGTGTCTATCAGCCTTGGTAAGTTTGCTATTCCAGTTCGATCCCAAGAATGCAACTCGTCCGGATCCCCATTGGTTTTAAACAGGACAGGTCGGGTACCTGAAGCTCATTTGCCATCCCTTTTCATAATAGGAGCGTTCCATATTGTTTTCATATTATTGCTGCTTCTTGATACAAGTAAAGGAATTATCGGTTAGACAGGAAAGGAAATTTGAATTATATTAAGGGAGTGAGATGCATGGGTGGATTGCAATGCCACCTCGGAGGAGACTCGCTTCTAGTATACAAAATGTTTTGTGACTTTGGTGAAGTTCCTTGCTAACTTTGTGTTTGTGTTTGTGGGTTGAATTGAGTTGAAAAGCAAGGTTCAAGTAATAATTCTGTGTAGGTAATAGTGCTCCGCTGATCGGGTGTTGTCTGTTTCCAGGGTATTAAATTGATTGTAGTGTCAGACTGTTATCTTGGTTTTGAACAAGAACACTCCATCGACCATCTTACTTACTGAAGGTCGGCACCTACAGACGGAATGTGAATAGTAGATGTTTTGGATCCAAGTTTTGTGAAAGACAAAAGGGTGTCTTGCTGATTCAACATCCAAAGAAAGTGGAGTAAGAAATATCACATTGGTTAGTTCTTTTTCTTTCTTTTTTTCAAGAACAAGATTCTACTTTTCATTTAATTCAGCCCTGAAAACTAGAGCGCAAATTCCTTTCATAAAGTTACAACCTGACTCGTCAAGTTACTAACTCATTCTTTGCAAATTTTTTTTCAATAATTTAAAAATTAAAAGAAAATTACGTACCAAATATGTTCTTTCTGTAATATCTATCATCTCGATTGATACATCCTACATTTAAAAAAATTAACATCCTGCATATTTTTATAGAGAAATAATTTGTACAAATTTCAAATAGACAAGTTTTATATACAAACTCGTAAAAATGTACACCCCACCTAAAAAGAGTGTAAAACAAACTATTTTTTATTAATGAGATCTATTTTTTTACAATGGTTTTTATGAGGATTGTCTATTTGAGACTTGTATCTAATATTATTCATTTTTATAAGAATTCTTAATTTCATAAACAGGTATTATTATTCAACATGGCGTTTCTATGCTAACGTGGATAGAACGTAATGAATATTCTTTTATCAGTATGCAAACCTTAAAAAAATCAATTACAGTTATCCAACAAAAATGATAATCTTATTTGAAAGTTGCGAGATTTTAGTAAATTAGTTCATATTTTTCAAGTATTACCTAATATAACAAGTAAAAGAAGAAAAACCAAGTTATGGTGGAAGAGTAAGAAAAAAGAGTGAGAGGTAATTAAGAACGGTCGCAGTATATTTGGAATTTTAATAGAGGGAAGCAAATAGTTGTCGGGGTAGGTGAAAGAAGCCTGTCTCAATGAAAACATGAGACATCTTGCTCATCTATTCTGCCATGTAAGCATATCTTGATCATATGCTAGTTTGTTCGATATGAATTTTCCAAACACCACCTTGTTTTACTATCTTTTGTCAATGACAAATCATAACTAGATGAAGAATATGAATGTCGTGTCACCATAGGTTTTTACTTTAAAAATCTACGTGAAAAACAAAAGATATTTTGATAATGTATGATTGTAATACCCAAATCTAAAAGTTAAAAACCTCTCTTCCTATGCTAGATATGTGAGAGACTGTTTACTGAAAGTGTAATAAAGAGGGACATCTATTCACCATTAGTTAAGGTTGTAATGCCTAGCCATTATGAGGGGCGTTATGCCTTGTAAATGAAGTGGCTATTTAAGTCATTTATGATTGAAGTCTAACCCGGTTGCATGGCTGAGGATAAAGGAATTTGCTATACATCAATCACTATTCACTCTCGTATCTTACACTTGACAGTTTTTTTTCTTTTTCTCGTAGGATTTAGGGTGTGGATAGTGAATAGTGGTTGATGAGAATAATTATTTGGATATAAAACGCATCAGCTTCTTGTCTAAAGTCGGCACACAATATAAAATCTCTCTCATAGATGCGCATTTTATGGATATGTTCTCTACATATGCCGTAATAAGTTAAAATAGAAAAAGTCTACAAATAGCTACATACATATCATACTTGAATCTTATTATGATGAGGTGGTATTACCCATCAACGTCTTTTGAATTTCTCTTTAAAATAATTCAAGGGGATATTTAATATAGCGAAATAAAAATTAGATAGCAATGTAGTTTGTAGCATTACTCGTTAAAATATTGATCAGTTTACAATAAGATTGAAAGGCTTGCCACACTTGTAACATTGGTGGTCGATAAGATATGAAAAATAGTTGTTTACATCAGTTTAATATTCTCAGTATTTAAAACATGATTCTCAAAAAAAAAAAACAAAAAACATGATTCTTATCGCTATGAGTTACACTAGAAGCCATTATAAGTATTTGTCTACTTGATTGCCGCCATCTTGCCGAAACTTATTTTTATCACTTCTAGAGTAATTATTAGTTAGGATAGGTTTGGCAATCACGATGAGATAAAAAATTCTATTCTCATCTCATCTCATCATTACTATTTTTTTAAATTTTTACACAAAATATAATAAACAATTCTTTTTCAAATCCCAATACAACCTTTTCAAATTTCAAAATAATAATAATATTAAAAAATAATATTTTAAACTTTCATCTAAAATAAAAAGTTATCATCTCACTATCCAAACCTATTCTTAGTCTTGAAATATGGATATACAATATTTCATGAAGAAAATTAATGGATGTATCCTGCCATGTAAATAAATTAAGTGTGGGCAATATATGACACGACTTATGAACTCAATACGAACATGACACGAAATTAGCAAATTTGAATTTGATGTTAATGAGTTTGGGTTAATAATAGGTCAATCTGCTTAATCCAAAATCAACATTTTTTTGACTCATTTAGATTTTATTTCAAAATCACAAGTTTATCCTGGCAAGATCATGTGCCAAAGAAGAATTTTTTTTATGTTGGCGAGCACGTCAAAATGTCATTCCGATGGATGAATCTATTCAACAGCTTGGTATTTCTCTTGCCTCTAAATGTCATGGTTGTTTTTCAAATAAGGTTGAGTCCTTAAATCATGTTCTTTGTGATGAGGAGGGTCTAAGGAAGGTTTGGGATTTTTTTGCGGCTATTTTTGGTGTTCATTTACCTTCTACTTGGGTTTGGTCTGGGGTTGTTAAGTGCTTTTTATTGCTCACAAGTACGCTAGCTTCGTGGTATTATTCCTATCATTATTTCTTGGACTCTTGGAGAGCTCGTTGTGCTGCTCATATGGAGGATGTAGAATATGATTGGAGGGGAATTATTCGGACTGTTAAAGGGTTGGTTATTGATTTGTCTACATCGATGAGGAAATTCAAGACTTTGGGCTCACATGACAGACGGGTTTTGTGTGATCTTGATTGTCTAACGGTATCAATTGTTGAGTGTAGGCCAAAACCGATTGCTTAGTCTCTGCCGAAAGTAGGTATGGCCAAGCTTAACGTTGATGGGAGTTCACTTGGTAACCCAAGTATGTCTCGTGGTGGTGGTATTGTTCGGAATGCACATGGTTAGGTTCTTAGGGGATTTGCTCATTGCTATGGTCATGCTACCAACACCATTGCTGAATGTTGTGCCTTCCTAGATGGTTTATGTCTTTGTCAACAGTTGGGTTTGAGGGATTTCTGGTTGAGTCGGATTCTAGTGTTGTGATTGGTTGGTTTATTTCAGGGTCTTTAATTATTGGTATTTGTGAGATTTTTGAGAGGAAGTTCAGTCTATTATTTCTATTTTCCACATTCAGTTTGCATATGTGTTTAGAGAAACAAATATGGTGGCAGATTTTTTAACTAAACATGGTACGAATGGTGGGAATTGGGATTTCTTGGGCGAGGAGTACGGGATGGGGAGGCTTAGGGGTCTTATTAGAATGGATAGGTTGGGTATTCCTTATGTTGGAAGTTAATTTATGTTGGGGCTTTGTTTGGGATTTTTTATGTAATTATAATTGTTCATCTTTCGGAGTGAGGGTTTTTATTAATAAATGGAGTTGTTGTCCTTCTCACAAAAACAAAAAAAGTGAGACATGTTGAGTTGGATAAATGGATGGATTTAATCTTTTAACTTTTGAAAAATAATATTTGCAGTCGTAGAGTGCGCAAGCGTTATGCAATCTCTTTAAAAAGAGTGAATAAATATAAAACCCATGTGAAAAAAATAATAATTTTTTTATAATAGACCACTCTTTTTCAAAATAATTACACGACGCTTGCGTACTCTACTATTATAGTATTACTTTTCACTTTTTAGACAGCATATACCATGACCACCTATGTTAACACCCTAGCCCACCTATGTTAATACGTACTTCTCCATTTCCAAGCAATTAATATTATAGCTCTGTTGATCATTTGATCAGGAACAATCTCATCAATATATATATGGATGACTTTCATTTGATTAAGATAAATGATTTTGAGTTTTGGCCGTTCCATTGGCTGGAGTGACTCACAGTGATCATTAATTATGCAAGCTAAAATGACTAATACAATAATTCTTCTGATAACATAAATAAAGGCTGATACATCTGTCTACATTAAAACCGACCATAATCATCAGCCAAATGATTCAATTCTGCTCTAGCGAAAACAGTCGTCAAAAGAAACATGCCATCCTGGATCATATAGCAGCAAACAAACGATGAAGGCACATATCCCGCAGACACAGAGAGCTGCGATTTTCTTATTGCAGTTGAAAGAATGCCTTAATAACATCGCACAAAATTTCAAGGGTGGGAATCTCTGTGGTGCATTTTCACTTCAAATTATTCCGGTCGCTCAAAAGGCCACAAAATCTCCCATCAACTTCAAAATAAGCTCATTCCATCTGCTGCTATAATGACCAAAACGGAGATAAACTCTCTTACATTGGATTTTATTCAATGAACAAAATGCTGTCTACTTAAAAAAAAAACACAAAGAAAAAGAAAAAGTCCAACCTGAAAAGGCTTAAACAGACCAATTGTCAGACAAAATGCTAATACTGCTTTAGCCAAACACGCCAAAGTCCAAGCAGAAGTACCACAAGTTGAATCATATTATAAAAGGCCCAAAATGGTCAAGCTTGACTTTGTTAAAACAACCTCAAAACAAACACATTGCCTTCAGGTTGAACCTAAAGAACACATTTCTCAACTAAAACTCAAGACTGGAAAAATGATGAAAAAGAGGACATTGGCACCCCCCACCTCCTCCTGAACATGCCATGGAGAAGTACAGCTGAATAGAAACATCAGTTTCAAAAGCCCAATGCAAAACTTATTACTAACTGCATATAGGATCAACCAAAATATTGCATACACAGGTTACACAGTTCTGGGTTTCTAAGTAGGTTCCATAGATGAAGATAGTTAAAAGAAAGAAGGAAAGAACAATTCTAACAAGCTTAGTATGCTGACAAGAAGAAAAAAAGTATGATTCCTCATAGTGCAAGAACTTATATTTCTAGTATCGCTAACCATAAGATTAAAACAGCAAGAGAAAATTAGAACAACGTAATCATCAGCCAAACGATTCAAACCTCGAGAGAAGAAAACCTGATCACCATTTTTATAGCACTTGATAATCCCAACATGGTGTACTAAAAACACAACAAATGGGATCAGTAAGCTCGCCGCATCATTCGTTTAGGTTTCTTCACAAAACTCAATCTCATTTGCTTTAGCCGTCTCCTCTTCCTTGCCATCTTCTCCGACAGTGTCTCCCTCTTCTTCTCACTCTTCACAACCTTCACCTTCTTCACATATCTTGGGTCCACTGCATATGCCGTAGGCTCCATGGCTATGCCTCTTTTTCTGGCCTCATTAAACAGTGCATTCGCCCTATCGAGACGTTTATAAGCACACAATTTACCCATCAACAAATCATAAGTCTTGATCCCAGGCTCGCAGCCGTCCTCCTTCATCTTCTTGAAAACACTCAAAGCATGATCAATCCTCTCAATGCCACACAAAATCTTCAAGAACCCATAATATTCCTTCCTTTTTATCAAGTTTTCCACCGTACCCGGCAGACCTCATCCCATCAATCATTTCATCCCCTTCTCCCACCCTCGATACAAACTCCTAATCAAAACAAGAAACGTAGTCTCATCCGGATAACAACCCCACTCTCCCATCCTATAAAACAATTTCATGGCGTCCTCGGTCTTCCTAATCTTGCATAAGTTAGTGATCAACACGTTGAAGGTCTCCACATTTCTTGGAACCCCATGAACATCCATTTGGAACAACACCTTCTCGGCCTCCGAATGAAGCCGAAACGGGTCCTTCTCCCTACAAATCTTACAAACACAGTCAAGAATCGCGTTGTACGCCATTGTCCCAATCTCGAACCCTCACCTATACATCTCCTCAGCCAATCTCTTGGCCTCGTCAAGCTTCCCATCCACGCACCAACCTTTCACCAACAAATTGCAAATTCTCTCGTCGGGAAAAAAACTCATTTGCCAAGTTTTTCACCATTCGCTTGGCGTAACTCGCATACCCATTGCCACAAAGCTTTTCCACCACAAGTAAAAGCGATTATTTGTCTCGCTTGAGCCAGTAATCGATCTCCATCCTCTGGAAAAACGACACCACATCAGTCGGTCGCCCGGCACGGACAAGCCTGTCAATGGCAGATTCCAGGGTTTTAGGCCCAGCGAGTCCAACTCCATTCACGAGGACTTCGTGTATCGCCTTGAAATCCTTGCGTCGGCCGAAGTAATCGACAAAGTAGGACAGGATTTCATCGGTGTGAGTGAAACTAGGGTTGGAGATCAGCCAGTGATTAAACCCCAGGACCGTACGGCCGGCATCGAGGGAGAGATTGAGCGTGGAGAGGACCAAGGAAGGAATAGGGTTGATATGGGAGAAGCTTAGGTGGAGTCTTTGGGAGATTGGAAGTGGTTCTGAGTCAGGGTTTTTGAGGAGCTCGGAGGAGAGGGAGAGGGAAATGGGGTCTGGTTCTTGCGGCGTGGAGGAGGCGGTATTATTAGAAGCAGCAGCAGCAAAGGTTCTAGAGAGAGACTGAGAACTTTGTGGGCATTGGCAATGGTGGCGAAGATGGTAGAAGAAGGAAATGATTTTGTTGGGCGAGAGATGCTGCTGATAAGACACCGTCTGCTTAGAGAAACATCGGAGAAAGAGTCTCTGAAGTGGCATTTTTCATACACAAGAAGAAGAATAGAGAGACCCAGTTTACAGCATCCATATTTCATTCTCTGTATCACTATTATTCTTAAATTATAAGAAAAAATTTAGGAAAAACCTCAAAAACACCCTCTCATCCTATTCTCTATTTTAGAATTTTGTTTTAGGAAATGAATAGTAACTTCCTATATAAATCATATTTTATTAATATTTTATTTTAATATTAATAAAATAAATTTTTCTTCCAATCATTTATATTTTTTTTATACTCATATTTATTATAATTTTAAATAATAATTATAAAATCTATTAAATAATTACTAAAATATAAAAAAAATTAAAAATATTATCATACTCATAAAAAAATAATTTAATTTTTTGTTTAAAATATTCACTAGAGTAATAGTTCAAAACATAAGAAAAAATATTGAGTAGTTCAATTTGTAAATAAAAGTGAGAGAAAAAAGTAATAAAGAAAGAATAGAAGAATATTATTTTAATAGAATAGAGAAAGGATAGGAAATGAGATGTAGAAGGTTTTTTGAAGATAAGTAAAATTTAGGATAAAATTATAGGAGTCCTTTTTAGCTAAAATTTAGGAAAAAATATAAGGAATCCAATGTGGATACTCTTAAGGAGAAGAAACGAGAATGTGAAAATTTTTCCAGGAAAAACGCAATGGAGAGATGATTTTGGAGTGAAATTTCGTTTTCACAATATTTTACATAATAATATATTTGTAAAAATATTTTTATAAATTATTTTACAACAGATATTATAAAATGAGGTTTGTTACGTAGAAGTTACTGGAGCAATGTACTCGTTGCACATATTACGTGGCCCTTTTTTTTTTCTTTTTTAAATCAAAACATGCCGTTTTAATCCAATTTGAAAATCAGTTTTACCTTTTATTTTCATTCGAATTCCAGCCACAAAAGACCCTCCTCCCTCACGATAACATTACGATTCCTCAACCCAGTACCTCTCGGCGACTCCGTCTCTCACTTCAGTGCCACCGAACGATGCTCCTCCGTCTAGCCAGTGTCTCCACTCTTGACAAACTCGTTGAACGGAGCAAACCAGTTTGGAATCCGGCGAAACCCGCCCTCCTTCTCGCACGAACCTGTGTCCCCATCAATGGAGGTTCAACCCCACCCCCCCTCTCATCCACCCAAAAAAAAAGAATGAAAGAAACTGATAAATTAGAATTTGGGAGTTTGATACATTTAACTCAAGAGGTTGGATTCGAGATGACCTATATAATCGAATATTTATCACTTAATACGACACGAACACGACCTAAAAATACAATTTGTCACCCCTACATATAGCCACCATGAGTAAGTCGGTATGTTTTTGGTACGTGGCAGATGAAAAATGTATGTCATGTTGGAAAAAATAATAATAAATTAGAAGATTATTAATATGTTTGCCTTTTCAAAATTTTTATACTATACACTATCCAGTGACATAATTTAATTTTAAAATTTAAATATTTAAATATAAATATAAATATAAATTTTTTTTATATCTTTGAAAATATCTAATATTTAAGTATATTTTATGGGGAAAAATACAATAACCCCCAAAAAAAATCTTTGAAAAGTTTATCCAAATAACTAAACAATTATAATTTTCCCTTTTACAAGTTAAAATAAAAAACATATCAAAAATAAATTATCCTAATAAATTATAAATTTTCATTCTATCTATCTACATTTACTAATTTTTATATAAATTAAGCCAGAATTTCTTTATTGTATCAATAGGAAGGCTCAAATCACATGATTTATATTTTAAAAAGACTAGTCAATAATATAATTAAAACTCAATTAAAACTTTTTAAGGAATAAGAATTTCTCATTCACAAATAATGTGAAATCCCTTACACTTCCTATCCTTATTATTATCATATAGATATCACATTTTTTTTTTGTTTTACGTATAGAATTTTTAAGCATTTAAAGATGCGTCTATTTCGCTAAGTTGGATCATCCAAAAAAGATTTTGGTCTTGGATTGACGTGCATTGACCTTTGTATAAAGAAATATGATCCTATAAAAAAAAAAATTGGTGAGGGGTGTATATGCATAAGAAAGAAACGAATTTCCTTTGTTACATTCAATGCGCAGAATCCAAGAGAAGCTTCTTTTTTTAAGTTAATTTACAGAGTGTACAACAAAGCCTAAGCCTATTTTCTACCTATGCACAAATTGTATATTGACTAATCCCAATCAGCATCAAAAAACCCAGCATCCTTCATCTCCGAGTAATATGCGTTTTCCAAAAGAAAATCATCCTCCTGTAAACGTCAAAACGTGAACTTGTGTCATATTTTTTTTAAAAATGATATTTACAGTCATAGAGTGTCCAAGTGCTGCACACTTTTCTTAAAAAAAAAATTAAAAAAAAAAAGTAAATATAAAATTTATATGAAAAAATTACTTTTTTAATAATGAACCTCACTATTTTTTAAAAAGAATACGTGGAGGAATCACCTGGAAAAAATCAGCTAGAAAAGTTACATAGAGGAAAGGAAGATAAAGCGAGTGATAGCAGAAAACAGTGAGGTTATACAACCTGCATCAAAGGTGAGACAACCAATATCTCAGTGCCAAATTGAATGCAATAAATGAAATTTGAAATTTTGAAATTTAGAGGTACCAAATCCCGAAGCTGGCCCCCATCACGGCAAGCCCACATCCAAATAATGATACTGCACTAACTGTAAACATTATCACGATGTAATTGTAGAATGCTGGTCTGGCTGCAGAAGATAATGAAACAATTTCACACAATTAGAATAAATCCTACAAGAACTATGAAGATGACAGAATTTGAAATGAACTCACGATGCAGACTGTCTCTCGATTTTGAGAAATGCACAAACAAAATGTAGCCGTAAGCTGCAGTTAGCAATAGCTTATGCATGATCCATAAACCCCACTTCACCTTATTTGTACTTCCAACACCATCGAGAAATAGAGGAACCCCAAACCCAAATACATAAATTACCTGAAAATGAAGTATCCAATAATGAAAAAGCCAACTATCATTCCAATAGATGTACAAGACGGTAAAGGCACAAGCAAATAAACAATGGGAGACTGGTTTCTAATTTGGATTCCATGCTTATAAAGTAAATAGTAGCTTCAACTACCAAAGGACAGAAATTGAGACAATGGAATATCACATTTATTCGATCAGCACATGACTGGGAATAAGAGTTGCTTCCTTATTCTTCAACCATTTGTACTCAACTAGGTTGAGAGGAGGAGGATAAGATGTGATCAAGCACTCATTTTCCTTGGATAGGTATTAGGTGGAACAAAGCTCCATAGAGGGTGGCCTTCTGTGTGTGGAGTGCCGCATTGGGGAAGACCCTTACTGTGGATAAGTTGAAGAGGAGAGAGTTTTAGTAATGGCTGGGTGGTGCATAAGTAAGAAGAGTGGGGAATCAATTGGTCATTTGTTGCTGTATCAATGCACATTGTGACTCCCTGTATCACTGCACAATCACCATGTGTGCCCAAAGAAAGGAAAGATCCTGAAGATCCCCCTCCTCCCAGAATCTCTTATTTCAACAAAGAAAAAAAATTCCAGAAAAATTACATACAAGCAAATATGCATGTGCATTTTGCCCAGAACCAGACTCGGGTATGTATCGTAAATGAAGTAATACAGCCCTTCATTGGTTCATCTTCCCAGATATTAATTCACATAAGCGGAAAAAAAAAAAACTTATGGTTTCATGGAATACAATGCAGATAATTATGTCACCACTAATATCATCCTTAAATGCGCTCATACATGGCGTAACATTTATCTAAATTAGCTTACTAGGTAATTAAAGTGATCGCTACTATACAAATTAGTAACAATATTATTGCATTGTTGCAGGTAGATTCTGCTTTTCTACTTTTTAGGTTTTTCTTTTCACTATGATTGGAAGCATATATCATAGGCACACGCTTAATCACTAGTCACATGTTAACGCAACTAATAATACACAAGACTTTAGGAAGTTAATTTCCATGATGTATGTTCATAATTGAGAAGCATATGATATCTTATAGATAAACCAACTATTTCCAACCATATCAATTATACAACAGTCCAATACCAGCCCCACATCCAAATTATATTGTATACATCATAACCCACTCCAACATTACTAGAAGAGCTTGGACAAACCTGCACTTCTGTTTTTCATGGTTTGTACAATACCAAAATTATGATGGATACATTAACAAAGTAGACATTATAAAACTCAACTCTAGCACGCATGCAATGTTTTTATATCATGCTAGTGCAAAGCCATGAGTTGCACGCAACAATGCCTTAAATAGATTTCACTGAAGGAAAGATTCTAACCTAAACACACTCCAGAACTCTTGCTTTCTTTGCCACTATAAACTAGTGCTTTGCCAACAGCACAACTTAGTCAACTTATATAGATATCATTTAGCTCTTAGTACTTGAATGAAAGAGCAGGCAAGAGATTACAAAACAGTAAAAAGGTTCTGTTTGAGTAAATAAGGTAATATTTGCATGGCAATTCCACAGCGAGGATTATAACAATAAATTAGATCACAAGTAAGCAGAGGAACAGACTTACAAACCCTCGACATAGATATCAAACAGGCGACAGTGAAAAATTAAAACCATCATAATTGGAAAATAAGCATTAAAAGACTGCACAATGAGGCCATAACATAGCACCGCTTTAAGCAGAAGCGAAATGTTACCTTAAGAAGCATATCCACCCCTACAATGATCCCTGAGACAGCGAAGTTATGTGCTAAAGCATCCAACCCACTAGCATAATCGTCCTGGAGTAAGAAAGCCAACAGGCTAATCTCCAAACAAAGCATCCCAGATGTTGTGAATAAAGAAAGGAGATTCCACCCCGCCTCCTTCCCTGGAGAGCATTGCCATGTCTGTTTCATCAAAATCGAATTTCAACCAATTAGGTCCTAAATAAATAGTTTCTTGCCCCAAGATTAAGGCCTACCACTCTCCACCACTCGACCAATAGTATGTTATATATATATATATATATATATATATATATATATATCAGTAATAATTCTTCATTAATAAGTGACTCGACCAATAGTATTTTGATCACCATTATCGCATCCTTCATCCCATTCAAAACAAAAACAAACAAATCTACTGGTGCTAGTACTACGATTATTGCAAAAATATCTTTTGTGCAAAGAGCTCGCCGGTCCAGATCAACTTTAAAGTTTCAATTGAAGTTAATCAACCACACAAGAAAAGACAGAAAACGTACAAATAACAAAGAAAAAGTGAGTTCAAAACAAAGGGAGGGAGGGGAAGCACCTGGAGAGACGACCAACCGAGGTTGAGAGCGGTAACGAGCCAGAGGAGGGCATAATAGGAAATCGTAACGTATGAGCGTCGGGTGTATAGCTTCTTCAGGTTCTTCTGGGCATGGGCGGCAAGGTAGACCACGAAGAGGACGGAGAAAACGACCAGAACGGCAACGAACCAGGGTGCATGGCACTCGGAGTCGAGCAAATTATGGTCATCGGTTTTAGCAGGAAGGCTCGGGGAAGAGATGGAAGAGTCGGTGCTGACTTGGAGACTTGCGGACATCTTTCTTTCCAGAAGGAGAGGGAGAGTCGAACGAAGAATAGAGGGTAGTAGTAATGGAAACCCTAATTTGTACGGTTGAGAATTGACATTGAGATTGAGAGGGGGAGAGAAAACATTGTTTGGTTGGTGAGAAAAAATAAAAGAAAAATACAAAGGGAGAAATGAAAAGAAAACGAAAGTTGGTTGGTTCCGTTGGATTGCTCTAAAGGAGACGGGTGGAGGCTTTGAATCGATAATCTAATGGAGACTTCAATCTTTGCTGAATCAAAAATTCTACTCAACTTTCAATTATTCACACAACCTTCGTACACTATATTTTTTTTTATTATTTTTTATCAAATATTTAATATATAAATAATGAATAAAAAAATTAAATTAATTTAAAAAAAATAAACTCAAAAAATATTAAAAAATTTAAAAATTTAAAAAAATGTATTCTCTTACTGAATATGCAATTTTACAATTTTACTCAAGAGTGCTCGGCCACACCAGTCTTCTTTTTTGATTTTTTTTTTTAATATTTATATTTTTTAAGAATAAGATAAGAGATACCGTAATACAGAAATTTTATAACGTAAATTCAACTAATACATTACATTTATTTTATAATTTAACGTATTAATAAAATGATATTAATTTATAAATTTATTTTTAAAATATTTATTTATTTGTTAATTTGTGAATTAAAGAGATTATTTATTTGTTTGTTTTTCTTTAGGCATTGACTGAAAATTATTTGATAGTGCTCTTTATTTTTATTTTTTTAAGTTTTAATCTTCATTCATTTTGTGATGGATGTCTTTCTCACTTTTAGCGAAAAAATGCATCGTGACATGGGTAGATAAATTTTGTGGATTCTGCACTAGTTAATATTATCTGTAGACAATATTAAATATTGTAAAATGAAATGTAGAATATACACTTTTTATACTATTAACATGCATGCTAAATAGAAAATTTTTTTTTATCAATTACTATTTACCATTCTACACTTTACACCCTATAAAAAATACCTTCATATCTTGAAAATACTGACACACCTTATAAAAAAATTATAAGTGTGACGTGTGAAAGTGAATAGTAACTAATGCATAATATTTGCTTTCTAGTTTAGTACTACGGTTCAACTAGTTTGGATTATTTCATGTGCATTCTTCATATAAACCATATCAAAGACTGATGCAAGAGTAAGATAAAGACATCTTGGTGCCTGGTGGCACCATTTATGCGCTAATTCATCACCTGCTTATCCAAAAGGTAGATAGCATTACTCAAAAGCATACAAACTAAAATCCTTTTGTTCTTAACCCTTTTCGAGATTATGCTCGATAAGCTTGCGGGGACAGCCTCGGTCGAGGGTGCACCATCAAGGGCGCGGCGCGTTGCAGGGTCAGCCCGTAAGCTTCATCCATGTTCAGCTTCTCAGGCACCAATCCGTCGGCCAATTCCCAATCAAATGCATGGACTAGGGTTGCTGCTAGGAGCTGAACCATGCGCAACCCCAAGCTCATCCCAGCACATATTCTACGCCCAGCACCAAATGGTATGACTTCAAAATCATTCCCTCTAACATCAACATGGGCCTTGCTGCTACCGGGAAGGAATCGCTCTGGCCTAAACTCTAGCGGGCTTTCCCATTGCTCTGGATCCCGAGATATGGCCCATACATTGACCAAAAGGGTGGATCCCTTGGGGATGTGGTAGCCGTTGATTTCACAGTCTTCGGACGCCATCCGTGGCAGTGAGAGGGGAGTCGATGGGTGGAGCCTGAAGGTCTCCTTAATGACGGCCTGGAAGTAGGTGAGTTGGGGTAGGTCCAACTCGCTTACGAGCCGATCTCGACCCACAACGGAGTCAAGCTCCCGTTGGACACTGGCCAATATCTTGGGGTGCCGTAAGAGTTCTGCTATGGCCCATTCCACGGTACTAGATGAGGTGTCAGTGCCTGCTGTGAACATATTCTGCAACCATGAATCAATTTCCTAGTACTTCAGCTCACAACCCAACAAACAACATTAAATAAATTAATAAAAAATACTGTTATATTCAATAATTTTATAAATTAATATAATTTTATCTAATTTATTAGATCTATTTTATATTTAAAATAATTTTATAATCTGATAAATTACATTAAATCATATCAATTTATGAATTGATTTTGTATAATTAATTTATAATGAGAGTATTTTTCATTAATAAATAGTTAGCAGAAAAGCGACTGTTCTGTGGACCCTTGACAGCCGTTTCGTTAGCCTTCACAATCATCGACTGCCCAATAAGTAGTTCACACAGAAAAGCGATTGTTCTGTGGAGTCGTGGACCCGTGACAGCCCCTTCCTTGTGTGTTCAGAGTTAATGACATGAGTGTTTTTTCTTTTTTTTAGAAGGACATGAGTGTTGATTCTGCGTAGTGTGTAAATATCATGTCCACCTATTAAAGAATGAGTCTTTCATTTTGCTCATTATTCTTAAATCATATATAATATATAATTTTTTATTTTTTTTATTTGATTCTTGTTAAAATAAATGAATTATTCTATTCATTATTCATACATCACATATTTGATAAAGAAAAAAATAAAAAATAAAAAAAATTTATGTATAGTGTGTAGTGTAAGAATGATGAATAAAATTTTTCTTCAAAGAGCCTGATTCATAAAAATAATAATAAAATATAAAAAATAATTTGTGAATAGCAATGAAATAATTTAAGTTAAGATATTTTATTGAATTTTAAGAATAAAGAGTGAAAAAATTGAATAAAAATATTACAAGATTAAAATATTATTTAAACATAATTTTTTAATATTATTTTTATTTTAAAAATTGAAAGATTGTATTATTTTTATGTTTTAATTATAAATTTGAAAAAATTGTAATTATTAAATAAAATAAAAAAAAGTGTTTTGTGTTAAACAGAGAGTGAGTTATAGTTACCAAAAGTAAGGCTTTGATCTCTGTGTCTGTGAGCTTCCCTCCCTCACCATCATCAGACTTCTCCTTCAAAGAAATCAAAGTGCTCAACATGTCCACGTGCTGCCCAGCACCGCTCCTTTCGTGCTCCTCAACGATGGCTGTCAAAAACGTGTCGAACCTCTTGTGGAGCTTCTTCATCTTAGCTGCCACCCCCTGTAAGTCTAGCCACTCCAGTGCCGGGATAAAGTCACCGACGTTGAACACTCCGGCAAGCACCATCACCTCCACCACCATTGATTTGAACTCATCCGCCTTCTCATCACCGCCGCCGCTTCCATCTCCGAACATTCTTCGGCCTAGCATCACCCTCCCCAGTGCGTTTACAGTGCAAACATTAAGCAATTGTGCCAAGTTCACTGGCTTGGAGCCTGCTTTTGCTAGGGCTCTTGCTAGCACTGCCACCTCTTCCTGATCATCATGAATATTCACTATACTGAATTAATCAAGTGTACCTTCCGAAAATAATTTATAGAGCAATACTATATATAGTCATTAAGTATGTAAGCACCGCGTATTTTTTTTTAAAAAAAGTAATTTATTATTTAAAAAATTAATTTTTTTTATATGGATATCATTTTATTCACTTTTTCATGAAGAATTTACGAAACTTACACGTTGTAAATATTATTTTTAATTTTTAATTATTAATAATTATATATAAAAAAAGTTAATACGTTAAAGAATCCATCATACTTAATAATTGTTTAATTTCAAATATTCCAAATTATTATTATTTTTTTAATCCTACTTGCAAGGCATTAATTTAGGACCCACTTTCTACAGGTTTCTGATCTAATATTCATGCGAGTTTGCAAACACAATTTTCATGAAAATGAAAAATACTTGTCATTTCATATATTTTATATGCTATAATCAAATAGTATATATATATTTATACATATATATGTGTGTGTATGTATATTTATAGGTATAAATGCTTGGACGTCGCTCGAAAGCTGCGGAATGAGTCAAACCTGGCGGACATGTCTGAAATCATCCAAGGCCTTTCCGGAGAAGAGATGGACGGAGCTAATCTTCCGGAGCATGCGCCACCGGGGGCCGTAGGGGGCGAAGACGAGGTCCTGGTAATTGTAAGCAATATACTTGGCACCGGAGTTAGGCGGCCGGCTCGAGAAATTTGCGTCATGGGTCTTCAAGAACTGGGAGGCTACGGACGCCGACGCCGCAACGACGACATCAACGAATCCGAGACGGAGGTGCATGAGAGGGCCGTAGGTGCGTGCGAGGGCGGCGAGGGAGTGGTGAGGCACGGTGCCCATGTGGGGCAAGTTTCCGATGATCGGCCATGGCTTTGGGCCCGGAGGGAGGGGAGGAAGGTGGCCGGGGCGGCGAGTGGTAAGCTTGAGGAGGTAAAAGAGGAAGACAGCGAAGAAAATGGTGGCGAGAATGAGAGATGAAGGAGACATGATGGCGAGCCTTTTGTCTCTGCTGTGAAGCTTTGGGCATGCAGGTACTGGAGTTTAGGGGCAGGGGAGGGGAAGATATATGGGGGCCAGCTGCTTCTAAAGCTGAGTGAGTAGCAATATTCACGAGTTGGTTGCAATGTGTGCATGCATGTGTGTGTTAGATGGGTTGGTTTTGACTGTTAGCTGTATTTTTCGATACCGTTCTGTAGATCAATTTTTGACTTTTTGAGGATCGTGACATAATTTGTTTGACCCAGTGAAAATAAATAAATAATATACAATAGTTTATTATTGATATTCTAAATATATGGTTACATTTTGTGCATATATAAGAGAGGCACAATATTTTTACATTTTGTGTTAAATGAGGGAATTCTCGTATAACAGAATTTTAAGAATATTATTATGAAAAATGATATTTACAGTCTTAAGGTGTACATAAAATAATGATATCCACACAACACATTTCATAATATATTTCACAACACATGTTTTAAAGTGAAGGTATTTTTGTAAAATGATGCTATTTTCATAAAATATTTTACTAAACTATCCTTCATTTTAAAATATAATTGTGTAATGTGTTGTGAAAAGTATTACATGTTTATCATTTTTCTTATTCTAATATATAAAATTTCAGAATTAATGCTTAAATTAACTTTTGAAAGTAGCAAGCAAACCTGCATACTTTCCATGATCCACCCCTCCTTTCCCCATAAAAAAAAAAAAAAAAAAAAAAAAAAAAAAACGTATAGATACAATTGGAATATAATTTTTATACGAATTTCTAATAAAATATATTATTTTTTAAACTTTTTGAGTTTTGTTTACTTTGATGGCTTTTTAAAAAATAATAATATTTTACTAGAGATCTACATAATGAAAAATATTCCCTCAAGTTCATACTAACATGAATTTCACGGTTTGTAATGGGAGAGAGTAACTCAAGAAGTAAACTTTATAATATTTACTGTTTTCTATATAAATATTTCAGACAGTATTAAATGAGTAATATGTCATTTTCTTTTACATATATATCATTTATATATATATATATATATATATATATGATGTCCATGTGAATATTTTAGCACATCGATCCAATGGATTTTTTTATACAAGGGGTGGGGGGGTTTCAAACCTAAATTTTTTATTTAAAGAACCGAATAATATGTCATCAGGCTATCAGACTGTTAACGTATCGACCCAATTGATTGGTCATGCGTACAAAAAATAACAGCTAGCTATTAATTATATATTGATATTGAGCAACAGAAACTGAACTTTTAATTGCTAGCTAGGGCATGTTATAAATTGGTCGATATAATCATGGCTTGGAACATGCAGTAAATTACCTATACATTAGGGTTCGCCATCCCAGATAGATAGATACTAATAAAATACATGTATTAATTAGTGAATGGAAGAGACATAATTACCTCTAATAATTAATATAATTAACGTCCAAAACTATACATTAATTCCACATATCTTCTTATAATTAGGACCATGCAATATGCTTATACATAAATTAAACCTACCCTCACTACTATATAATTACACTAAGTTGCAGACTTTTTCTTTATTTTTTGATGTAGTCTTTCTTTTTTTGGGTTATAAGTTGCAATATGGAGGAAGGGGGCCATTCTAAGGGTAATTTGAGTTGGTAGCCAAGTAAGAGGGATTTCTAGGGCTTCTACTGCAATCATTGCAGATGAGAAGTGTTACATTCATAAAAAATTCTATTAAAATAAACTTACAAACTGATGTGATTAGATGTCGTACCTTAGATTATAAAATTATTTTTATTGTAAAATAGATCTATAATTAATGTTTCATATCAAACTACGCCAATTTGTAAATTTACTTTTGTATGATCTCTTTATAGTTAAAACATTTCTCTTGCAAATTGGCGCAGAAGTTAGAAACCGCTAGAAAATATAATATAATATAAAATTAGAAGATGGAGAATAGAGAAAGAGGGAAAAAGATTTTGAGGACTATATTTTTACTTTCTCAATTGTTACTAAATACAAAGCATATATACATCACTATTTATATAAAAATTACATTGAGATAATATAAGGTAAATATATTAAACATTATGAAAATTAAATCAAGATAATATCAAATCAAAGTGATTTGATAATTATTAAAATCAAATCAAATTATTTATTTGATATTAAATATCTTAAACATTATGAAAATCAAATTAAGATAATATCAAATCAAAGTAATTTAATAATTATGAAAATCAAATCAAGATAATATCAAATCAAATTAACTTCTTCAACAGAAATGACAACAATATATAGAAGGGGACTCCTAGAGCCACCAAGGATTTCCACCGACTGTGTAATTTCTTCTTCTTCTTTTTTCTTCTTTTAAGCATTTTTTTAATGTAATCTTTTAAAAAAATCAAATATAGAAAAAATAAACACAATAAAAAAATATAAATAAACACAAATATGAATAGGGACACAATGGAAAGTGTCGGTGGCTTCACCATTTTCCGTATGGGAGAAGCTTGCAGCTAGATGGGTTTAAAACCATTTTTCACACTGGCCAATCATATCTCAACACGTATGCCATCCAAAAAAGACTTCCTGCATCTCAAAACACCCGAATACCTCTCATATATTTCCTTCAACACACGTAAGGGATCCCATCAATGTAAAACTTCCTCTCCATTCCTCTCCATTCTCACTGCATACTGCACCTTTCTATCCTCAAGCCAATGAAAGCAAGACAATAGACAAACTCTCTGTTCTCTCCCTTCCTCAAGCCAATGGAAGGGAAGACTTGTTCTTCTATTTTATTCCATTCCAAAATACGCCTTTCCTGAGGTATTCATCCATCCGAATATTGTAGTGTTTTTTCCTCGGAGTATTGTAGTGTTTTTGTCGATAATGAAAAGCACCACAAAAACTCTGTATTGTTGACAATATTTGAGGAGAAAACACTACAATACTCGGATGGATGAATACCTTAAGAGAGGCATATTTTGGAATGAAATAAAATAGAAGAAAAACCCTTGCGAAAATTAAGTAGAAGAATAGAGAGGGGTTTGAAGTGCGTCTCCCTCTTCAAAAAAAATTTTACCTTCTGTCCGTCAGCTTTTCGTGTCAAGTGGGGCTTCCCTTCTGTCGACTTAAGGGAGGGAAAGGACAGAAAGTTCGTTCGTCGTCTAGCTTGAAGAAGGGAGAGGGAGAGAACAAAGAGTCCCGTCTGGGTTGATGGCTTGAGGATGGGAAGGTGCAGTATGCAGCGAGAATGGAGAGGAATTGTGAGGAAGCTTTACGTTGATGGGATCCCTTACGTGCTTGAAGGAAGTATATGAGAGGTATTCATGTGTTTTAAGATGCAGGAAGTCTTTTTTTGGATGGCATACGTGTCAAGATGTAATTGGCCGATGTGACAAAGGGTTTTAAATTCATTCGACTACAAGCTTTTCTCTTTTCATATACAGAGAGACAGTACTGGTTGGAAAAGAATTAAAACTTTGCTACAGTAAGAGGATTGAGAATCCTCACCAAAAGGCAATTTCTTTTTTTCAATCATTTTTTTTAAACACTTCAAACATTTTTTTAAAAATACAAAAAAAATCAAAGATTTATTTAAAAATATTTTCTTAATTATTAAATAAAAAAATAAAAATAAAATAAAATAGAACTCGGTAGAAATTTTCGGTAAAAACAGTCTGTGAATAGTATTTTTCAAGGCATTATAGAAGTTGAGTAATTAGAGCACTCCCAATGGGTTTTGTAAAATCCATTTTTATGTAAAATTGGAAGAAAAGTAGCTAAAAACTGCTTCCAATAGATCCTCTATTTTCAAATTTATTTTACATTTCACTTCAGTGTTAAGTTACATTTAGCATGAACTATTCACAAATGTAAAAATATTTTATTGATTTATTCTCTTTTCATGTACTTTATCTTCCATAATAATTTCTCTCTTTTTATATTTTTTTTCTAACAAATTATTAAATAATATAATATAAAAAAATAGATAAACTAATATATGGTATATTATAAAAATTAATATATAAAATAAAAAAATATATTTTAAAAAATAAAATAAATAAATTATTAAGAGTGCTCTTAGACCTCTTATTTCACAGCCCAAGGAAAGAGGAGCAATCATATTGCCGTGGTACTGTCAACTGTGTAAGTTATACCCATTTCAGTATGAGTTCATCTGTTCATGAGCTCTTAATTACTCCCTTTGATAGGAACTGTTCATTACACACCAACCCCCGGCCTCATCGGACATCACTTCAACACGTCTCTAAGATTGTGTTTGGGTACTCAAAGTATTCACAATCTCTCAATTTCTATTCATGATTATTTAATCCACTTCTCAACACTTTTCAACACTTTTCATTATCTAACCATAGCTTAAAAAAGATCTCATAGTTCCTAGTTTTGAAAAACAAAAATGCTACCCTCACCGACTGTTAAATCTCAATTAGTTTTAATAATTTTTTTTATTTAAAAGAAATATTTTTTTAATAATGTTATAAACTTTTTTTAAAATATATTAAAAAATATAAAATAAATAAATAAAATATATATATATATATATAGATATTTTTTTTTTTTACTCTTATCAAAACCCGTCTCGTACTACGCCCTCGGTCCGTGTTGTACTAATATAGGAGCCATAAGTGTATGGGGCTCACGTGTCGTTTTTGAGATGACCGAAAGACGACAAGTCAGGCTGATCGAACGATATATCATACACTCTTTTTATACGTAACCAACTAACTGTCGTGTCCAGAGTCCAGACTCCAAACACACATCGTCAATCTGGTGGTTGGCCATGCGTACGTGCATTCATGGTCCGGTCCGGTCCGGTAGCACATTAAGTTTTGCAACCAACCAGTCTGGCCACGCACTTACTTAATTCCCCATTCTTTTCTGGCTTTGAATTTTACTCACATTTTTTCAAGTCTTACCTTTCTAGAAACTATATTTATAAATACATATATATATATATATATATATATATATATCATAGCTTACTGGACTTAGCCTTTTGACTTCTTGGGATCCTGTTTTTTTTTTCTAATTTTTTTTTAATCTTAATCTATTAATTGTAACTTATTTGTGTTGTGGCTAGATCTGCTACATGGAAAAGAAAACATGTGCTTTGTTCATCAAAATAATTATAAATATTAATTTATAAATAGATCGATGTTTTTTGACTTGGTATATTAAATTGTAAAAATTATTTTATTATTATTATAAATTAGATTTAATATATAATATCAATTGATTTACGTGCGTTGTCGATAATTTATAAAAAAAATATTACATGAGCAGCTACTTGACCTTATAATTTGCATAACTTTTTGTTTTTTTTTAATCACAGTACCTATCCGTCCAAATTTGTCTTGTTTGAGAAAAGGAAAATAAAAGCTTTCTACTTCGTCAAATGTTGTTATGCTTGCCATTCCTGTCAATCAAATTTAGCTATGGTTGCTTGTTACTTTTTTGCTTTTTCTACAAATGAATGAACCTTAGAAAGGTGTGGCTGGGAAATTAAAAAAAGCAAAAAAATTAAGTTACTTTTGGGGTCTTTTTGTTAAAATAAACTAATTGGTAAGGTAGTGTGAATTTATTATTATTATTATTTTTTCATTCATTTCTTAACTTAAAAAAAAAACATATATATACATATACATAACACGACGACACTTTGAATTTTTGTTTTTTAACATACAAACTACCGAATTACATGGACCACTCATCTTAGGTCACGTACGTTCTCTCAAGAGATTCCATCTCAAAGTCGTGATCTTTGATGCGTGACACGTGTCGTAATTAGTTGCATCCATTACTGGAACATTGTACCATTTTGTGGCGGCGTTAACGAGGTTTGTTTCACAATCTTTAGTATACTTTATACTCTATATTTTTTAAAATTTTTAAATTTTTAAATATTCTTTTTAAATTTTTTTTTAAGTTTATTTTTTTTAAACTATTTCAAATTTTTTATTTTTTATTTATATAATAAATATTTGATAAAAGAAAAAAATATAAAGTGTAAAGTGTGGTGTGAATAGTAAAAAATTGTGTAAAAACAAATAATCTATTTTAGCCTCTTTATTGTCATATTTATTTCTTTTAATTTTGATAAGAGGTTTTCAATGAGCTAGATCTAGTTAATTTTATTTCCAATAGATGCCCATGATCCTTGAAGTCGACTTTCTAGCAAGAATGTGTTGCGTGCCAAAGTTTGCAATCTCGTAGTGAGCTTATGAATAGATAGAAAACAATGATCGTCCTTGTGTGCTCTACCAATTATAGAATTTTATAGGACACTTCGAGAGATCCTAGGCCTCTTTAGTTGGTTTAATTTGAAAAAAAATTACAGCTCTAAATCAACACAAGGTTGAAGATAATATTGATGAGATCATCTTCATTATTGGCCTCAACCTATTAAATAGCCTAACAGCTTCTAATGGAATAGGCAATAACCCATTCTTATAGAAAGAAAAATTACAATCGCATATCTCTAACACAAATTTATTGAAAGGAAATAACATTGATTGAAAGAAAATAACATTAATTTAATTATTGATGGTAAGCATCAATCACTCTCATCCCATGATTCTTGGCCCCAGACAACTCTTTCCTCCTTTAAAAATTTTCTTGTCTTCAAGAAAAAAGCATGTCTTCAATTCTGTCATATTCTCCCATGTGGCCTTAGCAGGGGAGAGATTTTGCCAATGAACAAAAGCTTCAATTTCTCCTCCTTTTTTGTGGGTTTCCAAAATGGCTTAAGGAAGTGGGTGGAGTGCCGATTCTATTGGTAATTCGGGTAGAGTGGGAGAGATTTTCTCTTGATCTCCAATCCTCTTTTTAAGGAGAGAAACATAGAAAATTGGATGTAATTTAGATTCGGGGGATAACTCCAATCTATATGCAACGGTGCCAATCTTGGATAAGATTTTAAATGGACCAAAAAATTTGGGACTAAGCTTAAGATTTTTCCGTTGAGCCAATGAAAGTTGACAATATGGGCGCAATTTTAGGTAGACAAATTTGCCCACTTAAAAACTTCTATCCGTGAGCTTCTCATCATAATATTTCCTCATTCGCTCCTGTGCAATTTTCAAATTGGCTTTAACATCCTTAATCACCACATTCCTTTCAAGTAGAAATTTGTCAACGAACTCCACACACGAAGTGCCATGAACATAGGCAAGTAAAGTGGGAGGTTCGCACCCGTAGACAATTTCAAATGGTGTCTTTTTGGTGGAAGAGTGGATGCTTGTATTGTAACAATATTCCGCCCACGAAAGCCAAATTGCCCACTCTTTGGGCTTAGAGCTCGTGAAACACCTCAAGTACATCTCCAATGTCTTGTTGACCACTTCAGTTTGACCGTTGGTTTGTGGGTGATAAGCCGAACTTAAATTGAATTTAACTCCATTTAATAAGAATAAATTCTTCCAAAAAGAACTTGTGAATATCGGGTCACGATCACACACAATAGACTCAGACATGCCATGAAGCTTGAATATGTGGTAAAAAAATGTTTGGGCAATTGTGGTGGCCGTTTAAGGGCATTTAATGGGAATAAAATGGCTATATTTGGATAATCGGTCAAACCACAAAAATGATAGAGTTACCTCTAGATGTTGGCAAGCCATCCACAAAATCCATGGAAATATCTGTCCACACATGGCGCGGAATTGGAAGAAGGCTGAGTAAACCCGCTAGCTTGACTTGGTCCACCTTATTTTTTTGACATACATCGCACTCTTGGATAAATTTTCGTGCGTGCCCCTTCATGCATTTCCAATAAAAAACTGATTTGATTCTATGGAGAGATTTATGGAACCCTTCATGCGTGTTGGAATGTAATTCCTTGATTATAAGAATAATCAATTCGGATGTGGTCAAGAGATAAATCTGATCCTTAAAGAAAATCAATTCTTCCTTGAATAGCCACAGTCCCAATGCCTCTCCTTCCTTGATTTTCTACACCAAATCCTGCAAATGGGGATTAGCTGAAATTTTTGATTTTATAAGATCCACCCAATTAGAAATAGGAGAAATATTGCATGAATTTCAAATTTTTGGGAAAGGGCATCTACAGCTGAATTCTCTTTGCCTTTCTATAGTGAATTTGAAAATCAAATCCCAAGAGCTTCACCAACCATTTTTGTTGAGCAGCCATAGTAATGGTTTGACCCAACAGAAATTACAAGCTTTTTTGGTCTGTCCGGACAATAAATTTGGCTCCTAAAAGATATGGACACCATTTTTGAACCACCTTAACAAGACTAACATTTCCTTCTCATATGTGGATAATGCAAGATTTTTGCCATGTAGAGCTTGGCTAAAAAATGTAATTGGTCGGTCTCCTTGCATGAGCACTACACCCATACCCACGCTGGAGGCATCACACTCCACAATAAAGTTTTGAGAAAAATCCAATAGAGCAAGTACGGGTCCGGATGTCATTGCCATCTTTAATTCTTCAAATGCTTGCTCGAGGGTGGAACTTCATTTAAAAGAATCCTTTTTGAGCATATTTGTCAAGGGTTGAGTGATCATCCCATAGTAGTGAATGAATTTCCGGTAGTAACCGGTGAGGCCCAAAAAACCTCGCAACCCCCTCAAGCTAGTTGGTTTGGGCCATGTCATCATGGAGAAATTTTCTCTAGGTCCATGGCTACCCCATGATGAGAAATCACATGACCCAAGTAGCCTACTTCTTCTTGTCCAAATTGACATTTTTCATGCTTGACAAAAAACTTGTTAGCTTGCAAAACATGTAGCACATGCCCAACATGTAATAAATGATCCTCCCAAGATTTGCTAAAAATAAGAATATTTTCAAAAAATACCAAGACGAATTTACGAAGAAATTCCTTGAATACCTCATTCATGACACTTTGGAAGGTTGCTGATGCATTAGTGAGATCAAAAGGCATCATTAAAAATTCGTAGTAGCCTTGGTGTGTGCAAAAAGTTATTTTCTCAACATCTCCCGAGTACATATGGATTTGATGGTACCTCAACCTCAAATCAAGCTTTGTAAAAAATCTTGCACCATGCAATTCATCCAATAATTCATCGATAGTGGGTATTGGATATTTATCCTTGATGGAAATGTTGTTGAGTGCATGATAATCCACACAAAGCCTCCAAGAGCCATCCTGTTTTTTAACCAATAGCACGGGAGTATGTACTCGTTCTAGGCCTTACCACACTGGATGACAATAGCCCCTTGATCATTTTTTCAATCTCATTTTTTTGGTAATGGGGATACTGATAAAGCTTGATTGAGATTGGATTAGCTCCCTTTTCCAATGGAATTTTGTGGTCTTGAGATCACTAGGTGGCAAGCTTTGAATCTCTTGAAAAATGACCGAATGTTGATTCAGAATAGCCATTAAATCCGAATTTAAATTTGTTGCCGCAACTCCCTGCTTCTCTTTCAAATTTAAGCAAGACTTTTAAAAGCTCTTTTTCCTTTCCGCAACTGCTCCTCTAAATCACGATCACCCATGATTTTATTGCTAGGCCCTCTTATCCCACGTAACTCTACTATTTTCCCCTCCCACCAAAATTGCATCCATAGCTCATTAAATTCCCAAATAATTGGACCCAGTTTTTTAAGCCATTGAGTTCCAAAAATGGCATCACATCCTTCCACCGATAAAAGGTAAAAATCCACGAGGAATTGAACCTTTTGCACTAAAATAGGGAGCCTTTCACACAATCCTTCACTTTTCCTTTTATTTCCATCCCCCACTTGAACTGACAATTCTCCTTTCTTTGTAGGATAAATTTCCATTTTGGTAGCTAACTTTGAATTCAAAAAGTTATGAGTGCTACCAGAATCCACCAATATTGTAACCATAGAATCTCTAATTTTTTTCAAAAAAATGCATGGTATGAGGTGCTACATTTCCTGAAATAGCATGAAAACTAATTTCGGGAATCTCTTCTTCCGCTTCCTCCTCTATGGTAGTCTCATGCAACGGCTCATCAATAGAAGGAAAAATTTCTTCTATTAAAATTAACTTCTTGCAACGATGGCCCAGGGAAAATTTTTCGTCACAATTGAAGCATAATCTACGCGTCCTCCTTTCTTGCAACTCAACCAGACTCAACCTTTTGATGGTGGGGGTTCAAACTCAAGTAAGAGACGCTAAGGGTAAGGGTGGATGTCCCATGGTAGATGGGGCATTTTTAGGTTCCACGTAGTTGGTCACACATACGAGACTCATAGAGTCATGCAAGACCGATAGCGGCGGACAATGAAATTGGATTACATGCTTGCACGTCAACTCGTATTGCCTCCTTTAGCCCGCTCACAAAGCACCCAACTTGTTCTTCGGACAAATGGCTAGCTCGATGTAACAAACGATCAAAATCCATTTGATAATCACGGATGCTTCCCGTTTGCTTAAGCTTGGTGAGATTCCCAAAAACATTTTGATATCTTGAAGGCTCGTATCGTAAATGTAACTCGTAATTGAAAATTTTCCAATTGACGCATTCTCGTTGATTTTTGAAACGTTGATACCACAATTGGGCATTGCCATCCAAGTGATAACCTGGTTGGATTATCCATGTCATTATAGCATGGAAAGTCCAACTTAGGCCTAGTTTGGATATCGAGAAGTGTTGTGAATAGTTATGAGTAGAGATTGGAGTGAATTTGTGGGTCCCATTGAAAATATTTTGAGTTGTTTGGATGTATGAAAAATGTTGAGTTGTTAACTTTTGGATAGGTAATTGAAAAATGTGTAGGTCCCATCAATGATTGATTTTTTTTTAATGATGATGAAATCATGATTTTATTTATATATAATAGTGATAAATATTATAGTAATTTTATTTTTTATTTATATATAATAGTGATAAATATTATAGTGATTTTATTTTTTATCTATATATAATAGTGATAAATATTATAGTGATTTTATTTATATATATATAATAATGATAAATATTATAATAATTTTATTATTATTTTATATAATAATAATAAATATTATAGTAATTTAATTTTTTTTATCTATATATAATATATAATAGTGACAAAGAGAGAGAGAGAGGTGCTTGTACAAAGGGCCTTTCATTGGGGAGCATGTATTGATGGAGATGGACGTTCTCTGACAGTGCAAACAGTGCTTTGAGAGAGATTCAGATGTTTGAAAATACTTCAAACCTGTTTGGATGTAAAACTACTCCCAACCGTACAGAGTAATCTTAGAGTAGTTGAGATATCTCCAACACCCAAACTCAGCCTTAGTGATTTTGGGTACGAGAGAGCCTCCTCGCGAAAGGCTACGAAGGGGCCCACGAGAAGACTCGGCATCATCATCATGTCCTCCACCACATGTAGAAAAATGAGCAAACATGCTCTCCATATGTTTCAAGAGACGTTCTTCACTAGCCTTCATACCTTCTTGTAGTTCCTTTTGGCCCGCAACCAATGAGCCAAGCTAGTTCTCCACATGCTAGAGACGGTGGTCGGACATGCCTGGCACCGATACCATGTTGTTACATGCCAGAGTTTGCAACCTCGTAGTGGGTTTATGAATGTGTAGAGAACAAGGATTGTCCTAGCGTGCTCTACCTATGATGGAATTTTGTAGGACACTTCGAGGGATCCTAGGCCTCCTTAGTTGGTTTAATACGAGAAAAATCACAACTCCAAATCAACACAAGGTTGAAGATAATACTGATGAGATCATCTTCATTATTGGCCTCAAGCTGTTAAATAGTCGAACAACTTTTGATGGAATAGGCAATAACCCATTCTTACAGAAAGGAAAATTACAATCGCATAACTCTAGCACAAATTTATTGAAAGGAAATAATATTGATTGAAAGAAAATAACATTAATTTAATTATTGATGGTAAGCATCAATCACTCCCATCCCATGATTCTTGGTCCCTGACAGAATGTCATGAGAATCTTCAATGCAAGTCAACCATGATAGAGAAAGTCTATGAGAATGGTTAGAAAATAAATTCTAAGACCTTCTCCTTAATTTTCCTTTGGAGTGTGATGCAATGAAGATCTCCAAGAGAGAATCTCAAAGAGATCACTTGTAAATCCCTTGAAAGGGCATCTGGGAAGTTTGTTGACGCGATCGTATGTCCATTACCCGAGCATAACTCTAATAACCAAGCATATGACTAATAATTGCATGTGATTGTTTATCGTTAGTGAAGAATGTGGAAACTACATTTTCCGTATTTGGTGATCATATTAATTGTTTTCATCGATGCTAGTGGATTTCTTACACTCTAAGGCGGTTTCAAAGTCGTGTTGTTATTTTGGAGTTAAAGTCAAAGTTTGTTTGTTGTAACCTGTTCTTAAGTGGTTAGGGAGCTTGTCGACACCCTTGGTCCATCTCGGGCACTTTCCAAGCTCGTCAAATTGTTCTCGAAAGCAACCTGCACGTGGCGATTATGGAGCTCGAAGGCTCATTCCTAAAGGTAACCTACTGTCAGTGGTTGTGGCAAGAATGTTGGCCTCAGTCACATGTTCATGTACTAACATTTCTCACTGAGATAGTGGGGGGATTACTCGACCGCTTTGTTGAGACAACATAAGGCTTACTCAATTGCGATATTGAGGTGAAGGCATGTGTTAGCCTTGTTCATCGAAGCTCAACTTGCATATTGCTAGGCTTGACTATTTCAGTGTGAAGGGATTGCTCGGTCGCTATCGTGGCAAAGGCTTGTGTGAGCCTTGTTTGCAAAGCTCGGCATGCATGTTGCTAGGCTTGGCTGTTTGGGTGCAGGAGGCTTGCTCGACCAATATTGTGGTGAAAGCGTGTGTGGTTGCCTATTTTGAGAGGGGCTTGAGTGCTTGGCTCTAGGGCAACCCAACTATTCTAAGAAGTTTTACCAAAAAACTAAATTGATTAGTGTAAATAATCCAAACCACGAGTTTGAGACTTGCAAACATGAACCAAGGGGCTTAACGTTTGGTAATAATTCAATTTGAATAGTGCTCAAGTGTGGCTCGACCCCCTTTTTGGGATTTTTCTTCCTAGTTCTTTTTTGCTAGAGTGCAACGAGTGCTCGAGGCACCTAAGTGAAGCTTGAAGGCTAACCTACCTTGGTGATAATGAAGAATCGTCACACCTGAGTGAGTGCTCTAAAGAGGTCTATATGGTGAAAATAGGGAGCTAAGATGCCCGAGTGGTGCTCAAGGGTGACCCGCGGCTGGTGCTCCAAGTCAGTGGCCTAGTTTCCTAACTTTTTGTCTAACCAAGGTTGATCCTCATTTGGTGTCCCCTTTATTCCGTTTATTCGCCTTGGGGCTCTTGTTTGGGGTCTAGATTACCTAAATTATTTTTGACTAAGACCGGAGAGCAAAGTGTGTTGCTTGTCCACTTTTTCGTTCCTACTTATTCATTCATTGGGAATCTTGAGGAGATCCGAGGAATTTCATGGAAAAAATATTCAAAAATCAGATTTGTTAGTGAAAATAAAATTTAAATAGTCAGTTTAAGGGAGGCAACTCGAGTCCTTTAGTTTTTGCTTTCAGTTTTTACTTGATAGGTACTATTCTCCACCGAGTGATTTTTGCCTGATGGAGATTGTCGGTCATTGAGTGGTTTTTGGTTGATGGAGGTTGTCCGTCCTTGAGTAATTTTTGTTGTGATTTGTCTCAATTACCTGCATATCTTCTTTGTTTTTCTTGCATGTACCAAAACTCATGGTTGAGCCCAGGATGCCTAAGCCTTGTTGATTAAGACCGATTAGCAAAGTGTGCCATTTATCAACTTTTCTATCGTTATATTCCTATTTGCCCATTCTCTTTTGGAGCCTCGTAGAATTTTGAGGAGCTTTATGGAGGAACATTCAAATTCAAACTTGTTAGCTTAAGTAAAATTTAAATGGTAAGTTTGAGGGAAACCACCTGGGCCAGGGTGAGGATCATTGCTTGGGGGCAAGCTTCCCTGCTCGCCCGCATGCCCCTTTGTCGCTTGAAGCGAGCTTTATTGCTCGCCTGGGAGGGATGCTCTTTGCTCAAGGGTTTGCAAAGTTCCTGGTTTGCTCGTTGCTCAGGGGCAGGCTGCATTGCTCGCCACTTGGTGTTCCATGTGCAGGTGAGCTAATACCTCGCCACATATGGCGCTCGGGATGAGGTCCATTGCTCGTTGTGAGGGCGGGTTGAGAGCCCACAAGCTCCATCACTCGTCATGGTGTTCCGAGCTGTGGGGGATAAGTGAAGGCCAAGCTTGTTGATAATAGCCGAATTGTGCATTAGTTTACTACTTTAAATAAAACATTATAACAATTATTAGTTCTTATATTTTTGTTAGTCTTGAAATATTTATCTTTCTTACCTAAATTTAAATTTTATTTTAATGAAGAAATTGAAATTGGGAAAGATTTATAAGGCTAATATTAAGTTGAAGTGTGCCAAAGTATAGACTTCTGAAAGGAACAAATAATGAAAGAAAAAGAGAGAGAATCAAAGCATTCTGGCGTGTGGTTGCACTTCAGTACATGCACAGAATAAGCAACAGTGAAGGAAAAAAGAGAGACAAGCATTGACGGAAAAAAACTGAACGAGGCTTCCAGAGTTTATAAAAATAGATCAAGTGTTGCGTCGGGAGCACACTGAATGACGAAATAGAGGAGGAAAAAAGTGCTGGTTGCGATTTCGTGTCTCGGATTTTCAGTTTTGTAGAGATTTATTATTAAAAAAGTGTTATTTCTTGCTTTCATTTATTGGTTATTTAATTCTTTAACTCTTTATTTTATTTTAGAACTCATTTTTTTGAACTAAATTATAATTTATTTAGTTTATATTTGATTAGTTTCCTATGTTTTTACAAGTTCCTATAGATTCAGCTTCGTTCTTGCTAAAATATACTTTATACGGTTTGTACACTTGCGAATACAATTAAAATTTCACAACACTTGTGACTCAGGGTGAGCTACAGTGCTTGCCCATTGAGCTGGCAAGGTGCTTGCAGGCTGCCTGTGACTTGGGATAATTGCTGGCTCGACCCAGGATATTGCTTGCCACGTGTGTTGCTCGGGGCGAACATTGCTCACTAGGGCTTTTACAGCGTGATCCTTCATTATTGCACAGGGCGGGTATTATTGCTCTCCCCAACCTTCCTTGTTTGCTTGAAACTCTCCATGTCCGATCTTGTCCGGGTGAGCTCCTTTGCTCGCCAGACGCTCTCCATGTGCGGGCATCTAAGTGCCCACCTTGCTTATCCTCTGGGGCGAGCCTTATTGCGTCCCTTTGATGTTTACCATGTAGGTGGACTAAGTACCTACCAAGTTTTATTTCCTCAGGAGGCGAGCTTACTTGATCGCTTTGTTCATGACATCTACAGTGCTGCAAGTAATGCTCGTCTGGCATGTTTAGCGAGGCAAGCGAGGACATGCAAGAGGGTTGAGTGCCTGCCAGGTTTGGTGCCTTGGGCGAGCTTCATTTGCTCACCCTAGGCGTTATAGGCCGAGTTGCAATACCCACCTTTTCTTGCCCGTGGAGTGCAATAGAATAAAATAAACAAGAGGTATATTCATAAGGTAATATGAGACTTGTCTTCAAATATGGTTTGGCGTGGTTTCCTTTTTGAAATAAAACTCTATTCATTATCTCTTGTTGTAATCCTCCATTAAGTGCAATGCTTCCTTTGTGTTGAATTAGCTTTTGTTGAGTCATGCGGCTTTTTGTTTTGAGTGCGTTTTGTCAATCCTATAGATGACGCTAAACTGTTGATGCAATTTTTTGGGGTGACTGGAACCGAACATTACAGTCGAATAGCTCATGATGATGGCTTGGGCATAGATATGAGACTCGAATGCTCATACATTAAGTAAATAGTAAATAAAGTATATAAGATATAAAGAAAGAGAGAGACATAAAAACTTATGTAGTTCAACATAAAATCTAGTTGCTTTCTTTTTGGAGAGAGAGTCTCACTAATTGTAAAGAAGAACAAGAGAATATCTAGATTTGTAGAGATCCCTTTCTTTTATAGAGCTCTATTTCATTTTTTTTGGAGTAGTTGAGTCTTGCTTTCACCATTTTGTATATCAATTAAGTTCTTTTAACTTTATCTCTTTCTTATTGTATTATTGCTAATAGGCTTCAAATGGGCTGGACTTAATTCATTTTATATCCAACAAATAATTTTTTTATTTTTTTAAAAGAAATATATGGTTAGAGCCAGACAGCTTATTGATGGGATAGCAGCTACTTGGGGACGGCAGGTGTCACATTCCCTCCAAAAAGCGTCCCTCTTTTAGCCCTTTTCCCGGTGAAAACTTGCAACTTTACAACCAGAACCATCCACCAAATTAAAGAATTTCAGAACAATCCATTCCATGAAAGAGACGAGAGAGAGAAGGGATGAAACTCCCCATTATATTTCATCATCATTCAACCACACTTCAAACATTTAAGAGAAAAAAGAAAGACGCCAAAAGAAGATACACTTCAGCCGTGGATAATCTCTAGACAAACAATTTTAGTCGTCCATCTCTTCATCATCATTTATTTCCTCAATCTTCATCTTCTTAACTGCCTGAGCAGCATCATTTCTCGGCCCATTCGGGAGCTGAATCAACACATCTGACCTATGACCAGTCACTGCATTAACAAGCCCTCCATTCTTCTCCACTCTATACACCAAGTCACTCCCGTTTGGCCCTGCATCTATATAAACCGTTGAGTTTTCATCAATCTCCTCCCTTATAAGCATTCTTGAGAGCTGTGTCACTACTTTCTTCTCTAGCCACCTCCTGATAGGCCTTGCACCATAAACCTGTAAAGAATATAAAGGATAAGGACAGAGTCTTGAGTATGTATTTTCATACAAGCTAAAGTGGCCCAGATTCAAAACTTAGTATTTTAGGATATATATTTATATTATATATATATATAATGATACTAACCGGATCATAACTCTCTGCCAATACATAGTCTAATGCTGCATCAGTGACAGCAAGGGCAATTCCCCTCTCAGCAAGGCGGACAGCAACATCCTTCATTTGTAACCTTGCAACCTTCCTTAGTTGCTCATGGTTGAGAGGATCAAACACCACAAGCTCATCAAGCCGATTGAGCAACTCGGGCCTGAAGTGCTTTTTCACCTGTCAAGTAACAAGCAAGACATTACCACTTCCAATTTTGATAAAAGACAAACATGTATGGCTCTGTTTAATGCTCGAAACAAGATCAAAATACCTCTTGCATTACTCGATCACGAGCAGCTAGCATGGAGACCTTGCCCGTTAGTCCAGAAAGGAGGTACTCCGCTCCAAGGTTTGAAGTCATGATAATCACGGTGTTCCTGAAATCAACAGTGCGGCCTTGACCATCGGTTAGCCTTCCATCGTCTAAAACCTGAAGCAGGGTGTTAAATACAGAGACGTGTGCCTTTTCCACTTCATCAAAGAGTACTACACTGTAAGGCCTGCGCCTCACAGCCTCTGTTAGCTGTCCCCCTTCCTCATGTCCAACATAACTGAGAATTGCAACAGAATTGAGTAAGAACCACCTATCACATCACAATTCACACACACACATATGAATAGATCAATGACAAAGAACTTACCCTGGTGGAGCGCCAATTAAGCGTGAGACGGAGTGTTGTTCCATATACTCGGACATGTCAATCCTCACCAGAAGGTTTTCATCATCAAAGAGTTGCTCAGCAAGAGCCTTTGCAAGCTCAGTCTTACCAACACCAGTAGGACCAAGGAATAGGAAGGAGCCGGTGGGCTGTTGAGGCCTTCCTAGTCCAGCCCTTGACCTCAGTACTGAATCAGCAACTGCATTAACTGCTTGATCTTGTCCGACCACTCTCTTGTGCAACCGCTCAGCTAGCCCAACTAACTTCTCTTTCTCGTTCTGGCCTAGCCTTGTGACAGGGATGCCTGTCCAGCGGCTCACAACCTCAGCAATATGTTCTGGTCCAACAGACTCTGTTAACATTAAGTTCTCATCAGAGGCTCCTTCAAGCTGTGCTATGGCAGCTTCCACTTCCTGGATTGCCCCATATCTCAAATCAGCAGCTCTAGCCAAATCATATCTTCTTTCAGCCTCCTGTAAAGCAAACAAAAGCTCTTCACGCTTTTGCTTCAGTCTCCGAATCTCATCAATCCTTTCTTTCTCCTTCTTATACTTCATCATCAAAGGCTGAAGCTTGTCCCTCAAGTCATCAAGCTCTTTTCTTACCTGTAGATACATTAGATTCCAAATGCAACAAAATTCAGAACAACATTCATATTAAGTAGTTCCCAATCAGTCTTTGGAGATATTGAACACATAAAACTTACTTCAACAAGACGGGCTTTACTAGCTTTGTCCTTCTCCTTTTCCAGAGCATGAAGTTCAATTTCCAGCTGCATCCTCCTCCTTTCAAGCTTATCAATTTCTTCAGGCTGGCTATCGAGTTGGACTCTCACATTTGCGCATGCCTCATCAACCAAATCAATCGCCTTATCAGGGAGATGACGCCCTAAACAAGAAGACAGACAAAGATTTCAATATACAAGAAGAAATTCACATAGCACTGTTGAAATAACCTCTCCAAGCCAAAATAAGCAGAGCGAAGTTCATACCTGTAATATATCGGCTGGATAGCTGGGCTGCCACAACAAGAGCCCTGTCCAGAATCCGAACACCATGATGACCTTCATATCTCTCTTTCAATCCTCGAAGAATGCTGATTGTGTCAGGAACACTAGGCTCGGCCACATACACCTGTTGAAACCTTCTCTCAAATGCGGCATCCTTCTCCACATATTTCCTGTACTCCTCGAGCGTGGTTGCTCCGATGCACCGAAGCTGCCCTCTAGCAAGCATGGGTTTGAAGAGATTGGCAGCATCCATGGATCCTTCAGTTCGACCAGCACCAAGGACAAGGTGAATTTCATCAATAAACAGTATAACTTTTCCCTCAGCCTCCTCAACCTCTTTCAATACAGCCTTCAATCGCTCTTCAAACTCTCCTCTGTACTTTGCACCGGCAACCAAAGCACCCATATCCAATGCAACGAGCCTCACATCAGCAAGATTACTCGGGACGTCACCCCTCACAATCCTTTGAGCCAAACCTTCCACCACTGCCGTCTTTCCAACTCCAGGCTCTCCAATGAGAACAGGATTGTTCTTGGTTCTCCTTGACAGAATTCTAATCACTCTTCGTATCTCCTCGTCTCGGCCAATGACGGGGTCAAGCTTCCCCGCCTGCTCAACAAGGTCACGCCCGTAAGTCTTCAGAGCCTGGAACGTTGTATCTGCTGAAGCACTCTCCACCTTTTTCCCATCCTTCCCACGGAGATTTTCTACCTCCGACTTCACTCTCGATGGAGAAACACCAGCTTCTTTCAACAGGCCGGAGATTTGAGAATCTTCCAAGAGACCAAGAATTAGAGAATCAACAGCTAAATGAGTATCCCCACGAGCTTTCTGGGCCGCTTGTGCCCGACGAATGGCTTTGATAAGGCTTGTGCTCGCCGGAATCTCATCTGGGGGAGGGGACTGAGATGGGATTTTCTTCAATGCCTGGTTCAACACCCTCTCCACCGACTTCACAGCATCTTCACCGCCACCAGCACTGGCAATAGATTGGCTGAAAATGCCACCAGGATCAGAGATCAATGCAAGCGCAAGATGGAGAGGAGTGAACTGTGGGTGGCCGTCACTCATCGCCAACTCATGTGCGGCGGCGATAGCCTCGTTAGTCTTGTGGGTGAACTTGTCAGGATTCATCTTTGCTTCTTATTTAGTGCCTTGAAACAATCGCTGTTGTAAAAAGAAAATTATCAAACTTCTGAACCGGAAGATCAGAGCCACAAAGAGCAGAATTCTAACGAAAGCTAAAAAAACGAATCATCGTAACACAAATAAAAAATAAAAATAAAAAAGACATGCATATTTGAAACATTTTCGGAACATGGGCTTCTGACTACCAACATTGTCGTCTAAACAGAAAAGGTTGACACTTGTGAGCAAAAACGCAGAGAAAATGACTAGCGTGTACGAGCAAGAATTTTGTACTTTCAAATCTTCAATAACAAGAATGAAAGTTTACTCGATATCGCTACCAGTTAAACGACAAAATTATGAAACAAATAAAATAGAGAAATCAACCAAAAGCTCCGAAACAAGTAAAACATTCCCATAGAACCAAAAGAAACGTATAGAAAAAAGCCCTGCGCAGAGACCAAAAACAACGTACAGAGAAGATGTAACACGAAGTCATAGACATAGTGGATATTAGAAAGAGGTATTTCCTTTCCTTACTTACCGTTTCAGAGAGAAGATACTGGCGGGAGTATTACGAAAACTTGTTTGGCCGCGGGTATTTACAAGTCGCTCAAGATTTCCGCTATGATTTCGATTGGAAGGAAAGAAAATCTTGCCTTTTCTTCTACAAAAGTGTTTGATGCGTGTGTATGAAAGAGAGAAGATCAGAGTAGTGAGGAGCAGAGAGGGGAAGGTGCACTTCCTTTTGTGGAGCAAAGAGAGATCTGGAAGGGGATGGAAGCCAGCGGAAGGCGACGCTAGAAACTACCAGATTTTTCATCGACGTGGAAACTTCTGGATTTTTCATGATTTCTTTTTTCTTTTTTCATCCACCGTTGATATAATAATAATAATAATTTATCATTATTATTACTATTAGGTAATTTTTGAGCTAAAAACTATTTATGTAATCATTAATCATCATGATATATTAGCATCTTATCTTAATATCTTATACAGTAAAAAAATTAACCGTGATATTATAATAAAAATAATAATAAAACATATCTTTTACTTATCAAGAGATTTTTTCAAAAAAATTAAAAAACTAAAATTAGTAGAGAGAATTAAAAATTAAAAAAAAATTAAGAAGAATACTTTTTTAATCTCCTATTTTTTATTTTCATATTTAAAACAAAATAATTTTAAATTTAATATTTTAACTCTTAAAAAAACAATTTGGACAAAAATATTAATATTTTACCTCAAGCAAGATGGACAAAAATATTTACGAATATGGAAAATCTTAAATTTGTCATAAGACGGTTATTCTTAACAGAAAATAGATAAATCTTAATAGGAACAAAACAAGAAATGACCATAGAGAATTTATTGAAATAAAAAACAGATATATAGGAACTCATAAAATATGATCAAGAGGATTTAAGATAGAAAAAATGTTAGATATAGTCATAGAGTTTGTAAGTACCGTGCATTCTGTTAAATAAGGTTAAATAGAATTACTTCAAGGAGCGGAATTTTCACAAGGTCGGATCTTTACTCATCTTATAGCCCACGTCACTTTGTTGTTTGTACTTTTACGTCGTTTAGGAGGCTACTAGAGTCTCCTAAAAAATTCCACGCTTCAAGATTAAGAGATCTAGATGGTTTTTCTAGGAAAAAAGTAGAGAGAGAGGAGAGTTTTTGTCTTTCTCTAAGACTCCTATTTGACCCTATTTATCACAGCACCAAGAAGATGTACGTCCTCTTATTCAAAAGAGTTTTCAAACCTGGAAATTACTTAACTTCCCTATATATGTGGAAGTTAAAAAACTTCCCTAAAGTTGTGATAGTGGTGGGAAGTTAACAAATAACTTCCCCACCCATGTGGACACCACTTGGTTATAGGATATACCCATTACCAACATCTCTCACTTGTCCATTATGGGTGCTATGTCAATTAACAATCTCCTCATGTTCTCTCAATCAATTATCCTTCATACAGAAAATGAAGCGTGCGACCTAACGAGAAGACAAAAGGTAGGAGTACTATATTAAGTCACCATCATACTAACATAGTACATCACTCATTATATCTCGTCTATGCCCCAGATTATTTGATCTCACTAGATCAAGTGTCCTTAATCCCTCACAAGTTTATAACTCAAAGCAATTCTTGATCTCAAATATATAATATGCTCATGATTATATCGAGTCAAAACGACACAATCGTCCGGGCTATGAGACATAAAATAACAAGTAAGAATTTAAACAATCTTCCCTAGACACTCATGTCAATTCAATTAGACTTGATTGCTTTCCTAGACATGTTCCGCGAGACCGTATTATTCGTGGCCCTAAGAAAACATGCTAAAGTAGCAACATCAAGTTTTCATTACATGACATAGTTCCAGGTTCAAGGGCATATGAATAGATCATTTAATGATCCATTAGAGCTCACATAGTGATGGAGCAAGGACCCATCCAATCACTCCCTCATATGGTCGTCTACAGCAAATACAGTATGAAATGTATGTTACGACGAAACTCCCACTTAATTAGGCTTGTCATATTCAAACGCCGTAAGAATCTTAGTCTAGTCGCCACAAAGGCACTCTAACTTGAGTTTCTTAGCACAGTCACTCATCTAGCGCCTGTTTAAGATCTCATATTCTGCTTTAATCAGGCTTTATGAATTTGTGCAAATATTTCATATACGACTCGTGTAAGTCTCATCTTAGCCAAGCTAAGGCGACATTTTTTAAATTTATCTTAAATACTCCAAGGCATTAAAATATTTACTAGCTCGCTTTCCAAGCGCCAAAGTAATCAACTTGTCTCATCTTGCTCGCTACTCAAGCACCAAGGTGATCATCCATGTGAGTGGACTGAGTTTAGCCTGGTGACTTCTTTATAATGTGTGCTATTCACTTAGTATAAATTATTTAATAATATGAGATAAACACAATAATCTCATTGCAATAGATACTAACAGTGTTAAAAATTCAATAAAGTTTAAAGTATCACTAATACAATATATATCAAATCCGATGTAGTCCCAAACTCCTAACATGAGTTTGAAAAATATTTCTACTAGTAGCTTTAGTGAGAGGATCAGCTACCATCTTACTAGTAGAAATATGTTGTAGGATCACCTCACCATGCGCAACAACATCTCGAATGTAATGAAAACGAATATCTATGTGTTTGGTTCTGCCATGGTATTTGGGATCCTTGGCATAAGCCAAAGCTGCCATACTATCACTATATATCTTAATGGCTTCATCTGCAAGAGCCGTAACCTTTAGGCGTTGAAAAAATCTCCTCAACCAAACAGCCTCTTGTACAGCTGCTGAACAAGCAACGTACTCTGACTCCATCATGGACAAAGCAATGCATGATTGTTTCTTGCTACACCAAGAAATAGCTCCCCCACTAAGCATAAATACGTAACCCGTCGTAGATTTTTGCTTATCTTTGTCACTAGCCCAATCAGCATCGCTATAACCCTTCAGTCTCATGTCCCCACCTTGGTAGCAAAGAATAAGGTCTGCTGTCCCACGAAGATATCGAAAAATCCTTTTAACTGCTTGCCAATGAACAGGTCCTGGGTTACTTTGATAACGACTAACCAATCCAACCGTAAAGCAAATGTCAGGTCGTATACACAACATAGCATATATCAAACTTCCAATTGCACTTGCATAAGGAACTCTGGTCATTTCTTTCTTTTCTTCATCATTCTTAGGACAATGTTCTAGACTCAAAGTATAACCCTTCTCAATTAGAGTGTCTATGAATTTGGAGTTGTGCATACGAAATCGTTCTAGAATTTTCTTAATGTAAGTCTCTTGAAACAAATCAAGAAACTTTCTAGATCGATCCCTTGAAATTTTAACTCCCAGCACATAATTTGCTTCACCCATGTCCTTCATCTCAAAAGTAGAGGACAACCACTCTTTTGTGGTGATAATCATCTCCATATCATTTCCAGCTAATAAGATGTCATCAACGTACAAAGATAAAATTAAAAAACTTTTCCCTATACGTTTGACATACACACAATGATCTTCTTCTAGCATTTCAAAGCCAATTGAAGTAATGGCCTCATGAAATTTGAAGTACGATTGTCTAGACGATTGTTTAAGGCCATAAATGGAACGTTTCAGCTGGCATACTTTGCGCTCTTATCCCTCAACCTCAAAACCAACAGGTTGATCCATATAGATCTCCTCGTCTAGTTCTCCATTGAGAAATGCAGTTTTCACATCCATTTGAAAAAGTTCCAAATCTAAATTTGCAACTATAACTAGAATAAGGCGAATGGAAACAAATCTCACCCTAGGGGAGAATGTTTCTTCATAATCTATACCCTCTCTTTGAGTATAGCCCTTCGCTACGAGTCGGGCCTTATACTTGTCAATTGATCCATCTGCCTAACGCTTAATTTTTAAAACCCATTTGTTTCCAATAGTTTTGCGCCCAGGTGGAAGATCAACTAACTCCCAAACTTGGTTCTTTGCCATAGAACTCATCTCATCTCTCATAGTAGCCAGCTATTTATTTGAAGCAGGTGAACTCAGTACTTCCTCATAAGAAGAAAGTTCATCAAAGTCACACAGAGCACACATGAAAGATTCCCCTTCAATCTCAAAACGACGACGAGGAATGGTTCCACCTTCACTTCTACGTAACTGAGACTCTTGTGAGTTACATTCTAGTGGTATACTCCCACTAGGAGGCAAGTCACTCCCACTATCTTTTGCGATTATAGGATGTGATAATTCTCCACCCTCGCCTAAAGATTGTGTAACTCCCTCAAGTTCTTGCAACTCAAAAAGTTCAAGATTATTCTTTGCTTCACCAATATTGGAAAAATCATTCTCGATAAATGTGACATCACGTGACTCTATTTCTGTCATCCTTCCGTTAGGATGTTCACCAAACATTACATAGCCCTTTGAGGTATTAGAATATCTTATGAAGATATATTTATTTGCTCTAGGGCCAAGTTTCCCATATTTATGGGAAGTGGTGTGAACATAACCCGCAGAACCCCAAGGCCACAAATGTTCCAAATTTGGTTTTGCGCCATTCCATAATTCATATGGGGTTGAAGGAATGGACTTAGAAGGCACACGGTTCAAAATGTAGGCAGCAGCTAGAAGAGCATCCCCCCAAAAAGATATTGGCAGGTTAGCTTGCGCCATCATTGATCGAACCATTTCTAATAAGGTACGATTTCTCCTTTTCGCAACACCATTTTGTTGTGGTGTGCCAGGAATCGTTAATTGCCTGCGTATCCCTTTTTGCTCACACAGTCCCTGAAACTCTTTAGACAAGTACTCTCGACCACGATCAGTTCGTAGAATTTTTAAATTTCTTTCTTTCTGATTCTCAACCATAGCAACAAAGCGCTTGAAGCAATCTAATGTTTCAAAGCGATGAGAGATCAGATAGACATGACTGAAACGTGAGTAGTCATCTATAAAGGTGAGAAAATAAGAGGCACCATGGTGTGCCTTCACATTCATAGGTCCACAAATACCATAATAGACTAGCTCTAAAAGATAAGATGCTCTAGGAGCCTTTTCAAAAGGCTTCCTACAAGCCTTACCAGCTAAATAAGGCTCACACACAGGTAGACTAACATTAGCGAGAGACCCCAATAGACATTCTCTAGCTAATCTAGCCATTCTATGTTTTCCTATGTGGCCTAGTCTAGTATGACATTTCAATGAATTAGAAACGACATCATCATCATTTGAAACCATAAAAGAAAATGAAAAATTATCTAAATCCAACGTAAATAAACCATTCGAAAGAAATCCATGTCTATACAAAGCCCTATCCAAATAAAAGTCCAGCTAAGGGCCATCAAAATGAAAAGTAAAACCAAGTTCCAACATAGAAATAACTGAAAATAGATTATATTGAACACCAGGTGCATATAGCACATCATGAAGAAGTAACAAGCGCCCTAGACGCATCTTGAGTTGGTAGGTGCCAACTCCAAAAACTTCCTCTCGAGTTCCGTTACCCAATATAGTACTGTCTGCCAATTGGTATTCTTCTATAATCTATGAACCCAACTCGATCTTGAGCTACATGTTTGGTTGTTTCTGTGTCTACAATCCATTCAGGGATTGAATGAGCAACAAAAATATGTGAACAAACATAAGTAATGAGAGAGTTGTGTTTAGGAGATACCTTATTTGCCTCAGTGCACTCACGAGCAAAGTGTCACATTTTTCCACAGTTATAGCACTTCATTTTGGACTTGTCCTTGCCAGCACACTTGCCTCTGTGGCGCTTTACTATTTTTCCATCCCTTGGCCCAAGACTATTTGCCGGTCTAGCAAATCTCTCATGTTGCTTGCGCTTAGACTTAAATGACTTGCACTTCCCAGCTTGGGCAACAAGTAGAATATTACGGTGCGCATCTATGAGCTTCGCCTCTAGCTCCAAATGACGAGATATATCAGCAAAAGTCTTAATATTCTCACTGTGTGTCAAAACAAGCTTCATTTGCCCCCAAGCTGACTCGGGCAATGATCGTAGCACAGCGGTAACTTGTTGTTCATCAGTGAGATTATTGCCAGCAGCCTTTAGATCACGGATCAAGGCAGGCATTGACCTCAAATACTCAGTCATGGTATGTTTAGGGTCTATAACATACTGCTCAAATCTCAAAGTAAGAGCACGGAGCCTAGTAGCTGATGTCCCCCTATAGGTGATTTTCAGCTTGTTCCACATATCTTGGGCAGTTCTCAAACTCCCCAATAAGATCGTTGTGCATGCTGCTAAGCATGGTAAAGCGCGCACACCGATATTTCTTTGCCCAAGCCTGATAGGCTTCCATATCACGACAATGTTGGGAAGTATTCCCTTCATCAGGTTGTATCATCAGGTGAGACAGATTTTCAAGGACCTCTTGTTCATTAAGCAGATATTGAATTTTTCTATGTCACATATCATAGTTGGTTCCATCCAGTTTCTCTCCTTTAGTAAGGTCAGCAACTACGTTCTTAGTGGTCATCACTACATTCATTGCGCAAGATTGACATTAGCACACATTTAATTTTATTCCAAAATCTAACTAGACCATGGAATGCCTTCCTATATAGTGAGATCGAAAATTTTGCAAAAAGCTAATAATCATCTCCCACTATATAAGTCCAAATGCCATATCTAATTTTTTTTTTTTTTAAATCCTCAAAACTCATCCACATATAATCCAGTCATCAAATATGAAAAGGAAAAAAAAAACAATTATTGCGCTAAACGCATAGCGCACGAAGCCACATTGGTAATTTGGTGCATCATGTTAAGGTGGCTTTAAAGTATATCGATAGACGTGAAACACATCTCTTTACATGGCTTCAACAATAAAATTACATTCCCAATATTACATATCTAAAGAAAATTCTACTACAAATTTTCTAGGAAAAACAATAAATAAATAAGGGTGCCACGTCATCGATATACTTATAAGTTATACCTTATCCATTCACATAAAAATGCATACAAGCATTATACATGATCCCAACAAATTACCAATGTCAACTTTATTCATATTAATAAATAAAATAAAATAAATCATACTGTATGCATGATGGTTCAATGGATAGAGAATCCACAATTAATGTATATAAATATCACATAACACAGAAAAAAAAATGTACTTGAGGAAGTATGACAAAAATAAAGTTTCCAAATCATTCTTTTTAAAAGAAAAAATATTTTCGGCTCTTTGTTTCAATAAAAAAAAATGTGGAATCAACTTTAGACACCAACACATGATTACACTTTCCAAAAGTGTCAAAAAGAGGCATCGGAATCCTCCTCATGCGCCCACACGCGCTATCTATTCGAGTGGGATTCATTTTTGCTCTAGAGGCAGTTTTGCCTCTGTTTCACTTGCCACGACGGAGAGTGTACATCACTTCCTCCATTCACGGTGTTTTGAGACTTTTAAACTCAAAACTCAGACATATCAATGTGTATGTGTGTCATTAATGTGATTAAAAACGGAGCCAAGTGGATGAGTTCTATGGCAAAGAACCAAGTTTGGGACCTAGTTGATCTTCCACCTGGGCGTAAAACTATTGGAAACAAATAGGTTTTAAAAATTAAGCGACAGGCAGATGGATCAATTGACAAGTATAAGGCCCGACTCGTGGCGAAGGGCTATACTCAAAGAAAAGGTATAGATTATGAAGAAACATTTTCCCCTGTGGTGAGATTTGCTTCCATTCGCCTTATTCTAGCTATAGTTGCACATTTAGATTTGAAATTTTTTCAAATGGATGTGAAAACTGTATTTCTCAATGGAGAACTAGACGAGCAGATCTATATGGATCAACCTGTTGGTTTTGAGGTTGAGGGACAAGAGCGCAAAGTATGCCAGCTGAAACGTTCCATTTATGGCCTTAAACAATCGTCTAGACAATGGTACTTCAAATTTTATGAGACCATTACTTCAATTGGCTTTGAAATGCTAGAAGAAGATCATTGTGTGTATGTCAAACGTATAGGGAAAAGTTTTTTAATTTTATCTTTGTACGTGGATGACATCTTATTAGATGTAAATGATATGGAGATGATTGTCGCCACAAAAGAGTGGTTCTCCTCTACTTTTGAGATGAAGGACATGAGTGAAGCAAATTATGTGCTGGGAGTTAAAATTTCAAGGGATCGATCTAGAAAACTTCTTGGTTTGTCTCAAGAGACTTACATTAAGAAAATTCTAGAACGATTTCGTATGCACAACTCCAAATCCATAGACACTCCAATTGAGAAGGGTTATACTTTGAGTCTAGAACATTGTCCTAAGAATGATGAAGAAAAGAAAGAAATGACCAGAGTTCCTTATGCAAGTGCAATTGGAAGTTTGATGTATGCTATGTTGTGTACACGACCTGACATTTGCTTTGCGGTTGGATTGGTTAGTCGTTATCAAAGTAACCCAGGACCTGTTCATTGGCAAGCAGTTAAAAGGATTTTTCGATATCTTCGTGGGACTGCAAACCTTGTTCTTTGCTACCAAGGTGGAGACATGAGACTGAAGGTTTATAGAGATATTGATTGGGCTAGTGACAAAGATGAGTGAAAATCCACGACGGGTTACGCATTTATGCTTAGTGGGGGTATATCCCATGACCAAGTGATGTCCACATGGGTGGGGAAGTTATTTGTTAACTTCCCACCACTATCACAAACCTGGAAATTACTTAACTTCCCTAGAGTAGTGGTGGGAAGTTAACAAATAACTTCCCCACCCATGTGGACACCACTTGGTCATGGGATATATCCATTACCAACACATTCTTTTTGAAAAAATTAGATAAATATGAGATCCACATAAAAAAAAAAAAATTTAATTATGGATCCCATTTTTTTTCAAAAGAAATGCACAGTATTTATACATTCTATAACTGCATCTAACATTACTCATAAGATATACTTTAATTATAATTTAATCCTAATTTTTAGACAAAGGATAGAGAGTTTACCTTCTATTTTATTCCCTGAAAAGTTGCTAATATGTAAAAGAAAAAAAAATAAATGAAAATAAAATGAAACTTAGGGTCTCTGATGATTTATAACTAATTGCATTTAATTCGTTGGCTTGTGAATACTTGATAAATTATTTTAATTATGTAGATATTTTTTCTTTTTTGGTATTAGGTACTTGGGAATAAAATATCGACTAATTTTAGGAATACACATATCTTTAATAAGAAAATCTTCGTAAATACATTTCGGATAATTCAAGACGTATATTACCTAAATATTCAATCAATTAAAAAAACCCCTTGATGAAAATAAAAAGAAAAACTTGCTTTACCACATGAAAACTAATTTTTATATATATTTATTTATTTATATATGTTATCACTGTCAAGCGGCAGTTAGACGTCAGATCTTCAAAAGGTTTCACTTCCACCAAACCTGGTGCATCCTTTAAAAATAAAATTTAGAAAAGAAAAAAAGAATGAATGAGGGGTAAGTCAAAATTCAAAACCGTTAAGTAATCAGCGATGGGGTAAATCAAAATTGATTTATATAGAATAACATGGGTCATGAATCTTGGGTCAGTTTATCTTCATTTATAACTTCATTTATTTTGATGTTACATGTTATTTGAACTACAATAGAATTGTCTCGTTTGTTTTCAGAGATGGAATGAAATGAGATAATATTAAAGTTGAAAAGTTGAATAAAATATTGTTAGAATATATTTTTTAATATTATATTTATTTTGAGATTTGAAAAAGTTGAATTGTTTATTTTATTTTGTATGGAGATTTGAAAAAATTGTAATGATTGAATGAGAGGTTTTCAAAGTTTTCAAAATTTTAAATTTTGGTGTTGAAAACAAACAAGGCCTTAGTGGGCATTGAGCTTTATTTCCTTGTATATTTCTAGTGTGTTAGCCTGAGCCCATGTGGGGATTATCTCTTTTATATATGAGCTAAAGGCTCTAGGATTTAATCATCTAGAAAGTTAATGCAAATGTTATTTCCTTTCCTCTTATCATTCTCTTCATTTCTTCAATAGAGGTGCTCTCTCGAAGTAAGTAATTTCTATGTATTTCTCTTTAAAGAATTTGAGATGTGTTACAAATGATATTCAGAACCAGTCTTTTCTTAACATCGACTTCATCAATCCATAGAAATAGAAAAAATTATTTCATCCTTATTCAACATCGGAGAGTAAGTCGAACAATTATAACACCGTTTGAATGTTATTTTGTAAATATTCAAAGATGTCAAGAATAACTTTGAAAATTTTCAAAACAACTTAATGAAGAGTTCTCAAATCTGAAAAACCAATTCTATTGTCTGCAAGAAAAGGAAAAATATACAGCAACGGAAGAGGAAAAATATACAGCAACGATGGAAGAAAAGGAGGTAGTCATCCTTCCTCGACTTATTCTTTCTCTTGTTTCCATAAATCCCGTTAGAAACCAAAAATCATTTCCACCATTCTTTGATCTCCCCCTTTGCTTCTCGTGTCCTTCCCCTCCTCTTTAAAAATTGTTGTCCATTTTCTTCATTTCTTTCGGTTGTCCATGGCAACAAAGACTCATTAATCGTAAGAGGCCTAACCACCATATGGGAGTTCGATCCCAGTGGCGTCAATGAAGCCCAAAATACATCGAAATTCACCGATCTCTTGAGGCAATGGGAGCTGATGAAGACGACGTCGTACATGGACAAACAGATAACAGATCTGTCACAGGGATCGCTGGCGATGCAGATTCACGGCCTTCAAAACTTCGTTGCCTTTCTCTCTCCTTTCTCTCGCGACGTCGAGAGGATTGCATCGCTCTCATTTATAATGATTCTTAGGTCCTTATATATGAGGCATGTGGGAGGATAGTGAACTCGATTTATGGGTCAGTTTTATGGTCGGGGAGTGGGCAGCTCTACCAATCCGCCGTGGAAGCCATGCTAAAGGGTGCGCCGATTATGACTATCACCTCTGAAGCCATGGCAAGCGACCATGGACCATCCCTCAAGGCCTATGAAATTCATCTTGTGTCGAAGGACGAGAATTCAGACACATCCAAAGATCCCCACAGGGTCAAGACGAGGTGCCCTTTCAAGCGCTCCGTGACCGAGCCGAGGGCGAGCAAGATTAGGTTTGGTGCCGCTAACAACTCGTCTCTGGACGTGAAGCTCAAATGGGATGGTGGGTGTTGTACGCAGGAGTTGAACAAGCCAACCAACCACGAGTCATCGTTGAGCCACCAATCCGAGTTGGCCGCAAACGTGGAGGGTGACAGCTAAGAAACCGAGAACATGTGCCTGATGCTCCAGGACTTTACAATTCTTCAATACGGCATTTCATGTGGATTTACAAGTGCGCCCACTCCCATACTTGCTATCATATGGTTTATTCCGTCGACTTATGTCCTGTGGTTTGGGTATGAGATGAAATTTTGGTGTTGGGATGAGCTTCCACCGCTCTATTTTACTGGCCGAAATGTTGTATTTGTGATTGTTGCCTACCATCGAGGCACAACATGGAAGATGATTAAATCATTGGTAATTGAAGTTGACAAGAAAATGAGGGAGGTACTTAGATCTAGAGATGATCTTAAGCCTAACTTGTTTGATGAAATGCCTCATGAATTATCTAATAGTCAAGCCATCTTCAAGTTTTCATCGCTTCAGTATTGGAACTATAATTTAGTAAGTTAGCATGAAAAAGTGATGGATGGGTTTTATGATTTATATGACATTGCCGCAAAGCTGGACACACAAGGGAAGATGCCTTTGTTGGTGGATCTTCTAGCAATATCCATTTCAGATAATGTATGTCAGGCCAGGTGATCAAATAAATGCCACTGGAATTCTTGAATATTCAGGCAATTACAGTACTTCCTCATCAACACAAATTTTCCCTTGTAGAGATTACATGTTCTATGGAACACTGATAGAGCGGGAGGAAGAAATCAACAACCATAAGAAGAAAGCTATGGTCGAGTTCTCTAGTCACCACCTCCCTATTTGGAAGCAAGAGGTTACATATGAAGAAGGGCAACGAAGATTTTGTGGAGCATTTACAGAAGGGTTTTCTACTGTTATTACAATATTGTGGGGTTCGAAAATGGGTGGGCTCCATAGTCATTTGTATCATCTCGAAAGGATAGAGCTGAAGTCAAGCAGCAGAGCATTTTGAACTTTTTAAATGAAGACAAAAAATCTGAATTGGACGGTCAATCACTTGGGACATCTATGCAGTTCAATACATTTGGATTTCAACTGCAGAACCTGCTCGTAAACAAGCTAAAGAGGAACAACAATGTAGGCCTTCAGCTATTCCTAGGCCTGTTCCTGATGAAATAATTCTTCCAGTTAGAGAGTCTATTGGGGTAAAATTTTTGTTGAAGATGGGATGGCGACATGGTCACTCAATTAAGGATTCCCATGCGAACTCACAATATGATGCTCGGAGAGAAGCTGGTAAAGCTTTCTTGGCCTTTTCTTCTGATGAAGCAAAATCACAGCTTGTTGAATCTGAGCCTATCAAGGGCAATATTGAAAGTTCTACAGAACAGCCCGCTAATGATGATGTTGTTGTTTATATTGGGCCACTCTTCAAGGTCAAAACAAAGGTTGTGGGAAGTACAAGGAAAACACTCGTTTTTTGGGGGATGGGACATGTGTCTCGGCAAGGATACAACACTTGTGGATAAGGTGCTTCTATAAGAGATGGTTTGTCACAGTCCATGAATAGAATAGCATGGGCCATGGGCCTGTGGCCAATTTATCTTCATTTACTTTTATGCTACTTGTTATTTGGACTACAATAGAGTTAGTGGGCCTTGGGCCTTAGTTTTATTTTCTTATACGTTTTTAGTGTGTTAGCCTGGGCCCATGTGGGGTTCATCTCCTTTATGTATAAGCCAAGGGCTCTCGGGTTTAATCATCCAGAAAGTTAATGCAAATGTTATTTCCTTTTCTCTTATTATCTCTTCATTTCCTCAATGGAGGTGCTTCTCTCGAAGTGAGAAATTTCTATGTATTTCTCTTTAAGTAATTTACAATATGCAATTGAGGAAGAAACAACTAAACACGCAAGCTAAAGTTCTTCTACAGTCACCGAGGTTATGTCCATACGTTCGGTCCCAACTGACGTGTCATGCCACATGGCATGCCATGTAATTAAAAAATATAAAAAAAAAAAAAGAGAAAAATTGATCTGAAATAGAAATACCCTCCCATCCATACAAATGACCTAACCCAAAACCCATACCGACAAAATCTCTCTCTCTCTCCCTCCCTCCCTCCGTTAGGCACCGGCCTCTACTTTGGGCGGCGATAGTCCTCTATTTCTAGCGTTGTCTTCTGGCTCCCCTCCATCCAGCCTCACTTCCTCAGGAATCCAAACGGTAAATTTTCACCTCCCTCCACTATCCTTAAACTTCACCTACTCAGTTTTGTTTTTGATAATATTAGTATCTCAATGCTTACAACTCCAACATATTTTAGTGCAACCTTTTTTTGTACGGAGGATATTTCAATGCTTGATGTTCTTTGTTCTTTTTCTTTTTTTCGTTTCACACCTTTTACGTTTATGGGATCCGCAACTCTATTTTGTATTCATCCAAAGAGTGGGGTAATCGGTCCATTTATTTTCTTCTATTTTGGATTTTTTTCGGGAGAGATTGTCATGGAAAAAAGTATATTATTAGTGGGAAAAAAAAAATTTCCACTAATTTGTTCCATGGGAGACTCATGGCATATAATTGGTGAAAAAAGAGTCTTTTCTACCAAACCACAAATTCATGGGAAAATCATTCTTTTCTCACCGACATCTGTGGCGGTTAAAACATTTTTTCTTCGTGGCAAATATGGCCTTAGGTGTGAAATAATATCATTTTCCATGAGAAGAGGTTGTTGCAAAAAGTGTTTATTCATGACTTCTTTTCGTGGAAAAAGTTGTCTTTGATATTTCTAATAAAATACTTTCGTGGGAAATATATATTTTTCACAAAGTATTCCGTCAAAAATACTTATTTAGGAAGAAAGGTTATTGTGGGAAATAATTACTTCTGGCAAAAAAAAAGGTATTTGCCACGAGTTGTATTCGTGGTAAATGCTAAGAGATTTTAGATAAAAAAAAATTGTAAAATAAAGAAATAAGACTGAGCAAAAAATACAAGAAAAACTTCTAATGAGAACCCAAGAGAGAAAATTACCCATACAATTTATATACATACACCACACAACCATAAAACTTTATAAGTTACAATTCATGGCTCCACAAAACCATAACCATATAATCCATTCAAGTTTTATAAGTTCAACATACAATCCATTCAAAGCACTCATTTGTTTTTACAAGCTTAATCCATACCCAATACATTTAATATACACAAATTTGTCTATTAAACCAACATCATCATCATTCTTTACAAACTAACTACAACTTGATCTTTTTGTAAGCAACTTAAAGAGAAAGGAACTAAAACTGTAGTTTAATCAATCCACACTAAAGTTAGTGAAAGAAGGGGAATAAACCCACAAATAATAAACTCCAACTTTATTACTTATAAAAGAAAAACTTGTGCAGAATGTGTATATATACATGCTTCCAAGTGCATAAGAGAGTGAGCCAGGCATTTCCATCAAACTCCAATTCCAGGCGTACCTCATTTGGTAGCTCCATCAACCTCTGAAGGTACTCTTCTCATTTCTGGGGATTTGATTCTGCTTCAAATAGGAGCTTAACCACACATCTTGAAATTTCATAAATGAATCACTTGCTGCAAAATACCTATTGGCCAGCCCTGAAAGCCCTTGTTAGGAAAAAAATCTAAAATTATATACATATATATAGACATGCCTACATATAGTATAAATATATATATATATATATATATATATAATATAGATAAATATATATATATATATATATATATATATAGATAAATATATATATATATATATATATGATAGGTAAACACAATATATATGAATTGTAAGCAAAAGAGCAGAGCACCAAAAGTTCATTTAAAAAGTTAGAATTCAGATGTAACGTCAATATTCTAGACTCAGTATAGTGTGCAAGAGAGAATTAAATAAACCAAATTTACATATTACAATAGTCGAAATTACATCAGTATCTCAATTCAATATAACCTAAAAGAAACAATGGCACTATGCACAAAATAGATATAATAAAGAACTGGAGAATCAGAGAACACATACCTCTGGAAGGTTGTACAGGGCACTGGCCAAGGCCAAATTGACCCCAACATGAAGACCCTGTAAAAGAAGCATGACAATGTTCATAAATACCCGATTCCTGTGAAACGACACAACATTTTAACTCAATGAATTCAGGAGCACACATTAGCAGTCTTAGGTTGCACACAAAACAGGTTTTACAGCATCCAATTAATTCAATATTCAACTAAATCAATATGCACCCATATACATAACTCAATTTATAAGTCATATCAACATGCGTGTCGCCCATTTAATCCAATCCAACATAAATATACATATTCTATCACCTAACACTTGAGTTCAATACAACCCATTACATAAAACATAATCATCTAAACCTCATATTACATTCAGTATGCATAAAATCTTAAAAATCTAATGCTTACAAATACGTGTTGAAAATTGCTAAGCAATGGCTGTTTGGAGGGGTTGAGAGAGGCGTTGGGGTTGAGGGTGTCGAGTGCTCGACACAAAAGAAAGGGAGTGGTGGAGAGGTGGGCTTTTGGGGCAGATCTGGGTGGTGGAGACCTGTGAGAGAAAGAGGGAGTTACAGGGAAAGGAGAGATCGTGGGGGAGCTGGGGTATGAACGGAGGGAGCCTACAAGGGGCTGTCAGTGCCGTCGACAATGAATAGCGGTGGCTTGGGTGTGGGTTGCGACGGCTACATGGAGAAGCCGAGAGGGAAGAAGGCTCGTTTCAGGGGAGGAGGAGAGGGAGAGAGAGAGGCGTAGTGGGGAGGCTGGGTTCGGCGAGGGGAGGCGCGGCGCTGCAGTGGCCGGCAACTGGGCTGTGGCAGAAGGAGAAGAGAGGGAAGAGGGGAGGGGGTTCCGTCGACTGCAAGGGAGAGGGAGGAGAGAGACAGGAAAAAGAGAAGTGAGGGGGAAAAGGGGAAAAGAGAGAGTGAGGTTTTAATTTAGGCGGGTCTTCAAATTGGTATGAAGGCGAAGATTAAACTAATTTGCGGCGAGAAAACGTCACCGCAAAACCTTTTCCCCCCACAGACTATGAGTAAAGGTTTTACTCGATGCATAATATGATGGTAAAAAGGTTATTTTTTTCCCCACCAACAATTTTCGTGAGAAAAGATCTTATTTAATTTTATGATTATTTTCGGCGGGTATTTATTACCACAAAACAAATCATGTTGTTGCAAATACTAATAACCTAAAATTAAAAAAAAGTTTTACGGCGATAACGCGTCTCCTAAAATAGCTAATATCTTTGTCATAAAAAACTAATAACCCATGAAAGGAAAGGATTTCTGGAAAGTTTATTTGTGGCGACTTTTTATCGCTGCAAAAAACATTTTGTCGTGGCAAAAAGTTATTTCCCACAAAGTTTTACTTGCCAACATGATTTCGTGGCAAAAAGCTTTTTTCTTTTCCCACGAGCAATTTTCGTGTCATCAGTACAATATTTGCCACGATCGTATATCTTGAAAAAAAATTATTGGAAAAAGCTCATATTTATTGTAGTGAAAATAGGTATCCATTGAGGGGCCAAATTTTTATCGGTGGAATTTGTTTGGGAAACAATGACCACTAAGAATATCAATTTAGATTTTTATGTGGGAAGAACTTTTGACTTCCATGTGGGTAGTGAGGTACCCCATGTTCTCTGTTCCTTTGTTCTTTGCATTATCAATGTGCAAAAAGGCCTTTGCTCCATCTACATGGAATTTTATCATTTTCAAATTTCAAACTAAATTTGTCATGAGATCTTACATTTTATCATTATTAAATTAAGAGAACCGAATTTTCAATGGCATGAGAATAATTTCTACATTTGTTAGGGGAGATGGAGACGTTCATATTGTTTGGCATATATATGGGTAATGGATTCTATATTCTTCTATCCTCCTTCTCTATCTTTCCAAAATTCCTTCCCAACAATATTTACAGTACCATCGAAGAGAATATTGTGTTTGTGCTTATATGATACAACTTGAGTCAATTTGCATTGAAACTGCATGTTCACACATGCCTTGCAGATCAGATAAATGGTCGAGTCATGAGGATAGTAAGATTGAACTCATTTACAACTTTGTCTTAGTAACAATTTGTTAAGTGATTCACGTCCTCCTCCTCCTCCTCCTCCTCCTCCTTCTTTAATTTGGGAGAGGGGGGTTTTTCAAACTCCAAACTTCTATTTTAGAGACTGGATTTATGTCAATCAAGGCAATTCACACCTTTTATGATTACAATAAAACTTATTGCAACATGATATTTATTTCATAGCAAATATATAGTGTATTCTCCTTAATAAATGAGTTGTAATGATTGCTTGGTTCTGTCCATGCACACTATTATCAGACCTTGAAAAAGCTGGTTCAACACGACTAAATTCATGTGCAAAAAAGCCCTTTGCTCCTCCATGTTAGCTACTATTTCAAAACTCAAATTTCCTTTGTAATTTTTAATATATACTACTAGAGCTACAGTTACTTTGGGATTTAATTAAATTAAATTTTTGCAGGATTTTAGTGTATTTCGTCTCTATAAACATATGGGTATTGTAATACATATTTATCAAGAGACAATGGTGATTTAAAGAGACACAGAGAGTGGATGGCCATGGCTTTTCCTGCAATACATATTTATTAGATGATAACATTATTTATTAAATGGTAGCAGCTTTTTCCCTGAGCTATTATTGACTGATGGCATTACAAAGATGATGATGAAGAATGGCCCTGACATTGCATGTGTATAGAGAAACATGCGAGTAAAATTAAAAAAAAAAAAGCTGAAAATTAAGCCAAAATAAAAACCACTTCATACAAAATCATAAACAAAATTATCACATTATTTTCATATAATTTTTCAAAATAAAATCATAAACAAAATACCCACAATATTGAAATTACTATAACTAAACTGACATTCTCAAGTTTTCTCTTACTTCTCTCAGTTTTTATTTCTCGTAAGAATGTCCAATTTGCAAAATGGAAGACTACATATTAGCATTGTAAAGTATCCTAAATTAGAGTTTGGCGCCAAGTTTGGACAATATATGGTCACCTAAACCTGCAACTTCCCTAAACCTTTTGTCTGAATTCTAAAAGCTATATCAATATTTATTAAGCATTTTATTTATATTGTTTATAGGATCTACGTACGACTTGAGTAAGGTTTTCTTGACAACCTCGGAGGCGATTAGAAGATTATAAATTACTAGCTAGCTTATGTGAAGACCAGACTCATAATGCGTTCAACCCCCCAAACCATATACAAATATGTAAGCTAAAAATTTAACGTGGGTTTTCAAGATTAATAGAGTACTCATTCAATAATCAATCACATATATACTACTTCTAAGTTTCTGTCCCTTCCACTATCATTCTAAATTTATTTGCTATTTTCAGTCATTTCATATATGCATGACTTTTGAGCTCAAGTCTGTCACACGTTATCAATATGGTCTGGTTGTTGACAGAGGCCCATAAATTTTTATTGACATTAATAACAGAGGCCCATAAAAATAAAGTGCTAAAAAGAATCGTGTTATGGCCATTCTTTCACTCTGTCTATATTGTGCTATGACTATAATAACCAATCTCAATTATTTTTGTAGATTGTTATCTAAAATATATTAAACAGAATACTATGATTCATGCTTTCCTAAATTAAAACTCTTTTTCTCCACTTGAAATACATTCTATAATTTCCTAAATGCCAAATTATCAATGACGCAAGTTGAATACTTTCTTAAATTTTAATCCAATTTTATAAAACTAAACTGTTTTTTTTCCTCTTTATATACACTCTATAATTTTATAAACTATTATAATCATAAAACCATTTCAGCAAACAATTTTATAAACTACTTTGCATTTTAGCTGGATTTTCTAGGCTCGAGTTAGCTATTGCATTGAGCAGAAGACATATATTTTAGCAAACATAAATCAATAGAGTAATTCGAGGGACAATTCATGCAAGAAAAATTAAAACAACGTAGAAATTAGATGATAGATAGATATAGACTAACAACCTCGGTTTTTACGTGAGGGAACCCAAACCACGGCGTAAATGGAGATCTACACTACGGTAACAACCAGTAGTGACAGTAGGCTCCGTGGGGGTTGGCCTTAGGCTTTGGTGAAACCAATAGAGGGGAGGCAGCAGAGTTCTTAGAATTTCAAATTTGGGAGAGGACGCCGGAGGAGCATGGGTTTCAAACTTTGGGTTGGAACAATGGTGACTCAATGGTGAGGTTACAACCAGAATCCGAGGGATGGAGGTAACGGTGGCTCAATGGGGACGCTCCAGGCCTTGGGGAGTCGACGTATTTCTAATTTGAGAGTGGGTGGAGTCATGTACAGGAAGGAGGGAGATTTACGTTTAATTTCTTATTTTTTGTTTTCAATTTTAACTGTCCTAATTTTTTCATAATTAAAGGAGCCACGTGGCTATAGCCACGTCAGTTGGGATGGAGCCTCGGGAGATTTACTTGGTAGGTGTAGGATTTCTTGTATATTAATTAGTTTAAGAAGAATTCTACGCATAAGTCACTATTCACTTTCACACCCTACATCTATAAAAAAAAAATTCATAGTGTGGAGATATTTTTCATAAAATGTGAGATAGTAAATATTAATTGATGGAAAAAAAATTTCTTAGTTTAATAACCTTTCTCAATTTTATTTTGCAAATTTGTGTGCTTTTTTTACTTTATGAGCCCCAAATACCTCCTTCATCGTTGTCACAACGAACAAAAAGTTGCTAGCTATTAAAAGAGAGGAATTTTCACTTTTCTATTAATTAATTAATTAATGTTAGTTATCGGTCAAAATCCAAAACATCTGACTACCCAACAATATTATAATTCTATCTATCCTTCTTTTTATTATTATTTTTTAATCTTTGACTATCTTATTATGTCACATTAAATAATTGAAGAGATTATTCGATAAGTCCAACTCGTAGACAAATTATTTGATATGACATCATAAAGTATTAAGAAAATGATGATAAAATAAATAATAAATAGAGTTTTTTCTTACAGTAACTTTATAAACATCGAGGAGAGTGCACTCCCTTCAAAAGCGTGTGAAATGTGAACGCCCAAGCTCTCACACGTGCCAGGTTTTTAGAGTTATGATGGCAAATTTGCAATTCAATTTTCTTTAAAAATTACATTTATATCTTTCTAAAATTCAAATTTCATAATTACTAAGTATAAATAATTTTTTAAAATTTTTCTTTATGTAAAAATATTTTGGATGTTTCTAAAAATTCAAATCTCATCATTACAACCTTTTCAAATTCCTATATAAAATATAATAACTAACACGTAAATAAATAAGTTTTTTTAAATCTTTTTCTTTATCTCACATTAAACATGAGTCTATTTTTCAGAATTCTGTGAAAGATCGAAAATGGGGTTTCTGAGGGCGAAAATTCAAACCTTGTGAAAAATAAAGTTCAGTTCCGGTCTAATCCATTTTCAAATCTGCAATTTTTGTTTAAAAAAATATCACTGGAACGGTGTCCCTTTTTGTAAGCATGTAGCATTACTAGAAAAAGATAATAATAATAAGCCCACAACCTTTTCAAATTCCAATTAAAATATCTGTCAAAAACTTTCTCAAACTGAGCATATTTATAATTTACATATTTTGCAAAATGTTCTGGGAAATGTCAAGAAAATCTTATATCTAAATAATCCCTACAGCAGAAAATCAAGAATTTGCTTATCCATCTCCTCTTAATTCACATAAAAGCTATGTATAATAATAATAATAATAATAATAATATTTCACAGCAGTTATCATATAAGTGCACATTACAAACAGCAATTTCTAACTCAGAAAAATTCGGGATTATTTGGGGAGAAATTGAAAAACTACATCAGTTCACAACATCTACTGGATGAAAAAACACAAATTCTTGTTTATATATACATAGACTAATTAAAGAGCAACGGATTTTGAAAAAATGTAAGAAAAAGACCACCTTTTACATTTTGCTGCAAAATACAGTCCTACCAGCAATGCTCAATGGCAATCTCTACCCCAATTGCAAAGGCGGTTCATCTCGGATTCATTCTCACTGTTCTGCTGAAACAAGTAAGAATATGACTCAAATCCTTAGCCAGCTAAAAGTGACCCAAAAAACAAATTCCAATTCATAAAATCTGCAATATAACCTTTTCTTTTTCCTGATACAACTATATATCTATTATTTGGAAAGTGCTGAATAAAATAATGTTACAAGACAAACCCTTCAAAAAAATTAATTAAGAGGAAGAAATAAGAAGTGACGTCGGATGCAAACCAAAACAAATTAAAATATGCTCTTCCATGCACATAAGGATTAATTAGGCAAGTGTGTACAATGTAATTAGTTAACTCTTCTTTGAGAATGCGCCTCCACCTCCAACAGTTCCAACTTTGGCAGCAAGCATGACCACAGAAGATAACAAAATCCCTTACATATAAACTAAGAGATACTCACAAGGTTACAATCTGAAGCAAGTTTTCATTCCTCATCACTATCATAAACAACTGCCATTCGGCGGTGGGATGTTGTCATCTTTCTTGGAGGAGAGTCTTCATCTGACTCAATCCCCTTGCGTTTGAGGCTGCCTCCAAACTCCCTGCCCTTCTGTTTTGGCTCCTGAAAATATCCAAAAAAGCAGCATGATGAATAAAAGTTTATTTCATAACATCACAACTACTCCTTTTATGCCAGATTCATAGAAAGGTAATTAGGCCACAATATGAGAATATCACCGATTAAGAACAACTTAAGCATCTGGTATAGATATTTCCTTTCAATGTTAAGATTATTGTACCATCTAAAACAGAGACTTTGTTGGTTATCTGACATTGGACAGCCCAATAATACCGAACAATCCAAATATATGTCAAAGAACTCTTAGCTTTCCCAGCAAAATGTGCAGCACCCACAGTAACATGAATTATATTATGCATGGTGCAGTCATCACTGCTTCAGCTCCAGATTATATTTGATTTTGACAGCCTGCTATGGGGACTAGAAAAAGGCAGTTCACACTACCACTGGAGCTGTACAGAGTCTCTCAGTTCTGATCCAGGATGAGTGCTAAGGCATTTTCAGATTAGATGCAAAATGAAACATTTTTATTTTATCCGTAAAAGGTGCCAATACGCAGGAGGCATGTTTCAAACCGGTTCACAACGTTGTGTAGATGCAAAATGAAACAAAACACCTAGTATTTGTATACACACTGGAAATTCCATTACACAAATATTATTAAACTGCCATACATACCAGGTATTTTATACACGCTACAACCATACACATAAAATTCCATAAAACTAATATCAGAACAGTGACACAAACTATGACCCAACCATCATAATGGCAGATGGTAAGATGTTTTCAGTCAAGCCCCAGGAAATGTAAATGATATTCTTATCTCATCAAACATCCAAAGGGCAGAATTGGATGTTTGATGAGACAAGAATATAGAAGCATGCCATATGACATTTAAGCACCATAATACATGTTATAAAGTGTCCATCCAAATCATCTAAAAGGCTGGACAATCAACCTGTACTGCTAAAAAATCTGAGATCATTACAGTAAGCAAAAAGAAACATTAGATCCCAAAAACTCCATGATATTGTTCTCCAAAGTATGTTGTAAAAGAGGCGGTTTAAACTCAGACAATGGGAAGTTTCCAAAAACAGTTCTTTATATGAAAAAGAAGTGCCTGCAATATCTGTAATGCTAAACAGATCAGAAAATTTTAATGAAGTGTCGAATCCAAATGGAAGGAGTAATGTTAAATTTCCAGACTGACTTAACCATGTAGCAGACAGATTATGTTGTCATTAACCAAATAAAAAGGCATACCTCAGCCTCCTCCTCATCCTCCTCCTCCTCAGATGCTTCTTTCACTTCTGCCTCTTCTTCATGTTCTTCTTCCTCCTCTTCATCGTACTCCTGCATGGGCTCCTCAACCCTCTTACGTCGAGGAGACCTCTCATCTTCCTCACCGTCAGTTTCATACTCAGATTCCTCTCTATCACTATCAGAGAAATCCACTGGGCGCCGAGATAATTTAGCAGATGGCACGGATGACTTGCGAGGGATGTCTTTGGGTCCCTGTGACTAGAACATCAAGTATGAACATCAATTTAGTAGAACAAATAAATCACTATCTAATAAATGATAATATTCACTTGAGATTTCAAGTCATGAGACCTTCTTAGCATTCATGATTCGCTTCTCAGCTCGAGCCTCTACTTCCAAATCTTCCTCAAAGCGGTGTCGAGAACGTCGAGAATCATAATAATCTGTCTCATCATCCTAAATATAGGGTGATAATTAGAATAATTGTTTCAAGTTTCGACATAGGTACAGAGAGAAAAGATTCCAGAACATGACAGGAAAATGAAGACTAAAAGGGTCTTCCACACCTAAAAAATGTTTGTGGCCTCCAAAACTAAAAAGAGTTGCATCTAATTATTTGAGCATGTTCTGACAAAATCCAAAATTCATGTGAAAAATAATTTCCTATAACCAAGTGTATGACTTTTTCATGCTCTGGTACATGGTAAGGGCAAGAGCTGACCTCATCAAGAGCATCTTCCAAGAACCCAGGAGAAAGTTGGCGCCTTCTGTCTATAGTTGGGGTGTATTTCCGGCTTACTTTTTCCCTCTTCCGATTAAGAAGTACATTTGCTCTGATTGTTTGACTTTCAGCCTACAAAATCATAAGAAAAATGGATATGTGAACCATGACAGTACAAAGAAAAAAAGGTACCTAATGCAACTAATTACCTTTTCTTTTTCCTCCTTTTCCCTCTCGGGATCAATGTCAGTGATGCAGTTCTTAACCTTATAAACCTTTCTATTCCGTGAATCAACAAGAGCAGTCAGCAGTCTGTGAGAATTAGATGACAAAGACGATGGCATAAACCTCATCTTTTTCAAAATCCTTCCTTGCGATTGGAGGATTCCCTGCAAGCATCGCATATATGTATTCAAGAATTTTATGAAGTCCAAACAAGCAAGCGGAGAGAACCGTGCATACTTAAAAACAAGTGATGACCAAACATGCATAAATTCATAAAAGGTCTTACATTACAATGGCCAAGTTTGGTAGGATAGATCAGGCTTTATAATCAGAATCAATAAACCTACTCAGTTTCTGGTATGCGTATTTATTTCTTATTCTTAGAATCTATTTTTTTTTTAAGTATTTGTTAGAATATTTTATATATATATATATATATATATATATATAAGTAAGAAGAGATCCTATTAGAAACGAATGTCTAGGCAAAGCCCATGTACACAGGAAGTATACAAAAGAAAACACCTAAATACATTCTAGGAAACAGAAAGCGATGACAGAAAATCATGAAGTATTTGTTAGAATATAGATTAAATGATTAAATTTACCAGTTTCCAATAGCTTAATTTTTCAAACCAAGTAATATTTTTTTTATTGGCACCGGGTGTCCGAGAACAAAATCCTGACTAATCCGAGGGTGCACAGGCCCTCGGCTAGGAGTTTCCCGCAAGTGCACCCCAGGTAATTTAAGGAGAGTTTCCCCCAATCCGATAGCCCCTAAAAATTGTTTGCACCCAAGAGAATTTGAACTTTAGACCTGGAGAGAGCATACCATCAAGACCAAGGCCTTTACTACTTGAGCAAACCCCTAGGGGTTAAACCAAGTAGTGATTTAACATGACATCAGAGCAACGATCTTAATATCAACTCTGCACTTTGTCCTCATTTTAATTAAGTATTCCGCTTACTTGGTCCATTATTAAGAGAGAGTCTAATCTACACGTGAGGGACGAGTTTTATAATATAAATTAAATGATTAAATTCACATCTTTCCATTAGCTCGACCTTTTGGGCCAAGTCATGATTTAAAAGTATTATGTAGACAGATCTTTTGAATGACTAGCTTCTATTCCCACCAATATAGATATGGCCATAAATGAGAATAATCTCGTCCTGTATGTGTACATTGAGTTTTAGTTTGCTAAAAGAAATTCTTTTTAGAAGTACTTTGATAAAAGAACATATGACGGCTCCTTTAAAGGACTTCATCGTTTCTGCCCCAGCATCCAGTTCAAGGGAATCCCAGTACCCTGGCTTAAAATTCAGGTCATAAAATAGTAAAAGCAGCCAAAAGGGGGATTCCAACAACTTTACCCTTAGCACAAGCAAAAAAAAAAAAAAAACAATATGTAAAATAGCAACAAACTTCCAATAGGGGGAGTTAATTCTAAATCTTGAGGCAAGAAAGAAAGCATGGACATCAGGGGTATGCCTATGAACTCTAAATACAGCAGCAGTCCTATGTAAACTTCCAAATAAAAAACATCAGAAGTCACAAATTGCCTCTTTATTGGATTATCTTCAACCCAAAGCATGAACACTACCATGGATTTCCAGCAAAGCAATTACAACAAGAGAACAAATTAAAGGTATAAATAAATAAGAAAGAAGAAGAAGATGTAAGAATGCTCTAATTACCCTTAATATTGACCATCCCACACACACACATATATCAATAACCCCTCAATCTACTACGGTTTGGGAGCTCCATGCCTGACCTAATTGTAAGGGTTAGTGTTCAACTTACATGTGATAAAGTGCTCATGTGCTTGCAAGTACTTAAAATGGGAGAGTGGGATGGTTAAAGGAAGTGTAGTGATCTGATGACAATTCGATGGGTCAAGGGATGCTATCGAAGGATGGAGAGATCACCAAAATTATCCAGGAGAAATCAACACAAATAGAAGTTTCTGACAGTTAAAGATGCCATCAAGAGAAGAGTGGAGGGTAGAAGAATTTATTTTTTTTATAAGTAAGATAAAATTTCATTGATATAAGAAAATAGGCGTAGCCCAAGTAAGAAAATTTATGCATCTTACTAGACTGTTTACTCAAGGTTATCTTGAATCCATTTGGCAGTTCACTAGATTTGATAAGGAAGCAAAAAAAATATGAAATGATTAAAGGTATTATATTTATGGATCACACGAGATATAAAAATAATAACTAATTAAATGATCAGAAAAATCAAATGGATATATTCACCTTTCCATGTCTGAGAAAAAGATGTGCTTGATCATGCTGAGCATCTTGCACAGATATGTCTAGAACTTCATTTCCAATTTGTAACTGCAAACTACCATCGGACCATCTCACAAAGCGTGCATTGCTTTCATACTGCAAATCACAAGGAGATATTAAAAACACTAACTAAAAAAGGTTGAAGACCACTATGTTTTTTATTGGCACCAGGTTTTTGAGAATAAAGTCCCGACTAATCCCGAGGGTGCATAGGCCCTTGGCAAGGAGTTTCCTGAAAGTGCACCTTGGGTAATTCAAGGTGAAGTTCCCCCAGTCCGATGGTCCCTAAAAATTGTGCACCCAAGAGGATTCGAACCTTAGACCTTGAGAGAGCATATCATCAAGACCAAGGCCTTCACCACTTGAGCCAACCCCTAGGGGTTGAAGAACCACTATGTAGAAGGCGTTAATAATTGGAAAATTTATATACAACAATCAATTACTCATATAATTTTGGTCTGAAGTCGACATTTGTGCAAAAGATCCCTAAATTCACTTTTTAAAAAGCATTTAATCTAGTAGACATCAAGCAACTTTATAAAACAATACGTGCCAGAAATTCAGTACTGTATTTTGTGCAATCTCCAATTGTACACATTAATACAAGAAAATTCCTCTTTAAAGCTCAGCAAGTTTGAGAAGAATGGTGACATAATCAGAGGACCTGTGACTTGTACTAGCACAGTTGACTTCTGCCTTTTTCATACATAAATAAATGTGTTTGAAACCTCTGTTACAGTGCATGTGTATGTATAACAGATAACAGCATAAGATAATTACTTACAGATGTCGTGCCATCTGGATTTCTAACAGTCCTCCAGCGCACGATATTGTTCTCCAAGCGTATACGTTTCTTAGATCCAGACTCATCTGTCACAAAAGTATCCTCTTCCACATATGTTTTAGGATCAAACGGTTTTGGAGCAATGCCCATTATATTAGAAACTTTGATCATGTTCATCTGCAAACAGATAACAGCTGAATAATAAATTTTGCGTCAACTCGTGAGAGTAACTATCTGTGACTGTGATCCTTTCTATAAGAAAATCTGAATGCAATCACAATGAAGAACAGAAACCATCAAGTACATTACCATGCACAAAGCTTGCAAAAGAAAAGTAAGAGGGCCAAGCTATAAAGAACTTCTTAACAACAGATAGATAGAAGATAGAAAATTTGTTGATACATATTGCCACACTTCAACTATGCATGTGCATGACGCCAATAGCAATATAAGTTGGAAATATTTAGCAATTTCTGCCAAACAGGTAAGTAAAGGCAGTACTCCAAGATCTTTTTCAAATACAAGTTGGTCCCACTCCTCAACCTCCACCTCCATAACTCCATCCTATGAAAGAGTATATGCCTTGCATCCTATGCATGGCACCTACTAATTCAAGAGGATATGCAGATGAGACCATTATTAAAATTTGAAGCGATCAGCTCAAAAAGTAGACAGTCCAGATAGGTTTTAACCTCAACTTTATGCTATACAAAACATGAAAAAATGCATATAGGTTTGTATAAGTTGTGCAAGCACCATGTAAAGCAAGAAAAGCAGATAAATAAAGAAAACATCAGAGCAGCACATAGAAGAGAAAGTATAAACCTTTTCCGGACGAGCTGGGGGTGGGTGTAATGGAATCTCCAGCTCCAATGGGGGGCCAACCGGCTTCTCTTTATATTTAGCCTCAATGTTTTCCTCTTCTGACTCATATTGAGCATCTTCATCAGCAACTATATCTTCTGGTCTTAGACTCTTCCCATAGCTCCCTTCATCTTCCATAGGAGATCTCTAAGGCAGCAAAACACTTTACATTACACTTTTATAAGAAAAACACTTTGCCTTACACATTGACCATGTATATATATACTTGTTAATAGCATCACTAAGGCCTGGTATAGATAGTGAAACCATATCAACTCATCTCATCTAATCATTACAATTTTCCCCAACTTCCAAACAAAATACAATAAACAATTCAACTTTTTCAAATCCCAAAACAAAAATAATATTCTAACAATATTTTATTCAACTTTCATCTCATCTCGTCTCATCTCAACACTATCCAAACCAGACCTAAATTGAAAACATAAAGCCCATGCATCTAAACATCTGATACTTACATTTGAATCATGCTCAACATCTTCATGAACTGCATAGTCAGCTTCTTCTTCATCATCAGACTCACCAAAAACATCACGAACAGCTGAATGTGAAATATGATTCTGATCCTTCTCTTCTTCTAGTGATCTACAGTTAAGAAGTCAAGGTTTCCATAATAGTCAAGTTAGCTTGCCACTTGTCACAATTGAGCATCAAAACAATGATTATGCTTTTGTTTTGATCTATGCAACAAATAATGCTTAGTGAACAGGCCAAGCATGCCAGCCCAAGCATCCAACGAGAAATAATTTGACTTTACAAAGAGAAAGACAATGTTATAACGCTGAAGACATCAAAGATTTGAATTTTCATCAAATAAGGCATGGAAATAAAGCTTATCAAAAAATTAAAAATAACTTATCAAAAAATGAATTAATGAACAAGGAAAGAGAGCAATTTGAAAAGAATAAGTCAAAGCAAACATTTCAGTATATGTGGCTCTAAAGAGATAAAAAGGGTGGCCCAAGCACACTGGAGGTTCACAAAAAAACTAACCTAAAAGCACCTAATATTGTACACTTCTCATTAACATCCATGTCTCCTTCCTTGGAAAATTATGTGTACCACTCTCATAACATAGATACTCTCACTTACCTATTACCAGTTACTTCTAAATGAATTTAATACTCACTTTCAAAAGCCTATTGAAACAAATGCAACATAAACATGCAGACAAGACATGCATATACAGAAATTTAAAACACAAAAAACCCCCAAAAACATGCATTGAAACAGCAGAACATAAAGTAAAAGAGATGAAAAAACTACTTATAAGCATAAGAAAAGAGATTCTTCAATCGGCATTCGATTGAGATTGAGTGTGCACATGCACGTGTGAGAGATAAGTACTTGTAGACAGATTACCTTGGACTTCGACCCTGTTCAACCTCCTCGTCTTCATTGTCAGGATAATGGCGTTCCTCAGATCTCTCTGATCCACTTTCAATAACATCACGTCTCTTGCTTGTTACAACTCTTTGACCGTACTCTTCTTTTTCATCACTATCTGTATCCTTTCCTTCACTTTCTTCCCTTTGATCACCAACCTCTACTTCTTGGGAGCTTTGATCTCTTTCACCCTCACTTTCTCCAGGATCAGGATCTACATTGTGCAACTCACCTTCACTCTCTACTTCTACCTCCCCATGCCCCTCCACTTCGCCTTCGCCTTCAGCCTCAGGCTCCAGCCCTCCTTCTGCTTCATCCTAAAAACAAAGTCATCACATTACGGTTTTTTTTTCCTATATAAAAATAAAATAAAACAATTCCATGCGTATTTTACTTCCAACAAACAATTCATGGTAGAGAAATTTGCATCTTCTCTTCCATTTTATTTCCAAAAAGAGGAGGGTTATATTTTCATAAGCTTGATTTTTAAGGGGATAAGCACAAATTTCTAACCGCAACTGTAATTTTTCTTACTAATTTTCTTCTTGTACTTCGATCAACAAGACCCAATTTTAAGCATTTCATATATATATATATGTATATACATATGTACATATATACATATATGCTTAACTACATATTATGTTGCTTTTGTACGGTTTCCCGGATTCCTCACCGTCAAAAAACAAAAAGTAGATGATCGGGTGATGAACAATTCAGAAACAATTCTTGCTTCCAAAATCAGAATGTGAAAAATGCATACACATACACAAAATGGAAATATTTACCCATTCACTTAATTTTTATTCTTCAACATTTTTTTAATAAATATCAACATAAAGCATCAACACCGCTTCCCAAACCAAAAACTTCTAACATCGATAGTAATTAAGTAATTGGTACTTCAAATCTCAAATACACGTATAAAGATTAAACAGAAACAAACAGATAGGTATATGTGCATGAATTGCTCCTTAAATAAATACTCAACTTAGCAACAACAAAACCTACGGAACCTAAAATCCACAAGCCAGATCCAGAGCCAAAGCAAGAATATTTTTTAAACTGCTAAAGCTCGCATTCTGGGCATGAAATTGCATATTGAAACTTTTTGTTTTTCTATATAGTCTAGATATCAAAGAAAAGTGAGAGAGAGAGAGAGATTACAGAGGCGTAGTTAGGCTGGGGATTGGACTCGTGCTCGGAATCAACCTCTTCCTCCTCTTCTGATTGATCGCCAAAAAGGTTCTGCATCATCTGGTGCCGCTTCTCTTCCCCCATCTCTCTCTCTCTCTCTCTCTCTCTCGGCTCGGAGCTTTCAGGGTACTCTGTATGATCAGCCTCCGCTCCGCTCCGCTCGAGTTTCTTTGGGTTTTATCAATCAATTATCAGCCCAAAATATTCTCGACACGCCATCTTTCGGCGAACGGACACGGTCCCACTTAACTCAATTGATCAGATTTTTTTTTTTATATAAATAATTCTCAGTTAATTTAAGATGTTGTTTATATTCGAAATTCACATCAATTTATCTCAACTCATCTCAATTCATTACATTCTATCATCACAATTTTTTTAAATTTTCATACAAAATATAATAAATAATTTAATTTTTTTCAAATATCAAAATAATAATAATATTAAAAATAATATTCTAATAATATTTTATTCAATTAATATAAAATAATCTCAACTCATCTCAACTCATATATGAATCCAAACAAACCTAAGTTGTACCTAAACTTCAATCCTATATGAACGTTATTTATTTAGTAGAGCATTAGTATTGGATTATACAATTGTATATGCATCTACAAATTTGTATAATATAATTTTAAATTGGACTATATTAGATTATATGTATCTAAAAATTTGCATAGTTATGAACAATATTTCTACAATTTTAAAGATGCACTATTCTCTCTTCAAATTTTATTTTATTATTTTTTTCTCTCTTTCCCATCTCTCTCTACCACTGGATAGAATTTTAAAAAAAAAAATAGTGGGTGCTAAATGATAGAATTTGCAGTGGTACTAATTGCAAAATAAAAAAAAATTAGGAAAAAATAAAAATAAAATAAAATAAGAATATTTTATTATTATTGTCTCAAAGATACATAATTCAATGAATGAGTTTTTCTCAATATGCAAAATCAATTTCTAAAAAATGTGATTTTGCATATGCATATAGAGAAATCAATACTAGTACTCTAAGACTAATACCACCCTAGAATGCATAAGTTCTGTGTATTTTTTTTTTTTAAAAGTGTATGACTCATTATTAAAAAAATAATTTTTTTATAATTTTCATATTTACCTACATTTCTCAAAATGAGTACGTGAAGTTTTCAGAATCTAAAACTGTAAATATTATTTCTCTTTATTTAATAAATAATTTTCAATTTTATTAAAACCATAAGAATAATCTTATATATTATCTTGCAAAGAAAGATTTCACTTTAACACTATAAAGGTCAAATCAGCAGTTTATAATTTAGTCTCGAAATAAAATCAAAAATTAAATTAAGAGATAAGGTTAAAAAGAGGTAAAGAAAGACTCAGACTCTTAAAGGAAAAGAGACTCTATAATTTGAAGCTAAATATTACATTTCCTTTGGTTCCATCAATTTATTATAGAAAAATATAGCGTACAAGTCTCATTTAAGTTATTTGAAAAACAAAAGTGCTCGATTATAAAAAATTCAAAAAAAAAATCATGTGTCTATATATATGTTGTGGGTCACTAGTCGAGACAAACTTGAAGAATTAGGTTGTGTTTGGATAGTGAAGTGATTTTAAATATTATGTGAATAGTAATAAAAAGTAATGAAAGAATATTGAATAGTAGTAAAAAGTATGTGAAAAGTAATAATAAAAATAATAAATAGTAATAGAGTATTCTGATAATACTATACTACCCAAACTAGTCTGTCCTAAAAAGAAAGAGACTCAGACTTTTAAAAATAAAAAGTTTCACAAAATAAATTGGACTCAGTCACTCTAAGGAAATAAACCTTTATATAAGAAGGAGATCCCCACAAATCTGACGAACTCTCCATAGGTTCTCTAGAGAAGCTTCCTATGCCCAGACTCACCACAACTTCTTTACGCTTAGACTAAATTTCTCCATTATATTGTAAGATATGTGAGGCCATGAGAGATTATAAAATCACCTATCATATTGGATTTCGCCCCGAAACAACCCATGAACATAGGCATTATGCAGAATCATGTAAATCCATGTGTCTCTCTTTATCTATTTTTATTTGCTTATTTATTATTTATTTCATTGATGAATGCGAAGAACACCTAAATTATCATTGTGAGCCGGCGATGATTATTTCCTCCCTTCCTGTCTGTTGTGCAAATTTAGGCATTAACAATTGAGGTCGTCTGTGAGATTGACTAATCTTTTGCACCGAAATTGGGAGAAGGTATTCTCCGACTCACGAAATCGCCTTCAAAAAACTAGATAAGATCTTCTCAACTTTGTTATTTCCTATTATTTATTTTCCTAGCACTACAGTGAATGGTAAAAAAAATAGAAGAAGAACACCAGAAGTAGACTGCGTGACACTGAACATGTGCCATGCATAACATATGTAAGGGTGCACGGTGTGCACCCAGTTCCTTCATTGTGCATAATCTACAGCCACCAGTGATACAACAACGACGGAGATACAATGACAGCAAAGACTTCCACCGGCAACTCACCAAATCAGACCACTGTATGGGAAACTAGGAACCCATGTAGAAGCATGCAGGAAACCACCCATCAGCTGCCTAAAGATGGTTAAGGCCGCCAATGGCCATGACTGGGCTTGCCAGCATTGTGTGTCACCGGGGAGGTGCTCCTTGCCTGATGGCATGCCCGAATCCGACAAACGGAGGCTAGTTAGAGGATTCATGCATAATGCACGTTGCAAGCAACTTCACCCACCGATGACTCGCAGGCCAGCGACCACCACCAGCCTCTGTCACAAGCACAGTGGTCCTCTACCACCACTCGCACTACTGGAGCTCCCTGTCTCCAGCAATGTGCTCCTTGATCGCGGAAGCAATTCATGTCAGGCATAGTGTAGGCAAAAGATGCACGCTGCCTAAGATCCACAAAAACCAAGTGTTCGTGCACCGCAAGACCGCCACTAGCCACCACCGAGCTCTGGAGATTCTTATCGCTAGTAAGGAGGTCACCGCTCAGAAGGTACTGCTCCCCGACCATCCCTTGACGTTTTGTTAGGGACCTCGATCTAGTCCCTAAACATAGAGGTCCACGAGCTTGCCTTGTCCTTGTGTTGACCGAAAGTGCCTTGCCAACTTGCTTGGCCTTGGATGTATAATGGCAATGGAAGGTCCCTAAATTGATGAATGTATGGTGTTTAGTGGTGAAAATAATGATGATAATGAGTTCGGGTGATCTAAGTGATGAATTTGTGTGTTTGATGTAATGTGGAACAGCTTGATGATAACCCTTAATGTTGGCACCACTTGGGTGATGTTTAGAGTTGGTATGATGAAGTTAGGCTAGGGTTTGGATGGTGGCTAAGGGGGATTACAAAATTTGTAAGAGTTGGCTTAGGGTTGGAGTGTAGGATGAGATGCTAGGGTTTGGAAGGATGTGGATAAGTGAGGCTAGGACTCTTAAATTGTTAGAGACAATTTGGGGATGATGAAAATTCGGCTAAGGCTTGGAAAAGAAAGATTTGGTGGTGTTCGAATGAGTATAGGGTTGTTCTTAGAAGTTAGGGATTTGGAGATGGAAGATAGGATTTGGATATGGCAAGAGGATGCAGGTCTTTGGTTAACTTGAGTAATTGTAGGAATGTAGTGATTTTAGGGATTGAGAGATGGAAGATAGGATTTGGATATGGCAAGAGGATGAAGGTCTTTGATTGACTTGAGTAATTCTAGGAATGGAGGGATTTTAGAGATTGAGTTATTCTAGGGATTGAGTGATTTGAGGGATTGGATTTAGAAGATGAGATGAGGATTCCTAAAAGGTAGGAATTTCCTAGTGGGACTCTGGGGATAGGATTCCTAAGATTTAGGAAATCCTTATGGAAGGCTAGGGTTTCCAACTAAGGCAAAATATGTGTATGGAATGATGGAGGCAATGAGAATTTCGGCTAGGGCTTAGTTGGATGAAGGGAGGCTAACTTTGGAAAGTGGAAATTATGGGAAATATGAGATTTGAAAGATGGAGGCTTAGGATGTGTTTGATATGCGAGAAAATGCAAGAAAAGATATGAAGAAACTAGAAAATATAAGAACAACAATGTATTTTAGGGATTTTAGAATAGAGAATGGAAAATAAACAAGAGATTGATAAATTAATCAACACCTATTCATGAATTGTAAGGTGATGAAACAAAAAATAAATAAATGGATAGATAAATGGATAACACTTATTCACAAATTGTAAGGTGTTGATCCTTTTATTGGGATTCACGAATTTCACCCAAATAGTCTAAGTGCAAAAGCACCAAAAGTGATCTCAAGAACCACTAAACCGTCCACAAAAGAATTTTCCAAATGATCAAAACATGTAAATAAAATGACTAAAGATCCTATTTAAAGCAATAACATAGGTGGAAAAATCCTAAAAGGTCCCCTTTTAAAATAAGTCTTGGATGGGCCCCATGTTAGCCCGTGGCATATGTTGGCCCCTTGGTTGCCTAGGTTGGCCCATGGCATGGGTCATGGGCATAGCTGACATGGCTAGCATGGCTACTGGCGTGGGGTTGGCAAGGCCCAAGCACGAGTTGGGTGCTAGGTTGTCTGCTAGCATGGTTGCCTGGCTGGCATGGCCCAACAAGGGGCCTAGGCGCTAGGGCTGCTGGCCTGCTGCTGCATGGGTACGTTGGGCTGCTGCATGGGCATGATGTGTGGCTATTGGGGTGCATTGGGCTAGGCGCATGGCTGCTGCTACGCATAGGGCATGCGCGAGCTGCGTTGCTGCATGCTGGGCTGCTATGTGCGCTAGGCGTGCTTCGCACTGGCCTGCTGTGGGCACTGGGCATGCTAGGATTGCACGCACCGGGCATGATGGGCTTGCGCTCGTTGTCAGGGCTGTCACTAGCCTGGCAAGGCATCCTGGGTATGCCTGCGGAGCTGCCATGGCAGGGTGATGGAAGCCTCACTCGCGCTCAAGTGTTTAAGATCGTATTGGATGGATGAATCAAGGGCTACCTCGAGGCAACACCAAGATCCGAATGGTTGGAAGATGAAAATCAAGACTAACTCGAGCTAACACTCAATCCTAAAAAATTAGGGTGACAAAGCATAAGCTTCACTTTTATTGAATAGCATAACAAAATCAATTACAATGCAAAATTGAAATAAATATTACTAGGGTTTGGCTAGCCCTCCCCCAATTATTCCCTCTAACAGCTTCTTTTGAAATCATAATCCCAAAAAAAATCAAATTTCTAAATTTAAGGAAACAATCTCAACAACTCCTAAAATAAAGGAAACAAATTAACTAAATAACAAATAGATAAACTTCCTAATTTGAGGAAACACAACTCGGCCATCATTCTCCAAATCTCTCAATCCCTTAAAATCAAGGGATTTGCCTCATCCTCTAAATTCAAGGGATTTGCCAACAACTCGATCAACCTCTAGGTGGCAAGCAGTTGGTCCTATGTGGCCTTACTTTGTGAGCCCAAAGCCTCACCCTCCAAACCATGCAAGCACCCCAAAGCCACCCTACTAATCTTGGCACGCCTAGCCCTCTTAGTGGCCTTGCGGATAGCCCTTCTTGCATCTCCATCACAGGAGCCATGGCATGCCTACGGGCTTGTCTTGGGCATGTCATGGCAGGGGCCATGGCATGCCTGTAGGGCTACTGTGGGGCTATCAGGACATGTTAGCGATAATGTCAGGGGGCTATTAAGGCTTGCCAGCGCCAGTGTCGAGGCCTGGCTTGTGGAGCTGTCGGGGTATGTTAGTGGCAGCATCGAGGCATGGGCCATGTGGGGTTGGCCAGCCTTGTCAATGACAATGTCAAGGCATCAGCCATGGGCCTTTCAAGGCTTGTCATGGCATAGTTGGCAGCTTGGTCATGGGCCACAAACTTGGGGTTCTAACACGTTCTCCCCAATGCGCACCACGGGAAGCTTGCTCGACCGTAGCTCGCCGTGAAGGCAAGTCGCCGACCACTGTCTAACTCATCGTGATCTTCTGTCACTGTCGTGGTGGGTCCCGACCACGATGTCGTTCCTCACCACAGAGGCTATGCTCACTTTCCAAGCTCGCCACTGACTCCCTTAAGAGTTGCTTGACACCAAAGTCCCTCGCCCACGTAGACCACTTCTGCTTGGCCTAGCTCGTTGGCTTCCCATCGCGGCCAAGGCACTCCCCGACCCAACAGTCATAGGCGGGTTCAACCACACTATGCGCGTGCAAGAGTTGCAACACCTTGCACACGGCGACAAACATGCAACGTCTCGCCACACTTGAGTCCCATTGGTTGCTTGCCATGATTGTTCGCCTAGGGGGTGCTGCTCGCCGGCCAGTTGCTTGCCCATAAGGTGTTGCTTACTAGTCACTCGCCGCGCAGAGTGTTCCTTGCTAGTTGCTCACCACACAGAGTGTCCCGCACCTCCAAGAGAGTGAACAAACAAAAATCATCAGCAATTTTCATTGCTACAAAAATTCTCAAGGGCGAACAACATCCATTATGCAAAAAATCATTTGGTAGCTAAAAATCCTAATCAAAGGAGAATTGAAAGTAGAAGCTAAATCACTCGGGTTTGTCTATTTTAAACTTGCTATTTTAATTTTAATTTTATTTTTACTAACAAATTCAGCTTTTGGTGATTCTTTCCACCGAAACTCCACAAGGTTTCACAAGAATCTGAGTGGCTACACATCTCGGGAATATACTTCGCAAAAATCGTTCGCCTGGCACGGAACACAGGCTGCAAAGCCCCTCTCAGGCACTGCGTAGGCTTATTAATTTGTGTGCATCAAAATAGACTGTTCAGTATCGCAGATATCTCAGGCCTTCATCAATGCCAAAGCACCCACAGGCATCGCCCATGTGTCACCAACCTTCACCACACTCTAATAGAATAGCTCAAGTTTACAAATCTCAAACATGTACTTTGTATTACACTAACCTATTTGATTTTTGTTGAAACCCTTTTAGAGCAGTTGAACTCAGCCTTCCTACACAACAATGCCGTCGAGCATCTCCCTTAAACCACGAAAGTTGGGTGCAAAGACTCGCGGTGGAATGGGTGTGGAAGTCAAAAGACCCCACGACCCCCTTTTAAACCACCAAAATTGAGTCCAAAGACTTACTATGGAATGGGCTTGGAGGTCATTCGAGTCCAAAGACTCGCGGTGGAATGGGCTTGGAGGTCAAATGACCCAACGACCCTCTTAAGACACTAAAGTCGAGTTTAAAAACTTGCGGTGGGATGAGCTTAGAGGTCAAAAGACCCAACGACCCCTTTTAAACCATCAAAGTCGAGTCCAAAGACTCACGGTGGAATGGGCGTGCAACTCCTAGGCGGGAAAATCTCTAGACTGTCTGACCTCTCTCATATGGACAACAATATAAGCACAACATCCTCTTCAGCAAACGCCGAGTGTTTAAGCTCATGCCACAACCGCCGCCAACGGGTTACCTTCGGGAATGAGCCACCGAGCTCCAACACCGCCTCACAAGGGTTTTCTTTGGAAATGCATCGATGGGCTCAGCTAAACTTCCTTTAGGAGGGAGTCAACCGAGCTTTCTGACCACTTAAATGTGAGTTACTACAAACAAACTCTAATGTCACTCTCAAAATGGGAACATCAAATGACGATTTACACCAATGGGCTGATCCACTACTACCAACAATAGTGAAAACAAAAATGAAAATATACACAAAAAACCAATCATGGAAATATGCACTCTTTGCCGATAATAAATAATCTCTCAGGCAAACATCCACACAAATAATTAAATAACTCAAAATCGAGCTCCACGCTCACCTAATGCGGTCGAGTGCTCCTCCCGCCAAAGCAAAGCTCGACGCTTACCTAATGCGGTCAAGTACACCTCCTGTCAGAGCAGAGCTTGACGCTCACCTTATACGGCCGAGTACACCCCCCACCAAGGCAGAGCTCCACACTCACTCCTAATGCAATCGATTACATCTCCTGCCAAAACAGAGCTCCGTGCTCGTACCTAATGCGGTCGAGTACATCTTCTGCCCATCTTTCCAAGCTAAGCTCTTCACCACTTAGCACAAAACAAACAAAAAACCAGGAAACAAATAAAAAATCGGGAACCAAACAGGAAATCAAGGACCAATTTTCAAAATTTATTCTGCAAATTATTGACTTGAAAATTCTCAAGGCCTTCTTGTTGGGTAAATCGACCTTCAAAATCGCGAGCATTTGTATGGGTCAAATTAGTAGCCTATAATTTAACCTCGAGATAAAGCCGAAAATCAAGTTAAGAGATAAGGTTAAGAAGAGATAAGGAAATAGACTCAGACTCCTAAAGGGAAAGAGACTCAGACACCTAAAAGGAAAAAGACTCAGACTTCTGAAAGGAAAAAATTCACAAGGCAAGTTGGACTCTATTATTCTAAGAAAATAGACCTCTATATAAGGAGGAGATCTCCACAAATCTAACGAACTTTTCATAGGCTCTCCATAGAAGCTCCTTACGCCCAGACTCACCACAAGTTCTCTACACTTAGACTAAATTCCTCCATTGTATTATGAGATATATGAGGTCATGAGAGATTGTAAAATCACATATCATAGTGGATTTCGCCCCTAAACAACCCGTGGATGTAGGTATTATGTCGAACTACGTAAATCTATGTGTATCTCTTTATCTATTTTTATTTACTTATTTATTTCATGGATAAACGTGAAGAACATCCGAATTATCATCGTGAGCCAGTGATGATTCTTTCCTCCCTTCTGGTTCGTTGTGCAAATTTACACATTACTAAACACCTAAAAGCATTCCCATTTGACAAGATTGTGCATCCGACTTGGTTTTGTTTTAGTCCAATTCGGAATCAGAAAATTGGATGCATTCAAAAAATTGAGTCCATAGATCCACCCATATTTTATCTGGGCAAGTCTTCGAATTTCGCATCCACTCCAATCTAGATACAAGTACTGGATTAATACACAGTACCCATAACTGGATTTTACATTAAAAAAATAATTTGTCCTAAATATGTTTGTAGCGTCCTCTTTAAAATGTTGTTTTTTTAATCTAGATATCCGATTTCATCCAAAGTAACCAAATATTCAAGATTTTATAATCGGATAGCTGCTCAGGTTATAATTGGATTAATCCAAACAGATAACTAGACCACGTTATAAGCGTAGATGCGTATTCAGATATAGTAGGATACCTGGATCCGCATTTGAGTTTACACCTCTATATCTGATTATGTATTTAACATGTATATGGAAAGTAACTAATGAAATAAAAAATAAAATAAAAAATGAGCTCCATCGGATTATGCAAAATAATAATGATAATTTTGAGCTAACCAATCTTTTACAACTATTCATCCAATTGTTTCTCTCATTCTTCTTTTTTTGAACTTGCCCTTAATTATTTAGTGAAAAAAGATATCATGGGAATATTCTCATCACATTCTCATTATGTTTTTATCTTTTGATTCTTATTTTGACTTTGATTAGTTTTGAATATAGATAGACACATTACAATTATGTTAATATATGAAAGATCATTGCAAATATTGAAATATATGAGATATTACAGAAGTAGTTAGAAGAAACAAATATAATTTCTTAATGTTAATAAAAATTATATTTAAATGATATTGAGAGAAAAATAGATAAGTTTATGTACAATACATTGTAAAAGTAATTAGTTAAGATAGATAAAGCATGTTTTTATTGGCTAAGAGCACTCTCAATGGCTTGTGTATATTCTTATTCATAATACATTTTCAAAACTTACTTTCTAATATATATATTCTTATTCATAATACATATTCAAAGCTCATAATTTTTTTCTATTTTAACTAATGACTTTTACAATATATCATATAGTAGTTTATTTTTTTTTTCTCTATATTATTTAAATATTATTTTTTTAAATTTTTTTGGTACAAGTATTCTTTCTAACAATCAATAAATGTACAATATCCTCGTATCCGTATTTTTTAATATTTGTAATATTTCATCGTATACAATTTGATGAGATTTCGTCCTATACACACAAAACAAAAAAACTGATAAGCAAAAGAAAAAGAAAGAAAACCAAAAGATGAAAAAATGAGACTATATTATGAGAAAATTATTAGAAATACCAGATGCATTGCAAATCATTTTATTCCTAGTTATGCATCTGCCAAATTATTAAAGCTCATTTCATCTTACAGGTGTTAAGATGTTTTGCTAGATTGAGATTCTAATACATGACCACAAGATGATGTGCCGGCATACCCTAGGTCTAGCAACACAACTATCACAAAGCATTTTACATAGAGGAACAATGTCAACCATTAAAAAGCATAATGCTATATCAACCAAGTTAAAAAATAAAAATAAACAGACTTCTCTTGTCATCTCCACTATGTTGCTTTCTCCGTTTAACAAACAACGAAATCAAGTATGAGTATACAATTTTGATATCTTTTTGCGCAAATTCTTCTCCTCATTTTAGACTCTAATTTGGTATTCATTGCGGGCAATGAAGCTCTGTTGAATATCAAACTTATCTAGTTATCCAAGAAAATTATTTCTAGTAAACTAGATAAAGCCTCCAAATCATCCAAGAAGGTCCACAAAAATAGCCAAGCTAGTGAAGAAAAAAATGAGCAATTTTCAAGAGGAGGGCATCACTTCTGCAGTGCACAGATCTCTAATTTTACGTGAAGTTTTGAATACAATTTTGTTACTTGTCATATTTAACTATAATGATTTTCTGTACATTTAAGCCTTGAAACTAATTTTTTGTATTTTTTTTTCTCAATATCACCATAAAAAAATGATGATCTACATGCAAGGAGGATTGACCGTTCTTTCTTTCTTTTTTTCAAAAATTCTACACAGAAATCGCACACCCTCCATGTTGGCAATGAGTAAAATCTCGTTTTTACCTTCATTTTTTTAAACGGATGCTTTTGTAATCTGAACGAGGAAAACAACTATTTTTCATTGTCGCACAATGCCTTTTCTACTTCAACTCAACGCTAGTTAGGGCTTTAACCATTTTTCTCAATTAGTTTGACGACAGTTAAGGTTTCATCCATTTTTCTCCTTCAGCCCAACTACAATTAGAGTTTCAAGAGTGGTGGCCAATTTGGCAAGAAATGGTGGATGATTCTAAGGTTTACCTATCCAGCAATCTCCATCTTCATCTCCTATTTCACAATTTTGTTTGATAAGCTCCATCTCGGTTAGGGGTGCTACCCGCACCATACGATGCAGGGTAGCCCCCTCCCAGCATGCAAGGTGGGGGATGTGGTTTTCACCCTAGCCAAACCACAGCCCCCACATCCCGGGGGCGGGGCCTCATGTTTACTTAAAAAATGGACTACATTTCACTAGATTTAAAAATTATTTCTAGATCCAAAAGTGATTAAAAATATATTTTTAGATCAAATTGTAAATTTAAATTTTGTAAATATGACTATAAATTTTAAATTTGCTAGTGCATACTTTGTGAACAAATCTAACAAATTGTAATATATATTTATATATACACAATTTGTAAAATATAAATATATATTTATGTTTATATATAATATATATAAACATGTAAGTGGGGGCAGGATGGGGTTGGGCCATCCCCGGCCCCGCTAGGGTGCTATATACGGGGCTAGGCGCCCTGCCCCCTCATGGGCGAAACAGGGTTGTCTGCCTCGTCATACGGGGGTTGGGCAGCAGGGTGCGGGGCCTAACTACCCACTCCTAATCTCGGTTTTCAATTTCATGATCTCGGAGGAAGTCAAGTTACAAGCATATAACAATTTTTTAGAGAAATAACATCTACTAGATAAATTTTTCGAGTGGCCAAAAAATGATTAACAATTTTTTTTTGAACTTTTACATTTTGCCTTTTTTTTTTTAATCTTAAGCAGATCTTAAACAACGGTATTGTTAATTATGTAAACATCTTCAGACATTATTTGGGCGATGGTATGGAATCATTAGTCTCAAGGAGCTACAAAACTTGGAGCAACATCTTGATGTTGTGCTTAAACACGTTTGATAAAAAAAAAGTATGCTACATAGATTATTTTGGTGTTCTCCCATTCATGCTTGTAGTCTACTTAGGATACTGCATTCTATAGCACGTAATAAGACAAGGTTCTACTTATGGGTAGATGTCGTGAAGTAAAGTTGGAGGTAGAAATGAAAGGTTGTTTAGCATGCGATAAGATTTTTATTTAAAAATGAAGCGAAGAAAAAAAATTGAAATCTAGATGTCTATATATGCAATGTGTTGTAAGTTTGTTTTCAACTTATTTTATATTCATACACAACATCAATATATGTTCTATTAGTTTATAACTGATTGAGTTAATTTGGATGCTGGTTAGTTCAGTATGGCATCTTCACAAACATCTACTATAATTGATAGTTTTTTTATAGACCCACCCCTATGTTGGTGCAGTTTGAGAATACCATTACAAACATCTCACAAAAATAAATCTAGGGTGACAATTCTATACTTGTCTGAAATATAACATGATAATTACAAAATGTTATAGAGAATAGTGTTTTAGTTCTTATATGGTGATTCTTATTGTTAACTAAATTGTTACTTTCAGGGGTTTCCAAAATGTGAGTTTTACAAATGGGTAAATGATACAGATGATAAAGAAGTCGACCTCATAAGGAGAAGGAATAAAGCGAGAGATTCATGTCCAGGAAATGAAGGATGAAGTCTTGAAGAGAGAGCTTCAAGTTTAGAAAATTGAGGATAAAGTCTCCAAGAAAGATCTACAAGTTCATATGAATGAGAACGAACTCATAAGGATTGCAAATTATTTTCAGAATAACTACGATGAGATTCAAAGGCAAACGGTGGACAATAGGTGTGCACAACTAGGTTTATGCACATGCTGGGAATTGTCCATTATAATCTCTTTCATCGTTTTTAGTCACTTTGGATAAAATGAGGGCGCCATTCAAAATGGTCTTCCTCGATGTTATTTGTCAAACAGAGGATAATTAAACAATGCAAGTTGTTTTGGACAATGTAAATTGAAATTGTTTCTTATATAATCATTACTTGTAATTGCCCATGATTTCGTAATAGACAACTTTGGTCAAATGTATTTACTTGTAAAATAGACAATTAGAAATACTACCATTTATGTGCCGTATAATGGATTGCTTGTAAATGTGTATAATTTTGTAGTAGTATAGAATGCTTGTAATTAGGCAGTGTAATAGATTGACTATCATTATTTATTCTTATTATGACAACTATTTGCCTATGTCAAACACGTCAAGCATATAAATTATATGATTTCAATAAAAAGATATCATGTTTGACATAACTTGACTATCGCCATACATTCTTACAAATGATGTTTTTATATTTCAGTTCTAAGTTTAGCTTGATAATTAAAAACTAAATACATCCAAACATATTTGTAAATTTAGATAATGAAAAATTGAAATTGTATACCAAGCTCCATTACTCACCGGTGGATATTGTACATGCTTCCAGCAAAAAAAAAAAAATCATTAGCATGGACTACCAACTATAAATGCAGTCTAAACATTAGAAAATCATACCTTATAAATAATGCTAACTTGAGTCTCTTCTATTATATGCCTATGCGGCATATTATCTTATTCATTTGCTTGGAGGGCTTAGCATAAATTAAAAGTTAGTGTCAAATTAGAAAATGTTATATTAGTAACAATTAGTAATAAAGTAAGAAGCATAAAAGAAAGCGTTGTACTTTTTGTTTCATTTTATTTATGGCATTAGGGTCCTCACATATTTTATCCTTTGAATGTAATCTTTTTATAACCTTTTCAACTATAAAAACACTACATTATGTTGGCCACTTCCCTGTACCTCTTACAAAATTTGGATTAAATACAAATTTATCATTGCCTGCAACTCTATCAGTCATAACTCTCAATTTTGAAGACCTTGGTATGCACATTAAGTCAAGGCAAATCTCTTTCGTCTCAACTAAATATTTCATCATGTTCATGTAATGCTCCTCACTTCTTGATATAAGTGGTACTACATCACAAGTCAGTCTTATAAGTGTTGAGATGTATGTGAAAACTGGTTTTGGAGCTGAAAATCTAGAAATAGAGTGTTTGCTCGACGTGTGCTCGAGCGAATCTCAACCCGTGAATTTGCTCGACATGCACTCGACAGTGGGCTTGAGTGAAGCTCAACCCGTGAGTTTGCTTGAGTCCCGTGCGACAATGAGCTCGAGCGAGACACAAACCCTAATGTTCGCTCAAGCACTGCTCGAGCCAATGTTGATTGGTTGTTCGCTCTATGCACGCTCAACATGCCGCTCAAGCGAAGAAAGCAGATTTGCCTGATTAGGGTTTCCAGTGCCGTTTGCTATATATAGATATGTTATATTTGACTTGTTTTGTACGACTTTCACATATTTTTTAGAGAGAACAATTGTTAAGTGAGTACATATTGTATGAGAGAGTAAAAAGCCCTAGAGAGTATGAATTGAGATTGAGTGATTGTAATCTTCTCTAGTTAATAAGATTTCTGCAGCTCTGTGCACGTATATTATGTGTCATGTGCTTGATCGTGATTGATTTACTTTTGTTTACTATCGTTGGTGTGTGTGTTTTGCACAACAACTAGTATCAAGAGCCAAGGTCAGATTTGAAGGAAAGCGATGGCTAGAGATAAAATGAAAGTACCTGAGATTGAGAAGTTTGACGGCACTGATTTTGGGTACTGGAAGATGCAGATCGAGGACTATCTCTATGGGAAGAGGCTCCACCTTCCATTGTTAGGAAAGAAGTCGGAGAGCATGGATGATGCTGAGTGGACCCTATAATATCGATAGGTTCTGGGGATTATTCGGCTAACCTTGTACAGAACAGTAGCATACAATGTCAGTAAGGAGAGAACCATAGTGGATCTCATGGCGATTTTGTCAAATATCTATGAAAAGCCGTCGACAAAGAACAAAGTGCACTAGATGAAGAAATTGTTCATTCTGAAAATGTCAGTAGGTATGTCTGTGGCCCATGACTTGAATGAATTCAATACGATTACGAATCAACTATCTTCTGTAGAGATTGAGTTTGATGTTGAGATCAAAGTATTGATTCTATAGGCATCACTGCCAAATAGTTGGGAGGTCATGATGATGGCTGTGAGTAATTCAACCAGCAAGATGAAACTAAACTACGACATAGGTGACATGGTTCTTGCTGAAGAGGCACGTAGAAAAGACTCGAGTGAGTTCTCAAATTTTGGATTAGCCTTAAATGTTGACAATCGGGGAAGAGGAAATGACAAGTCAAACTCCAAAAGGAGAGAGAAGAGTAAGACAAGATCTGAGCAACAGATCACGTGCTGGAGTTGTGGCAAGCTGGACCATATTAAGAAAAATTATAGAAATCAAGAAAGTGCTGAGAATGATGCGATGAATGTAGTGGTAAAAGAAATTCATGATACCTTACTTCTTGCAGTGCACAGTCCAATTGATGATTGGATGTTGGATTCAGGGGTTTCGTTCCATAACACCTCACATCGAGAAATTATGCAGAAATATGTTGTTAGTGATTTTGGGAAGATGTATGCGGCTAATGGAGAGGCACTAGATGTAGTGGGAGTGAGTGATATGCACATTACACTTCCAAACAGGGGTGTGTGAACTTTACAGCAAGTCAGACACGTTCTAGATCTGAAGAAAAATCTAATCTCTGTGGGACAGCTTGATAACAATGATTTTACAGTAGCATTCTCTCGAGGATCTTGGAAGATCATTAAGGGTGCACTGGTCTTAACGTATGGTAAGAGATCTAACTCTTTATATTTAACATCAGGGTCCAGTGATGTGTAGGAAAATACAAGAGTACAAAAAGGCATGCTTGATCATGCGAAACATGTGAGGACACCAAAGGGAGTCAACTTTGTCATTCCTCATAAAAGCCTGAAAAAGTTGGCTAAAGTTGCCAAGATTAGTTTGAGATCAGATACTCCTGGTGCAGTGAGAGTTATGAGTCACCCAGTGGATGTGTTGACTAAGGGCAATGTATGTAGAAGATTGAAATCGAGCTTGACTTCAATGCATCTCCTAACTTGAAGACGAAAGCTGTGAGCTATAGAAATGATAGGGGTTGGCTAGAAACAATGGCTGGCATGTGGAGACCCAATCTCCAAGTGGGAGCTTGTTGGGGTGTATGTGGAGATTAGTTTTGGAGCAAAAAATCGAGAAACAGAGTGTTTGCTCAACTTGCGCTTGACAATGGGCTCGAGTGAAGCTCAACCCGTGAGTTCGCTTGAGTATCGCGCGACAGTTAGCTCGAGCGAGACACAAATCCTAGTATTCAATCGAGCACTGCTCGAGTCAATATTGATTAGTTGTTCGCTCGATGCGCGCTCAACACGCTGTTCAAGCAAAGAACACAGATTTGCCATATTAGGGTTTCCAACACCATTTTCTATATATATATGTCATATTTGACTTGGTTTGTACGACTTTTAGCATATTTTTTAGAGAAAAAAATTGTCAAGTGAGTGCATATTGTGTAAAAGAGCAAAAAGTCCTAGAGAGTGTGAGTTGAGATTGAGTGATTGTAATCTCCTTTAGTTAATAAGATTTGTGCAGCTCTGTAGATGTAAGCAATTTGTCAAACCACGTATATTGTGTATTGTGTGCTTGACAGTGATTGCTTTTACTTTTGTTTGCCATCATTGGTGTGTATGTTTTGCACAACAATAAGATGATCATGCCTCTATGTATCGGAATTATAATGCAAATTGTCATAACTACTTATAATAAGAGTGTATTTGTGTTTTCAATCCTTTTTCCATCAGCTCAAAATGTACTTAGAAGATAATGACGTATCACTATTATAAAGTCTAAATACATAATGGTGTATCTCCATAAAAAATGCTCCAGGTCTCAAACAAAGCACAAGTACATTTTGGTTCGAACTCCTTGTTATTGAAATAAACAAAAATTTTATATCTTTAGTGAAGTTGTCAGTTTGCAAAGTATTAGATACCTCATAGGGAAAAATCGTATCATCATTTCTAACAAGTGAACATTTATAGTAGATCATTCTCATTATCTCATATTGCATCTCCATGAATTTGCCATTAGTGTGCATATTTTGGAACTGCTTCTCTATTATAAAAAATGAAACATATGGTATTGTGGCATTGAAAAAGTTAAAATTGGCAGATTGCTCATTCTCATCTTTTTTCTTAAGGCATTGTCAAATTGATCCAACAAACTCTTTTAGTGTGGTACTTGAAAGCACAAAATATCAACAAAAGCATTCATACTTTCACTTTGTTGAGTAGTGCTCATCTCAACACAAAACACATTTTGCAAATAAATTAGTACCCAAAATGTGTGCTCACTATATAACCCACTCAACCATGCATTACTATGAAATTTTGTATGCTTCCAGTAGCCTCCCCCAACTCTCCTTAAAGCCATCACGTGTTTGACAATCATACATACACCTCTAAATGGAGGATTTTAGACAACAATTGTATATTAAACGTGAGCCAAGCTTTTCTAGGAGTTTGTTCATGATGTGCCATAGACAATATCTATATATAGTGTGTGGAAAGATAATTACAATCACAATCTTCATTGTACAATCCTAATTATGATTACAATTGGTGCGCGACCATTCATACACTTTAACCATATTCGAAACAATCTTCACTTGACATCAACCTTGCGTCTAGAGTATGAAATTGTCATGATGATTTATATCAACAAATAGTGCAAATGGAATATCATACTTCTTAATAAAATAAGTCGTATAAAATGTTATGACATCGCCAAAATATAAGACTGATACTACTCCGTACATTAGTTCACAATACATTTTTCAATCTCAATTTATCATCCAAATCTATAATGGCATAAATATCATCACACATCCTCTTAAAATAATGTAAGAGTATCTCAGAAACTTTTTTACCTAGGCTAAGGTATCTTGCCTTATCAATGAAATTTCAAGAATTTTTTTTTTTTTGTAAACTCGAGGTTCTCAAAGCCTCCAACTTCAATAACCAAAGAATTAAATCTCTCATTCATTCTTATTTCAGTTTTTTCATTCAATTCTAACTTCTATTTAGAAATTGAATCTAGATTTTGATACATCTAAAATATCTAGAGTTGTGCGGGCTCAATCCACAATTGTGTGTAAGTTCTATTATAGTCAAACGCCACTCACCATTAACTAACCGAGCATTAATTTTGTCCTTACATTTTTCTTTTTTTCTTTTTTTTTTCTGCGTGACTTTGACACATTACTGCCAATCCTTGTATGCTTTCTATCCCTTGAACAACCAAATGTGATTTATTTAATTGTCCCATACTTGTTTTAGTCCTTTGTGTGTTCACCCCAAATTTCTTTTGCTTTGGATATTGTTTGTAATATTCAGCTACAACATCTTTATCCTTATAGCTCATTTCAGACTTTGGTTCGTTAAAAAACACAAATCTAAAATTTTTAGCACTACCATCCTCATCAACACCCATCTCAGCATCCATTTCAAAATCTTCTTTTGTTCTTTTATATTAAACATATATATTTAAATAACCAAATATTCACTTTTTAAAATCTTAAGTGTTAATAGAGGGAAAAAATTGACAAACAATTTTGAAAAGTAAAATCAGTAACTTGCTCAATATGATGCTCACTTGAGTACAAACTTGTACCCTCTTTATTTGTATTGAACTCCTCAGGCACATTCTCATTTATTGGTCTTGAAATATCACAAACTTCTTGTAAATTGTTCCAATGTTTCTTAACATACATGTGTTAGATGAACCAAATGGTTGAATAATTGAGAGCTACAAATTGTTAGAAGTTGATAAGTTATTAAATTAACTTTATTAATTTATTAATAAAGTTAACATTTTTTTAATAATGTTAAGTATAATAAATTAATAAAACCATATTATATTCACCTGACAACCCCATATATATAGGGCTAAGGAGTCGAATAAGCATTATTAATGCTTGAAAAAGAATCATAAGGCCTCATTTGGATTGAGAGATGAGATGAGATGAGTTGAGATGGTTTGTGAATAGTAGTGAGATTTGTGAGTTGAGATAGTTTTTGAAAATTTTGTGTGTTTGGATTAGAAATGAGATAAGATGGTTTGAAGTTGTTGGAGATGAGATAGATGTGGGTCTCATAAATGATTGCATAGTATTTGTAATGATTGTATTTTATTTATAAATATATTTATTTGTTGGAGAAGCTGAATGTATGAGCTGTGTTTTTGTCGTGTTGTTGATTTGAAAGAAAAGTTGAATGTTTTTCTCATTTTCTGCTGGCCTTATGAAAAATTACTATTTGAAACTTTATCATCTTACAAAGACATCAAAAACCATTTTCAAATTAGCATGCGATAATTGTTTAGATAAGAATTGGTTTCTCCGTATAGAGTGAGATGAGATGAAACCATCTCATTCCTCCAAATCCACACTTAAGATTTGGAGGAGTAGCTGTAGCACATGAGTTTAGAGAGGGAGCATAGTTTGATTGAGTGCATGATGAGCATATGGACTTGGAGCATACAAGTTTGGAGTGAGTGTAATGGACTTGGATGAGTATAAGGATTTGAATGGGCATTGGAGGTTGGAGGAGAATATAGATGTTGTGTCTCAACAAATAGAGTTAACAAATAGAGTTTTTTTTTTTTGAAGAAATCAGACTCATTTCATTAATGAACCGAAGTTACAACTGTGACTTAATAATACATGGAAAAACCAGACTATAAGTCAACTACGCATCAGCTCAGGGGCATCCCCGCCACAAACCAGTGACGGACATTGTCTTAACTTCTAAAAAACTCTCCCATAAACAGAGAAAGCGTTCTGTGAACACAGAACTAAACGACCCCCAACCTCCCTAGAGGAATGAGACGGGGCACTGCTATGGACATCAAATCCAAAGCCCATTTCTAAATTATTACTAACTAAAACCAAAACCTACACCTAAATACAAACCAAACAACACCAAAAAAACGACCCCAAGCAATAGTGCGAACCCGGATGTTACGCCTACCGCAAGCATCGGCATCTCGAATCGGCCTGGACGGGCACCCAACTCACGCACGGACCACAAAGCCCGGCCGTACGACCATCAGCGTAGCATCATCCAACACTCTCGAACAGCTCTTGCCACAGAGTACGTCCAATCCAAAGGTCCAACACAACACTCGGGTCAACAAAATAACAATAGAACAGAAAAAATTAACTACAAAGTGCTGAAAACAACTAAACAGAAAAATAAACAACAAAAAACACGGATGAACAGTGCACGGAAGTTCGGCATTGGTTCGTGTAGGGCACTGTTTCTCGGGGAGGAAAGCCGACGGTCGATCTTAGAAACCCCGGAGTCAGAGAACCCAGAGAAGCTGAGCGTGGTGGCGGCAGAGGGCTCCCTGGTGGCGCGTGGTGGCCACGCGCCGATGAGATCAGGAAGTTTCGTCCCGCGCGTGCGGGCTACGCGCCTCTCCGTTGGACGCCGGATTTTGAGGTGTTGAAGATCGGCGCCTGGACGTCCTTCCGGTGTGGCGCGTGTGATGAGATGGCGGCTAGAATGACCGGAAACGGCGATCCTCCCTTATGTAACTTGAGAAAACAGAAAAAGGAAGAAAAAACACTACGACGAAACAGAATATAAACGCCGGAGACGAAGGGCCGGCGAGGGGAGGAAGGAAACGGTGAGGAAGGAGGAGCCGAGGCTCCCCCTTCCCCCCAACTGGATTCGGACGAGAGGCTGTTTAGAGAGAGAGGGTCTGGTTTAGAGAGAGAGGGTCGTTTCGTTTAATATATAGCGTTTAACAAATAGAGTTAAGAATGTTGACATAGCACCATAATAAACCTAAATAGAAAGCAAAAACATTAGTTTCAATTTGTACCAACAATAGCAAGAATAAGGTTGACTAAAAATATCTATACACTAAGACGTAACATTCATAGACTTGACCAATTGGTCAAAGATATATTTGATGGGCCGTTTTAACATCTATTATCTATCCATTTGCCCATCAAGTTATTTGACTAAAAAACAACATACACTACACTACAATAATATTTTGAAAATTGAAAATTAAGTTAGAAGGTCGTTGATAAGAATTTCATTCCAAAAAACTACTAAGGATAAGAATCTCAATATATTTAATATTGTTATTAAAATATGCTATTTTAATACAAATTTTAATTTTAATTTTTTATGTTAAAATTTTAATTTTTTAAAATAGCATTGAATAAAGAATATCAACTTTATTATTTATATATATATATATATTTAAGGTAGATTCATATTTACACAAAAACTTATAAAACTTTGGTCTTATTTTATAGAAGTGGAAATTGTCATATTTATTTTGAAAGCATATGATCAATTAGAAAAAAATGAGATTTTTGAAAATTTGACTATACGAGAGTAAAACAGTTTTTGAAAATATGGTCATCTGAAAAAAGCATGACCTTTTAAAAATATAACTATTAAGAAAAGACAAATAATTCAATATAAGAATATTAGAAAACATAGGCATTTAAGAAATATGGCAATTGGCTATATATTTGTATTTGAAACATTTTTTTTCTATTGAGAAATGTTTTAACTACAAAGAGATCCTATTAAAATAAGTCTATTGTCTAACGTGATTTTATGTGGTACATTAGATTGTAAAACTATTTTATTGTAAAGTAGAACTAACGTATAATATAAAACTATTTCAGTATTAACACTTATTTTCATAGTTTGCTTTGCAGGACAATGTGTAACCTGATTACATCATGTTTTACATGACTCACTTTCCAAGCTAATATAGATGATATTATTGTCTTTATGCCTTCCAAAAACAACCCCTGAGGACTCAATTCTCCTGATATATACTTAATAGAATATATGATTTGTTTTGCTTCACCTTCAAATTCCATTTCATGGAAACACAATTCAAAGTAAATCATACCATTGTGAATGCCCTCCCCCCCCAAGCTTTTGCTATTGTAGGTAAAGGACAGTAAAATCTCGGTTACATGCTTTATGCAAGAACTTGACCACTAAGGTTCCATACAACAATTCCAATTCCAATACCTATCATTTGTTTTGACATATTTAAAGTTATATCCTAATTAGTTTTAATTAGGGCTGCACAAGTGGCCCGGTCCGATCAAATTTGGGCCGACCCGACCCGACCCGCATAGAAGATAATGGAATCTCGACTTGGTCCAACTCGTAAATGTCGGATCGGGTCGAACCCGTTCACCTTCATACCTTCATGGCTTCATTTGCAGACCTAGGCCCTTCTCTCAACTCAGCCTCTCCCACATCGTCCGTTCCTCTCCTCTGCAAACTCAACCTTTCCCCTCCCAAACCCACCCTCCCTCGGATGCCTCACCGGTGATGAAGCTTATGATGTATTTCAAGATCTATTTTATTTTCTTTGAGATCATCGATGACCTTTACCTCGGGAGGAAGCAGAGGCTTTGGGTGGAACCTTGTACCAGGAGGAAGTGGTCTTGGGAATCTGGAATCGAAGGAGAAGATCTCGAGCTGCCCAGCACCAACTCGTCGATAAGAAGACTTACACTACAAAAGTAATGAAACCCAGCGTCATCAGCGCCCGCAGAGCATCTTACCATGGAGTGGCTCGCCAGCATCTTGAGGATGTGGTCCAACATCTGGGGCGCCTCAGGATCGGTAGTGGGCATCTCTGCCACAATCTGCGAGGATGAGAGCTTGGATCCAAGACCTGCTTTGGCCAGAATCTAAAAAATGTCGAGCTCAATGGCCGTTTGCAGGGCCATGAGCAGCACAAGTGAATTTACGATACATGTGTTTTCCTTTTTGTGAATTTATTCTTTTTGTTCAAAACAACAAAATGAGGCAAAATAAGGAATTTGGTGCTCAATATCAAGCAAGACGGCTTGGACGAGTTCGTCGAACTCGACGGTGCCGTTGTTGTTGGCGTCCATGTTGGTTAGAAGGACGTGGAGCTGGTCGCCAGAGTGCTTGAGGCTAAGTGAGCGACAAAGGCTGAGTGGGCGGCTACTGGCTAGGGTTTGAGAATCATACTCTCGGACTAACAGACTGAAATAAAATGGAGAGAAGCTGAAGAGGGCGACAGTGGCTAGGGTTGCGCAGTGAGGAGAAGTGATTCATTCGGTTTCACGATTTCGACGATTTTTCACCCGATGAACCCGTTATTAAACTTTCACCCAATGAACCCGTCTTTATTTGGGTTGGACGGATCGGGTCTTTCGGACGGTGCAGGCCAAAGCCCTTTATGCACAGCCCTAGTTTTAATTGAAAAATCATTTGGAGATTGCTAAGTAGAGAGAATAACTAGGCTATAGCAGCAATTGCTCTTCTCAGCACCTTAAAATCCTAAAATTCCTTCAATGACATCATAGTTGCTGTGAATAATGCAGTAGGGTGTTGGAACTTATCTTCATAGACTAGATTATTTTTGTAGAACTGAATAAATCTTGCAATACAAGACATGAGTTCCATATCCAACTTACTGAGTTTCTTTGACAGCATTGAAAAAACTTCAGCAAAACTAACTACAATGGTTGAAAACTTTTGTAAACCTCTAGGACCAACACTCAAAACATCTGAAAAAGATGGATATTCCCATAAAATATGTATAGTTATTTCCTTAGCTAAGTTGCTGATTGGACAAATGGAAGTTTGAAATCTGTGCCTCTTAAATAAATTGCTTCGAGTAGCCAGTATATCCTAAAAAACCTTTCCATATGAAGTGTTTGAAACATTCAAATCCCAAATAGTTCACCAATATGGACTACCTCCATTAGAAGAAGAAGAACTCCCTTTATCTCGATGTTGAATATCCACTGGAAGATGAAGTGCACTGCGAACAAGAAAATAACCATTCTTAGTTCCCCTCCAAAGCATCTTATCATCTCCATGTAATGGACTCATAGGCATTCGAATAATCTCCTGTGCATCTTCCTCTAGAAATAAATCCTTAATGAAACTAGTATTCCACTGACTCATTGTTGGATTGAGCAAGGCTACAACTTTTGCATTCTTTGAGAAAGCTAAATATTGGGATGAAACAATATAAAAAAGAGGTTTAAAGGTCTATTGATTACTCTATATCCTTATTTTCTGTCCATATCTAACCCTCCATATAAGACCTTCTTTGAAAGGATCTCTAGCACCCCACATACTTCTCCAAGCAAAAAATGGTTCACTACCTTGATTAGACTCTAACACATGACCATTCGAAAATACTCGACTTTAAGTAGAAGAGTAGATAAAGAATTAGACTATTGGTGAAGTCTCCACCATTGGTTTGCAAGTAAAGCTTTGTTAAAAGCTTCTATGTCATGAAAACTCAAACCTTCTAATTTAGCTTGCAACAAATTCTTCAAACTTATCCAATGCATTCTATCTGTGTTTTCCTTATGACCCTAAAACAAGCCCTGCATAAGGCGGTTAATATGTTTGCAGAGCATTTTTGAAAGTTGGAAAATACTCATGCAATATGTGGGAATTGCTTGGATCACTGCTTTCAACAGAATTTCTTTGTAGGCTTGATATAAAAATTTTAACTTCTAATTGTTAAGTTTGCTTTGAATCCTGTAAAGAATATGGTAGAAGATTCTTATTTTCAATTTCCCAACCAAAGAAGGAATGTCTAATGTTAGATTTGGGAAGTGAGATAATAATTTTTTGTTTTAGATGAAAGTTTAAACTATTATATTTTAATATTATTATTGTTTTGAGATTTGAAAAAGTTAAATTGAAATTTGAAAAAATTGAATTGTTTATTATATTTTGTATGAAAATTTGAAAAAGTTGTAATGATGATATGAGAATTTTGTATTTGAACTTAGTTACCAAACCTAACCTAAATATTTGTCATAGCTCCATATGGCATTGACCCCAATCAAAGAGTAAAGATTATTCTGTATTTCCTTCTTTGTATTCCTACTAAAAAATAATGATGTTTTGTCTTAGTTAACTTTTTGACTAAACACTTTTTCATATACTGTCAGAATACTTTATAAATTGCTTCATTCAAGAGAGTTTTCATTGCAAAATAGAAGAGAATCATTAGTAAAAAATAGATGAGAGACTCGGACAGAACTTGCAGCTATTGGAACTCCTAGAATGATACATTTCCTTCCAGCATGGTTTAAAACATAGCTGAGCACCTTTGCATGAATAATGAAAATGTAAGGAAATAGAGGATCCCCTTGCCTAAGTCTTCTTGTGGGAGAAAAACTCTATTGAGGCTCTCTATTAAGTAGAATTGAGTATGAAACAGATGTAACATAACCCATAAGGAGATTAATCTAGTGCACATGGAATCTCATTTTCACAATTTTGGCTTTTAGAAAATCTAATTCAACTCTATCGTGTACTTTACTCATATCTAACTTCACTGTCATATGACCAGCCCCTCTACCTAAACGTGTATGCATTGTATGAAGACTCTCATAAGTTGCTAGAATGTTATCTGTAATAAGTCAACCCAAGATAAAAGCACTTTGTGTGGACAAAATTATCAGAGGTAATACATTTTTGAGGTGATTTGTCAAGACTTTAGCAATAATTTTATAAAACACATTACACAAGTAGGTGGGTCTAAATTTTGTCAACTTTTGGAGACTTTTCACATTAGGTATAAGAGCTATATAAGTTTCATTTATTGAAGTTAGAGATATACCATAGTTTAAGTATTGCAAAACAATACCTGTAATATCTCCCCCAATAGCAGCCCATTGAGATGAATAAAAACTTGCAGAAAAACCATCAGGTTTCAGGGATTTCAAAAGGGCCATTTGGAATAATCCAATCCTAACTTCATCCTCACGAAACTCCTTTGTTAGCTCCTTATTCATTTATTCAGTTACACAATGTTCCACCACAACAAGACTAGCCTCTATACAATCTGAATAAGATGTTGTAAAAAGTCTCTAAAAATAATTTAAAAGAAACACTAATATCCTTAGCATTATATAAAACCCTTCTATCTTCAATTTCCACACTAGTAATCAAACTCCTCTTCCTTTGTTGATTTGCACATACATGATAAAAACACGTGTTTCTATCTTCATACCTTAGCCGATTTTGTTTTGCCCTCTATTGCCATACCAAATTCTCCTTGTCCATTATATCAGTAATCTCTCTTTGTAGAGAGTGTGTTTAAGACATAGAAACATTATCCATCTTGCACTACAGTTGTCCCAACACCTTTGTTTTTGCCTTGAGAGTTGCACCCAAACCCCTTCTCCAAGATGCCATTTGGATAGTGAGTTGAAATGAAAGTTAAAAATTGAATAAAATACTGTTAGAATATAATTTTTTAATATTATTCTTGTTTTGAGATTTGAAAAAAAATTAAATTGTTTATTATATTTTATCTATGAATTTGAGAAAATTGTGATGATGAGATGAGATAGAACATTTTTACTATCCAAATGGGGCCAAAATCTTATTCCACTCAATTGTTGCTGTTTAATGCTACCAAGCTTGTCCAAAACCCGGGACAAAGTTCCTCCATAGCTATCACTCTTCGACCAAATGTCCTTAATAATAGCATGACATTCCTCTTCTAAATTTCACCTAGCCTCATATCGAAATAGGGTTTTCTATGTAATATAGCTTTGTCCTCGAACAAAAATATGACAAAATTATTATGTTTTGAACATATTGCATGAAGGACCAAGACTTTATGGACAACAAACTTAGAAAACCATTCTTGATTGGCAGCTATGTTTGGGTATCAAAAATATTTCAAATATTCTTAAAATACTTTATTACTATTTATTATTTTATTATTACTTTTCACATACTTTTTACTACTATTCATTATTTTTTCTTATTATTTAATATTATATTATTATTTTTTCACAATTTTTCTCAACACTTCTTATTACCCAAACGTTGACATGAGTACCTAGAGCCCGATAATCCAATTTTATTCAATGACAGTCTACGAACACATCCTGAAAAGCTTCCATTTGTCAACTACTTAAAAACAAGTCGATGATTAATTGCATAAACCCATGTTTAGATGCAAGTGAAAGTCTTATAAAATAAAGTAGTTTCATTTACAGAAAAATCTTCCTCAACTTTTTTCCAAATATACAAAACTCGTTATCTCAATATATTTCATATTGTTATTAAAATATGCTATTTTAATACAAATAAAATTTTTTAATTTTAAAAAGAGCAATGAAAAAAGAACATCAATTCATTTTATTTATATATATATATATATATATATATATTCAAGGTAGGACCCATATTTACAAAAAAACCTATCAAACTTTCCATCTCTCATCCGTTTTTCCCTATTTATAAAAAAACTTGCCATCATTTTATATCCAAATGTCTCCTAAGTCCTTGTTTGGATAATAAAATAAGATAAGATGCTTTTAGATAAAAATTAAAAATTGAATAAAATATTATTAAAAATTATTTTTTAATATTATTATTATTTTAAAATTAAAAAAAATTAAATTGAGATATGGAAAAGTTGAATTGTTTATTGTATTTTTTGTGATAATTTGAAGAAATTATAATAATGAGATGAGATGAGATGAATTGAGATAATTTATCAATCCAAATAGAGCAATCTCTTACAAATATTGTTAAGAATCTTCTAAATTTCTCTCTATATTGTAAAACAAAAATAAAAAGAAAGAGAACATCTGCACACTATGTCAAGTTGTGTTTCATTCTTATCCTATTTTTTGTTTGAACCTCGAGATAATAAACTTTTGACGTTTTAGTCATCAATATTACTCGACATAAGTCAACATTTGTGGACAAGTTCGGTAAATCCAAATGATGAGGAGCAAAAGCTAAAGAATGTTTTTTTGTTTAATTCAAAATTTAAAAAGCTTATAATTTTATTTTGAACTATTCCGCTGAATTTTCGTTTCTCATTCCTTTAAGAGTAATTTACAACTCTTTTATAATTATTTTATAATAATTATTTTAAATGTAGGATAATTATGTAAAAATAAAATTATTTTTAATGGAGTGGTGCAATCTTTTTGATTGTTTGTAAATGAATTATAGAATAATTATAAAAGAGTTGTAAGTTATATAATTTTCCTTAATTCAGTAGTAATTAATTTAATAAACAAAAACATCTTATCACAATCCAAGTAAATGCGTAAACAATTTTATGGAAGGGAAAATGGTCGTATTTATTTTAAAAGCATATGATCAATTATAAAAAAATATATGAGATTTTTGAAAATTTGACTATATGAGAGCAAAATATTTTTTGAAAATATAGAAATATGACGGTGTGTATATATTTGTATTTAAAATATTTTTTTTATTAAAAAATATTTTAATTACAAAAAAATTTTATAAAAATAAATTTATAAATTGACGTAATTTATAAATTTATTTTATTATAAAATAGATCTAACATATAATATGAAATTATTTTAACTTGTAAGTTTATTTTTATGAAATCTATCGTGGTTGTAACACTTATCTTTTGATAATATTTTAAAAAAAAATTTAAATAGAATAAAGAAAAATAAAAAGTAAGATGTATTGCATTATGAAAAACTGGATTAATATTTTTTGCTGATATATCTCTATTTTTATTATAAAAAAAATGGATTTACTATAATAGAGAAATAGACTTTTTGACTAAAATTTAGCTTAATTCTCAAAATCTAAAATGTTTTAAAATTGCCTGCATATCAATGGCTCCCTGACACGTGGCAGAATGTAATTGCAGGACCACCTAATTCTCTCTCTACTCTCAACAACTCTTCAAATGCCCTCTCGCTGTTCCCTCCCCAGTTCCCGGCCCCTTTGAGAAGCAAAACGCTTTCCTTCACCGAGAGACCAAAGCCACCTTAACTTTGGACCCGAATCACATCGCTTCATCATCCGAGCCTCAGCCTCGGTCCGAACCTCAGTTTTGTTTCTCAGTTCGTTGAAATTTCGCACTATTTCGATCACTTTATCTCTCTCTCTCTCTCTCTCTGACGCCCATACCTCTCTCTTCGATTCGAACCCTAAAGCTTCAGAATCAGACACTATCAGTGGATTGGTTCCGAGCTTCAATGGTGGCAACTCGACGTGACTGTGAGTCCATAGTCTCTCTTTCTCCTCTTCTAAAATCCCTAATTTTCACTTTCTAGGGACCATTTCCATTTATCAAGTAAATCTATGCTAGGGTTTTGTGTTTTACGGTTGGGCAGCTTTCTAGCAGCTCATATTGTCGTTTTGCGTCGCTTTGTTGGTTTCATCACTGATTGTGACTTCAAATTATGGTGTTCTCTTCTCGATCTTATGAGTTTTGGTTATGAAATGCGGGATTTTGAGAAAATTTCCGGCTTTAGACTCGGTTTGGTTGCTGTGAAAATAGAGGAAAGGGGATGAAACTGAATTTGAATCTTATGTATTTTGCCCTTTTTGTTTATTAAAAATGAAAATTTCGGCTGCCAATGCTAAAGCCTCTTTGTGGAAACGGGCTTTTGTTTTTTTTTGTTTTTTCGGGAATTAGTTGTACCCGTCGTTGCTACAGATTTCTTTTTTTTCATTTTCTTGGGTCTTTCTCAGTTTCTAAATAAGGAAAGTTTAGCATTAAATTGAATTATTTTCTTTCTTCTCCATTGCCTACAACCACTCGGTAACTGAATGGAGAGGAAGGGTTATTTTGTCAGGTATTTACTGGTACATTCACTTTCAATTTGCTCCTGTTGTGGGTGTTTGGATTTTTCTAGAGTTGGGATTTGGTGACTTGGGTATGGAGATATTAACTGCTACTTGATAAGTTTATGGCCTAGATTCTAAATCTCTGTAACTATTGTTTGTAATGAGCAAAATTTAATCTTGATTTCATATGTAATATGATATGAGTTGTAATATGATATGAGTGGTAATAACATCTAGAACTTAAGTCGTTTCCTTATGATATGATCCATGGCTTCAGGTGCATGCATTTCTGTGCAAACCAATTTACTTGGTAACAAGAAAATTTATCATAGTATAACTGTGTAAGACAGCTTGTGAAATGGTTAGATCTGTATCGTTTTGTAATGTAATGAAAATATTTGACTAAAGAGTTATGGAAATGATGCTTATTTGTTGTAGGAGTAATGCTATACACCACACTCTCATTCCACTTTCATTTCACTATGTAAGATGTGACACATTTATCACCGTTGGATGATCCTCCATTGTAAGATGTGACACAATGGAGGATCATCCAACGGTGATAAATGTGTCACATGTTACATAGTGGGATAAAAGTGGGATGGTAGTGTGATGTATAGAATTTTTCTTTGTTGTAGTAATTAGTTTTTTTTTTTTTGATAAGTCTTTGTTGTAGTAATTAGTGAAAGATGTGGAACATGGAAAAGGAAGCTTTTTTTTTCTTTTGGCACTGGATATTTGGAAACAGCATTCCGACTAATCCTAGGGGTGCATAGGTCCTCGGCAAGAAGTTTCCCGCAAGTGCACTTCGGGTAATTCAAGGGGAAAATCCCACAATCCGATGGCCCCTAGAGATCGTTTGCACCTAAGGGGATTTGAACCTTAGACCTGAGGGGGAGCATACCCCCAAGCCCAAGGCATTGACCACTTGAGCGAACCCCTAGGGGTTGGAAAAGAAAGCTTTAACAGAAAAGATGCCTATCCCTGTGGTTGTTAAACAAGATTCTATCCTTAAGTGGGTCAAAAAAGGTGTAGTTGTTGTTGGGAATTTTCTAAAGTGTTGTCAAAGTTATCCTACGACAGTAGGTATAGACAATATTTATGATGGCTTATTCTTGTAGAATGGTAAACACTGATGAAAGAAACATACTGGGTGGTTAGGTAGTGGAGGATGGTCAGGAGGTGGGATTACTGCGATAAATTCTATTAGCAAGAAATGCTTGAATTGTACAGATTAACAAAGTCTGTCTCTGTGTGCTTGTGCTAGGTTTTATGATAGGGAAAAAGTTACAATCTTGGGGTTTGTTGTGGTGAAGGACAGAATTTAGCACTTGCAGATTGATTCAGGGTTTGTGGAAGATGATCCCGTTCTGTATCATGTGGTGCACTTGGTACAAGAGGAATGAGAGATGTTTTGAAGATAGGGAACGCACAATGGAGGAATTTCAGAATTTTTTTATGCGCACTTTAATGCTATGGTTTTCAGCCATTGTACTTGATGGAAACAATTTCCATGACTTTCTTTCCTTGGCTAGAATGTAATTAGGTGTTTTCTTTTGTACTTCCTGTGTACAAGGTTTATGCCTATTTCATTCGTATGAATAAAATTTTCTTATTACTTATCCAAAAAAAAAAAAAGTTTGAATTTTTGTGGCTGAAACAAATGATGATGGGTTGTAGAAATCATGGGCTTTGGCAAACGTAGGTATTTTATAGCTGGTTTGATAGGTAATTACCGTAACTTGGTGGCTAACTTGTAAGAGAAAATATGGTGTACTATGGTTTTGATGGGTAAGGAAAATGGCTAGATTTGAGGTTGCAAAGAAAGAAGAAAAGAGAGTACTTTCTTGGAATTTAATGGGCAGTGATGAGGAAATTACAGCTTTAATTTTTATTTTGATCAGTAAAACAAAGATTTTATTGATGATATAAATAGGCATAGCCCATGTACTCAGGACATATACAAGAGTGACACCTAAGCACAGTGTCCAACGATACAAGAAAATCATGGCTATTCAAGCCTAGGTGATATGAAAAGTAGCAGTGTGCTAAAGGGAGGGAGGGAGGGAGGCAGACTTTAAGACACACTTACCTCTAAACTCAAATCATTGATATTTCATTAATCATTTTTTTAATTCATTGAGTGCTTTGAGATTTTTTTTATTTTTTATCGGTAAACAAGATTTTATTGATCACAATATGCTCTCCCATTAAAGAAGGAGGATTGGGTATTCGGAACTTGAGATCTTTTAACAAAGCCTTGCTTGGAAAATGGTTATGGAGATATCACTACGAACCCCCCGGGGGGGGGGGGGGTTGGCCTTGTGGAGAATTGTCATCGAGTTGAAACATGGGGAACCATGGGGAGGATGGTGTTCTAATGAGGTAGTGGGCCTTATGGAGTGGGGGCTTTGGAAGTATATAAGAAGAGGCTGGGATACATATGTAAGAAAAATCTTCTTTGCATGGGACGAGCTACATGCATTGGAAGAGGATGAGCAGTCTTTGTTAAGAAAGAATGTGGTTGTGGTTGAAATTGAGAGGGTTTTGTTGATGGAGGAAATATCTTGGAGGCAAAAATCTAGGGTGCTTTGGTTGAAGGAGGGGGACAAATGCACTAAATTTTTCCACAAGGTGGCTAATTCCCATAGGTGCAATAACGCTATTGAGGTCCTTCAATCCAGCTCAAATGTGTTTCATTCTCCCAAAGAGATCCAAGATCATATAGTGCAGTACTATGAAGACCTCCTTGCTGAAACAGTAGAATGGCGTCCCAAACTTGATGGTTTGAACTTTGATCAGCTGGATTCGGGCTTAGCAAGCTGGTTGGAGAGGCCGTTTGATGAAGAGGAGGTGCATCTAGTGGTGAGAGGTATGTGCAAAGATTAAAGCCTCGGGCCCGGATGGTATTTCAATGGCTTTCTTTCAAGAGTGTTCGGATATAGTGAAGGAAGAAGTGATGCAGGTTTTTCATGATTTCCAAACTTTTCATAAGTTTGAAAAGTCTCTAAATGCTACTTTCATTGCTCTTATCCCGAAGATAGCCAATGCTTATGAATTGAAAGACTTCTATCCTATTAGTTTGGTAGGTGGGATCTATAAAATCATGTCAAAGGTGTTAGCTAACCGTATGAGTATGGTGATGGATAAACTCATTTCTAAACCTCAAAATGTGTTGTTCGGGGCCGGCAAATACTGGATTCAGTTCTAATCGCTAATGAGTGTTTGGACAGCTGGAAAAGAGAAGGTATCTCGGGGCTTCTTTGTAAGTTGGATATGGAAAAGGCTTATGACTATGTGTGTTGGGATTTTCTTTTCTATATGCTCAGGAGATGCGGCTTTGGGGATAGGTGGTGTGAATGGATTAAACATTATGTTTTGACTGCTCGGTTTTCTGTTTAGTCAATGGCAAATCATGTGGATTTTTTCTGACTTCGAGGGGTTTGAGACAAGGGGATCTGTTGTCTCCCTTTCTTTTCTTCATTGTTATGGAGGCTTTGAGTCGCATGGTGGAGGCTGCACTAAGGGGGGCTTTATTGTTGGTTTTTCGGTGGGCAATGATAGCAATGGAGTTAGTTCCATTTTTCACTTAATATTTGTGGACGATATTCTTATTTTTTTTTGATGCAGATAGTGGTTAGATTCAAGCTTTAAGGGCTGTTTTGTTGTGTTTTGAAGCGATTTTGGGGCTCAAGGTGAACTTGGGAAAGTCGGAATTGGTACCGGTGGGGGATGTGAGGAATATTAACTTTCTTGTGGACTTGTTGGGTTGCAAAGTAGCCTCTTTTCCTAAGAACTATCTTGGGCTGCCCTTGGGAGCATCTTTCAAAGTTAAAGAGTATTTGGGATGGTGTGGTAGAGAAGATTGAGAAGAGATTGTCGGGTTGGAAGCGGTTATATCTATCAAAAGGGGGGAGATTAACCCTTATCAAGAGTACCCTTTCTAATCTTCCTACTTACTAACTTTCTCTATTTCCATTACCGGTGGGTGTGGCCAATCGGACAGAAAAAATATTTAGAGCATTTTTGTGCGGTGGCATGGGGGAGTTGACAAGGGGTGAGCTGTCCTCTAGTATATGGTGGCTTGGGGGTGTGAAATTTGAGTAAATGGTGGTTCACCTTCTTTTACATTGTGAGGTTGCTAGCATCCTATGGAACACGATCTATCGATGTCTTTGGGATTGGTTATGTGATGCCTTTCCCAGTGGCGGAGCTTCTATTATGTTGGAGAGGGAAATTTGGCAACCATCAATGCACACTTTTGTGCAAGATGATCCTATCATTCATATTATGGCGTTTATGGAGAGAAAAAAACTGGCATAGTTTTGAGGACTGCGAAAAATCAGTGTCGGAGTTGAACTCTTTCGTTCTTAACACCCTCTATCATCGGATAATGATCCAACATGGTGCTGCCCTTTTCTATTTCTACCTTCCAGGATTTTCTAGCACTTATAAACTTTGATTGTTGAATTGGAATTCTTGTATTCTTGCTGTGTACCAGGGTAATATTTCTGTCATTATTAATAAAATCTTTATCTTACTTATAAAAATTAATCTAGACCGAACCATATTACGAAACTATCTCTGAAAATAGAATTTTTTGATATGTGACTCTGCAAATAAAATTGTGGGTGATTATTAAGAATTTAGGTCTTCTGAATATTCATTTGATTTTTATTATATGCTTAAATGGAGGAACATAGGATAAGGTTTGATTTTAATGTAGTAGGGCTTTTGAGATAAATTTCGACTAGGGATGGTTAAATGTGGATAAATAGTTTGTATGGCACTGTCAGCAATTACCAAAACAAACAATTTAGAGAGGCAGACAAATGACTAGATAAGTTTCATTATGGCCAGAAGGCAACTTACAGAGTCGAAGAAGAATGAAAATGTAGAGATAGAAAACTTTAGAGTTTCACTATGGCCAGTGGACACTTCATAGAATTGTTGAAGTCTCTGCATCGTCTTTGAATTAAAAACTTTATTTAAACAAGGAAAAAAATTTTCTGATTACTTATTAAGACCCTTTCAACACCAACACAAGATAAATCCAAATAAACAATAAACTTAATGACCAAAAAATCATGAGCACATAAAACTAGAAAAAAATACACGTGATAGAATTTCTGTTTTCTACAAGGACTTGTTTGGAAAAAATATTTCATCCCAAAATTCTCATCTCATCTTATCTCATTCCCAAACATCACTCAAACACAAATATTTTCAAACTAATCATTACAACTTTTTCAAACTAATCATTACAATTTTATCAAACTTTCAAACAAAAAATAAAAAAATAATTCAACTTTTTCAAATCCCTAGACAAAAATAATATTAAAAAACTATATTCTAACAATATTTTAACTTTATAATATTTTTTATTCAACTTTTTCTCTCTCATTTCCCAAAACCTCATAAAACATTAGCTCAAACTATCTCACTACGATTTACAAACTATCTTACTACTATTCACAAAATTCTTATCTCATCTCACTCCCCAAGCTTGTCCTAAATCCAAGGAGACAGAAATCAAGTTGGTTCTCTACCTCCCACTAGAAGTATTGAGGACGTATGACCTAAGGTGGTCCTACGATGGATTCCTCATAGGCTTTGTAAATCTTGAGATCTTCACAAAGGGAATTTAAGGGTGTTATTTATGGCTTTATCGCAGAGTTGGTGTACTTTGAGGAATTGTTCTTGCAATTTTAAGCGAGAGAAAGAATCCTTCAAGGACATTTACTTTCAAATCATGTAAAATAAGATAAGGAGAAGACAGCTTTGAAAGATTGCTATATATAATGGGTGCTTCTTTTAACAATATAATTTCTGTCTTGTATGAAGTTGTCCTGGATTCCTTGAAAAATCTGTTGAAGAGTGTTTGGAAGGAATCTCATGGCACTGTTAGATGGCTTCAATCTGACTTTGGTCCCATCATTGTGGTTAGGAGTGCTTTTACAGTTTTAGCTATAATGATATGACACTGAGAGTTGTGTGATCCAATGGCAACTCTTAGTTAATGTGACATTATTTTCTTGATGACATTATTGAAACGAAAATTTTCTTGATAACATGACCTTGTTTTCATAGGCTTCTCTCAAATGAGCAAAAAACTCCATGGCGAAGCATTTTTTTTGGCATTATTGGAAGAAGAGAATTTGCAACAATTTTTTTGTACTAAAAAAAAAAATTATTATTTTTTGATAAGTAACAAGAGATTTATTTACCCTACTTTGTTACTTATAAAAAAAAAAGTAAGAAGAGATTTATTAATGCAAGTAGATAGGTATAGCCCAAGTACGCAGGAACTCATAAAAAAAATTATTTGTAGAAGAATTTAAAAAGAAGGGCTCAAGATAAGGACAAAGGAAAGAATCCATGGTGTAAGAAGCTTATTTGGGCTCCTTCCAAGAATTGTGGACCTTTTTGACACTGGGAGAGGGCTAGGAGGGGTTCACAATTTGTGTGGGGAAAATGGTTCCTACATTCCTCATATAGTCTATTTGAAGGAAAATAATTGATAGAGTTTTTCGAGGACTGAGAGTGGACGATGGAGGATTTCCTTACTTTCTTTTCAATTCTCTCTTCCTTTGGACAGCGTCTATTAACTTTAATGCACTCAATTCACATGATTGTCTCGTATCTTTTTTGCCTTTTGCGATTCTTAATGAAATTTTAATACTAATAAAAAAGAAGGGGGGAATTTAGCTTTTTCACTTTGATGGTAATGTGCAGGTTTTAGGATAAAAAAAAAAAAAAAAAAAATCTTGAGAGGGATTTTTAATCATGGGCACACAAAGAACAAAGATCCTCATAGGGGATGAGTAATAACAGGCGCCTGAATATAATGGACAGCAATTATCTATCAGCGTATTGCTGGGTCAGATATTCCACACTTCTCTCTCGTTCTCTCTTTTCCACTCTCTTGCTGATGGCCATTTCTGGTGTTCCTTGCTGGAGAAAACCACTTTTAGCATCTTCCTTTCCTAGTTCACGACCTCACTTAAATGTTCTCAGGACTTTGCATATTAGGTGAAGCATGGGTTGTTTGTCTTGGTTTTCTGTGGAATCTAAACTTTTTACTACTCTTTCGCCACGCTGGGTGGTAGCCCACTTTTGTATTCCCAATTTTATTACCCAGGAGTTTTTTGGCCTCTTCCCCCTCTCTCGTTTGGCGAATTTGTAGTATACTTGCTGTGTGTCACTGCAATTTGGAAGATGATTCCATTATGTCTTATGTGGTGCATTTGGCTGGAGAGGATTGACCGGAGCTTTGAAGATAGTGAATGTTCTCTGGACGAACTTAGAAGATTCTTTTTTCAGTACTTTATTTTTATGGGCTTCTGCTATTGATTTCGGTGGTGCTAGTTTTCATGATTTTCTTGTTTATTTTTCAAGCACCTAACTTTTTGTTGATAAGAGCATTAGCATTGGTCTATGCATATTCATATGCAAAATCACCTCTTTTGCATATCCATTTTGCTATTCAAGCAAAACTTCCACATTGACTTATACATATTTGAGGCAAAATAATAATAAAATATTATTTTATTATTATTATTAATTTTTTTCTAAAATCAATTTTTTTTTATATATATTTTGTAATTAGCATTCACTATATACATTTAACATTAATAATACAAATACAATAATAAAAAATATAATTTTTTTATATATTATATTAAAAATATAATAAAATGAAAAAAATATATATAATATATTATAATAATAAAATGAATGTGTAGGTGAAAGTTTGTTATGTTGTTGAGGGAGGGAGAAGAGGAAAAAATTGTGAGAGAGTGGAAGGAGAGAGAAATAATGATTAAAATATGTTTTGTAGAGTGAATAGTTGCTATTCAAATTTGGATAAGAACTGTTCATAGCTAGCTATATATATATATGCATATGCATAAGTCAATGTAGATGATTTTAGGGTCATATTATGCAAATATGACTTTGCATATGCATATGTTTAGACCAATGTGGATGCTCTAAGTAATAAGAAATCAAGCACCAAACTTCTTGTAGGTGTTTCCTCTTATATACATCCTGTGTACTTTGGCTATGCCTATTCCACTTATTCAATATAATCTACTTCTACCGAGACAAAAAAAAACTTATTGGCACCTAGATCCAGACAACCTTTGTAATTGTTAAAGCTCCAGAATGATGCTAGATAACTGGCCATTCCCCTTTAAAGATTCCATTTCATGGCATCACTTTTTTTCAATAAGTTCATTTCATGGTATTGCTAAACATTTGGAATTTGAATAATAATAAATAAGATTTTCATTTTTTCCCACCTTTGTGTTGATGCTTGTGTATTCAGTTTTTAAAGGAAACTTTTGAAGTGTCACTTTGCACAATCTTTACTCTGTTGACTTTGTGATCATTGCTTCTTCTCCTGCCCCTTCCTTTTCTATCATCTCAAGGAGTATAATGATGTAGGTCTGATTACATGTGACTTGATATGATTTCTTGTACAAAATGTTAGTAATTTTATTCCTCCAAATGACAATAGTTAAGGCCCCGTTTGGATACAGAAACGGTTTATCTCATCTCATCTCATCATTACAATTTTCTCAAACTTCCATAAAAAATATAATAAACAATTCAACTTTTTTAAATCCCAAAACAATAATAATATCAAAAAATAATATTCTAACAATATTTTATTCAATTTTCAACTTTCATCTCAAACCATTTCTTTTCATCTCACTATCCAAACGGGACCTAAAAGTTATTTTGTATGCTGGACTGTGTGCAGGATAAGCTGTAAGGCTTGGGAACTTGGCATTTGCAGTGATTAAATGTACATAAAAGAGGTATGTTTCTTAACACATTTGTATTTGCAGAGATTTTCATATACTGTTATATGGTCACTGATGGAAGTGTAGGAACTTGTTTTCTCGAATTTATTCTTATTTCTTTTAGGTAATTTTTCTCCTCTCAAAATTTTAGCTGCTGTAAATTTGTGGGCTGGTTCCATGCCTGGCAACGAAGTTGGAGACAGGGTCCACAATTTCTTTGGCCAAGATAACTTGTCTCAGGGCCAGCATCATTCACAGGCTGGTCACGGAAACTGGCATGGTTTAAATAACAATCCTTTGGTTGGAAACCAGAGACAGTTCAGTGCATCTTTTATTTCCGATTTAAAGAACTACAATGTACAACAATCAGGTATCAACAAGTTTAATAAGTTGGCCTCTTGCTTAATTGGTTTCTATCTGCTTGTATGGTCTTCCAGAAGGTTTATTGCAATGAATGAATAAACTTCTCTCAATCCCTCAATTGTTCACATATCACATCAAGGATATGATGATCATACGCATCTGGTTAAGTGCTATTACCTGTTATTAATTGTACTGCTGTTCTTTTGGTTCTAGCAGACTCTGAGAGGGGAGAGGGAAGTCGGTCTTTGCATGTGCCACATGGTTTCAACTTGACACAATCAAATGTGAGGTCTGAGTTTGGCAGAAGTTTGCCTCAGAACCAGCATACAGCTTTGAATGGCCATGTGCATGGGCATCAATTTGTCCAGACAAGGCAGAATGAAGCAAACTTTGCGGGAGTGGATACAGAATCTGATCGCCATAACTTATCATTGAGAGGCATATCTATTCTTGAGTCACAGCAAGGGAATGGTCCTGAGCTTACTAAGAAAAAATCATCAAGGTTGGAAGCTGCTGAATCTCCCGTTAATTATGACTTTTTTGGAGGTCAACAGCAAATGAGTGGCCAGCAGCCTTCCATGCTGCAATCTTTGCCGAGGCAGCAGCCAGGGATCAATGACATTCAGCTTCTACAGCAACAATTCATGCTCACACAAATGCAAGAACTTCACAGGCAGCAACAAGAGGAAAGGCAGCAGAGTTCTATAAATCAGGTTTTCCCTGTTCCAAAACAGACAGCTCCCAACCATTCAGCTGTGCAAATCAATGGCATTCCTATTAACGAGGCATCTAATTCTCCATGGCTGCCTGAGCTTGTGGCAGGTAACACAAACTGGCTGCAGCGTGGTGCATCTCCAGTTGTGCAAGGATCTTCTAGGGGACTTATGTTATCCCCTGAGCAAGGCCAGGCATTGCATCTGATGGGATTGGTTCCTCAACAGGTTGATCAATCTTTATATGGGGTTCCTATTTCTAGTGCAAGAAGTACTCCAAATCAAAATTCTCATGTTCAAATGGATAAGCCTGCATTACAGCAGGTTTCAGCCAGTGGTAATTCATTTTCAGGTCATCAGTACTCTGCATTTCCTGGTCAGGTTAGTGTGCAAGATGAAAACTTTTCTTCCAGACAGGATTTTCAAGGTAAAAATATGTTAGGTCCTGCTGGTGGCCAAGGCCTAAATGGTGGATTTAATTTGGACTACGTGCAGCAAGTGGATCCCCACCAAAGAAGTGCATCCATGCAAGAATTCAATGGGAGGCAAGAGATAGCTGGATCTTCAGAAACATCACAGGAGAAAACACTGATGCAGGTTGCCCCTTCACAGAGTGTGTCGTCCTTAGATCCAACTGAAGAGAAGATCTTGTTTGGTTCGGATGACAATCTGTGGGATGCCTTTGGCAGGAGCACGGGGGTTTGTAACACGTTGGATGCTCCCGATTTTTTTAATGGATTTCCTTCTGTGCAAAGTGGGAGTTGGAGTGCTCTTATGCAGTCTGCTGTTGCTGAAACTTCTAGTGCTGATATGGGGCTTCCAGAAGAGTGGAGTGGTCCGACTTTTGGAGACACAGGGCCTCCGACTGGGAATCAGCAGCCCTTAACCATTAATGATAGTAGCAAACAGCCAGTTTGGACTGATAACAACTTGCAGACTGCTTCGACTTTGAGTTCTAGACCTTTCCCCCTTTCTGATGATGCAAATAGGCCCTCTACGAGTACGAATTATTTTAAGGTTCCAGGATTTCAGCACTCAGGGCTCAAAAATTTGCATCAACAGGGTGACAGATTGCAAACTGGTTCGTCTCATACAACTATTGAACGGTTTCAGCCAGAAGGAAGCAAATGGTTAGATCGTAGCCAGCTACAAAAGCCACTTGCTGAAGGCAGTCATATTTATGGAAATGTTGCTCACTCTTCAGGGGTAGAGGTAAATGCCAAGAGCATTTCGGGTTCTTTGGCCCATCAGCAGAACATATCTTCATATAATAGTGGTAGCCAGCCATACAGTAGATCAAGTGGCTGGAACTTCACGGAATCTTTTTCACCTGATAGTGGTGCTACTTTGAAACATCACGAGAATGAAAAATCATCTCTGCTGACTCAGAGTAGTGATCATAAGGAAGCCACACAAGAGGAAATAGCCCGCGGTGCTGGTCTATGGAGGGCTGCTCCTGTTCCCAATTCATCTGTTGGATTGGAACATGTAAAACCTGGCATAGGTAGCTTGCAGGTTTGCAGGGAAGTTTCAAGTTCTAGTAGTATTGTTGCAGTACCTAATTCAAGCACTGCAAGGGCCAACCAGGAAAGAAGCCACCAGCTTCAAAATAATAATAATCTTGATTTCTGGAAGGATGTTCAGTCTTCAGGGAACTCCAAAGGAAATGAGGTTGTGGGGAAATACCAGCATCATCTCGATGAGAGCCCTAAAGTTTTGCAGTCATCAGGGAATAATGGGTTGGACAAGGGAGCAGTTGAAACGAATGAAATGGAGAACTTAAATAAAAAAGAAAACTCAAGGGACAGCTTTCACTCTAACACATTGCGTCATACTTCCACTGGTGGCTTAAGAGAGAATGTTTGGTTAGATGCTAGTGATTCTCGTACTTTGATTGGGGGCAAACAAAAGTTATCCAATCAAGTTAATCAAAAACCTGGAGCTCGCAGATTTCAGTATCATCCAATGGGGGATGTAGATGCCGTGGAGCCTTCTTATGGCCCAAAATATAATGCTAATCCTCAGGCCTTGGCTCAGCAGGTTTCTCAAGGATTAAGGGGTCATGACCAGGTGCATGCTGACCAGCGATTAGCTGATCATACTGATAGAAATTGTATGGGATTGGAGAAGGTGATCATTTGAATTATTTGAGAATAATGTCAATACTTCTTTTGTTTGTTTTTGGTTTTTTTGTTTTGTTAAGTATGGTATTTTAAAACTCCTAAGAAAAAAGCTCCTTGGCACCTTTTTATTTAAAATTTTATTGTGGCCATTTACCTGGTTTTCAGGGTGACACCAAAGGCTTAGACGAGTTACCTTCTAAAGGCATGCTTCCGGGCTATGTACCTAATTCATCTGTTTCCTTTCTCAAATCTGTGGGTAATTTTACCCCTAACAAGACAGCTACATCAAGGTAATTGAATATTTAAAGACTAGTTGTTCCTCTTTTAGATTTGATATTCCGTAGATTGATTTTTTACGTTGCCAACTGATTTTCTTCTGTAACTGTTGTTCAGTAAATTGATGTATAGCTTATATCTTTTAGACACTGTTATAATAAGAGCATAGTTGTACTTGCTTTCAATAGATGACTGCTAATATGTTTGGTTAAATGTTTACATGCTTACAGTTCTCTTTTCTGTTTTCTTTGCTGTTATATCATGAGTTGAGTTGAATTTGTCTTGTCTTGTTTTGTTTTTGATTTACACAGTCAAAATATGCTGGAGCTTCTTCACAAGGTGGATCAATCAAATGAACATGGTGGCACCAGAAGACACAGTAGCTCTTCTGACTGCTATCTGTCTTCTGAGATGCCTGAAACAGAAACTTCTGATGGACCATACTGTCACCTTCAGCAAAATCAGTCTTCCGCTACTCAGGGCTTTGGTTTACAGTTGGCCCCTCCATCTCAACGGTTGCCAATTCCTGACCGTGCCTTATCTTCCCAGAACTCCTCACAAACAGTTCTTGGTTCATCTCATGAAGCTTCTAGGACTGAGGATAAGGGTAAAATGTGGTTGGCTTCCACAGCCTCTGTTCCGTCTTTGACATCTTCGTGTGAATCATCTCAAGGTGAATTTCGGAATAATGTTTCTGGTAGCTCAGGCCAAACAGAAAATAAACTGTCTCAGTACAGAGTCCAAGAAAAATTTTCTACGGCTTTTATGTCTGGTTCTTCTTTCTCTAGAAATCATCCTCAAGGTCAGCACATGACTGTTGCAAGTGGACAGCAGATGCCAAATCAGTCTGGAAACATGTCTATCAATAGGTTTACTTCCCAGTCAAAACAGATTGATGAATCTGGTGAGAGAGCTCAAGCTGGTCAATCCGCCCTGGAGTCAGCGCCAGATGTCTCCACGGGAACTCAAAATAACCTTGCTTGTTCTGCAGAGATGTCCCAGCTGAATAGTTGTGACCAAACTCGTTCAAGAGATCCAGCTCAACAAATCTCATCTTTGGAGGGCATGCCAGTCTCTCTGCCTTCTGTTACAGCTGGCATTTCTCGACCAGATTCCGTTAAAACAATATTTCCTAATTTTTGGAGCAGTGATTCAAGCCAGCAACATTTATTAGGTGCCCAGCCATTGAAGTCTTCATCTAACTTGTTTAAGTCCCACCTAAGATCAGATAACAATTCTGGACCTTTGAATAGTAAAGATGTCCAGAGAGGCGGGAATGGTCTATCTGGATTTTGTGCAAGTTCTTTAAATTCAGAAGGCTTTGTAGAGCGATCTGTGAAAGAAAGCCCCGGGCAGCAACTATCAGCTGAGAATATTGACCTTCTCAAACGGACATTGAGTGTATCGCAGGGGAATGAGTCCGTTGTAAACAATCCTTCTGATTCATTTCATTCAAATGCTGCTGCTACTCAAAGAGACATTGAAGCTTTTGGCCGTTCTTTAAGACCAAATAATGTTACGCATCAGGATTACTCTTTACTGCATCAAGTACAAGCCATGAGAAGTGCCGAGCTGGATCCAAGTAATCGCAGTATGAAGAGATTTAAAGGTCCAGATTCTGGTAGGGATGTACAGCACATAGCTCCTAAAGGAGGACAACAGCCATCACATGGATACAATGATATGGTTAGAGATGTATCGTGTGATCACAGTTCAGGTCCATCTGGAGATTCTAAGATGCTAAGCTTTTCAGCTAAGCCAGGGGAAAGTCGGGATACAAATGCATCTTCTCAGGATATATTGGCATTTGATCTGGACGGCTCTCATAATCTATCAAGTAGTAATAGTGTAGCCGCTGTTCGATCTGAGAATTCTCAGATTAGTCCCCAGATGGCACCATCCTGGTTTGATCAGCATGGAACCTTTAAAAATGGACAGATGTTGCCAACATATGATTTGCGGAAAACTGCCACTACGAAGGGTTTGGAACAGCCGTTTGTTGTTGGGATGCCATCTGACAGTGTACTTGCTTGCAATTTAATGGATCAAGTTAGTGCTACTGCCGATGCTAGTTATCTAGCTAATGTCCGGCTAAGTAACTCTACATTGGCAGAAATTGAAAAGTTATCATCCCCTCATTTATTGCTTCCTGATGTCACTGATCAAAGTCTGGTTGTGAGATCGAAGAAGCGTAAAAGTGCTACATTAGGACTTATACCATGGCATAAAGAATTGGAGGGCTCCCAGATGCTTCCAAATATCAGGTGATTGTCATATGCTGCTCACCAATTCTATAACTTCCGGATGTCAGCATTTATTGACTTAAAATCTCTCTTTCATTTGAAATTTTAATTTTGGTGGTTAACTTTCTCATTTTCTTTTTTATTAAATATTCAATGTGTTATTTGTTTTGTTGACATACTCAGTGGTTTCTGCCCCCTTCCCCCTATTGATTTGTCCTGTTCTTTTCCCTTTTTTGTTAACACAAGCAAAATTCTGCCTTTTACAGTGCGGCAGAATTAGTCTGGGCCCAAACGGCAAATCGACTGATTGAGAAGGTGTGTTAAGTAAAATGTCGTCTGATATTATGTTTTTCCTTTGGTATTCATAGTTCTTTTGAGAGTTCTAATTGCTTATTTGATGACAGGTGGAAGATGAAGAAGCAGTGGAAGATGGATCACTGATGCTTAGAACAAGCAGAAGGCTAATTTTGACAACACAACTTATGCAGCAACTGCTTCCACCTCCTCCAGCAGCAGTTCTATCAACTGATCCTAGCTCACACTATGAGAGCGTGCCTTACTTTATTGCTAGATCAGCATTAGGAGATGCATGCAGTGCAATCTCATGCTCTGGAAGTGATACCCGTGTGCCTCCTGACAGTGGAAAACTGTAAGAATTGCTCTAAAGTCATTTGAATTTATGTGCTCATGATGGATGACATTTATGATCAATTATTTTAGTATTATTCGTTATATACTAATGCTTAGTTTTTCCAAAATATGCCTGTAGCTTGTCTGAGAAGCTTGCAACATTTGGAAGAATTGATGGTCAGTACTTAAAAGTCATGGGAGACTTTATTGGCAAAGCGAGGAAGCTCGAAAATGATCTGTTGAGGTAGCATTTATGTCTTTTCTTTTGGTATCTATTCTTCTTACTGCTAACCTATCACTATTAGTACTGATCAAAAAAAAAAAAAACATATCACTATTAGTTATATTAAGAAAAAAAAACATATCACTATTAATTTAGTCAGTTTATTTTTCTTGGATATTCCCTCTTTTGACTTGTTTTTTTGAATCATTTTTATTTACAATGTTCTTTACAAGGTTTCTCCATCATGCGACTAAATGTTCCTAGTGTCATCCAAAAGTGGCAGGGCATTTATTGAGTTATAGATTCATGACAATTTAATTGTATGAAAAATAATATTGCACTTATAAGTTTGTCTTAAAAAATCAGTACTGCAAGTGAATCGCTGAGCCATTTATTTTTGGCTTATTGGTTCAGTCTCTCTCTGGACTTCATCAGAACACAATCTTAAACTGATTGTAGGACTTTTCTTGGTGTGACTGAAGTATCAGTGTGCTGAATATCATCAATTTGCATGTCAGTCTGATAAATACTATTTGATTTAGTGTGCCCAAAAGACTTTTCGGTTGCCATTATATTGGGTTTGTTCTTTGTGTGCTTTAATTGCACAGCTTTCTTTGTTTAAACAAAAAATAAGTAACTTAAATCTTCTTGATGGAACCAATGAACAATGCCAACTTGTAACAATTTTAGGAATTTTAGCTACTCTTTCTAGAAGCTATATGACGATTGCATTATTTTCTTGTAGGAATTAATCTTCCATGCATATATTTCCTAGATTCTCCAATCAGCCATCCGAACATCTTCCTTACACCAGAGTTACACCTTCATAACTTTTTCTAAGTTAAACAACATAAGAGCACGAGCATAGGCATTCTCTTCAAGTTCCAAACTACTAACAGTCTATTTTGGAATATAATCACAGCACAAAAGAAAAAGTCTGGAAAAGCTACCTGGACTTCCAGGTAGCAGGCAAAATGCTCCTTGATATCCGTCAATATGCGGAATAAAGAAAGGCAGCAAATTGCAATGGAGAATAAACAACAGAGCTTTATTGAAACTACCTGGATTCTACAAGATGAATTAACACATACCATGTTGCTCTAATAAGTGCAATATTATTTTTTATGGTATTTGGTGTATTTCTTTGCTTCATATTCATAGCATGCAGATCTCTCTCTCTCCTTCCTAATACTTGTATTTTGCAGACTGGACAACAGAGCCTCAATAGTAGACTTAAGACTGGAATGCCAGGAACAAGAGAAATTTTCTGTCATCAATCGTTTTGCGAAATTCCATGGCCGGGGGCAAGTTGATGGGGCTGAGAACTCATTGTCCTCTGATACAAATGCAAATTCTCAAAAATCTTTCCCCCAGAGATATGTTACTGCAATTCCAATGCCTAGGAATCTCCCAGACAGGGTACAATGTCTTTCACTTTGATCATTAATTAATTGATTTTTTCCTCTTCCTTTGGGCAAATTTTCTTTTCATCCCTTGTGCTTCTCTGGTCCATTTTCTTTCAACTTATATGATGGTGCGCTTTGACACAAAAGGACCACAGGAGTGGGAATGTAGGAGAAGAATGGATGGTAGATTGCCTCCTTAAACCCAATGGAGGCTGTTAGATCTTTGCAATCTAGGCCATTGATGTCATTCTTGAGAAATATAAGTTGGTCCTGTATACTTTGGTAGTCTAGAAAGAAACTGCATTACTGTGATGCCCCGCCATTTTTATGTAGCCGGGGGGAGGACAGAGGCAGAGTTGTTTTTCAGCACCTATAATTTCAGGTAATAATGTGATTTGGGCATGAGTTTCGAATCAGAAATTGGGTTCTCACTCTTCTTTTAGGAAAAAAGGAATAACAGGGAGAAGTTGTGAGCAGAGACTTCTAATTTTACTGCATTGATCAGGCAGTTAGGCTGTTAAATCTTTCTAAACCATTGGCACTGAGTGCTTGCTCTCTCTCTCTCCTTGGAGAGGATGATTAGGCTGTACATCTCATCTCTGTCAGCTGAATTATCTCAAGTGTAAATTGGACCTAATTGCTTTAATTGAAAAAGCCCAGCTAAAAAACTAGAGACAATAACTAAAAATAAAATGTAAAATAAAGGTTCCTATTCCTCACCTGCCTGGCTAACTTTAATTGATAAAAATAATGCCGGGGGGAAAGAAACCACTCTAAAATGATCTGCAATCTGCCCCTAATCATGCAATTTGAGGTCCACAAACAATAGTAATCAATCGTTAGTAGTTAGTACTGCTTTTTTTTTTGTAAGTCTGTTTATTGAGACTCTGAACGTTACATCAATTAATGTATTTTTGATTGTTTTTTTTTTTATGACTCCCGTTATCTTACAGGAGGCGGTGTGTTTAAACATTAACTTGTAACTAGCAGAATCCGGTAGGTGTTACTATGGTTATGTATAGACAGGAGAGTTATCCATAGTTTTGAATTCCGTTTCGACTGGAGCTGCTGGAATTTTCCATTCCGGTGTAGTACTCAGTACACTATATATTTTCATTCCATTTCTTTCTAAATTATGACTCATTCCAGCTTGTTCCTGTTAATTTTGGCCCGTTTGGACCAATTCCGGACTATAGTCCTTTCCAAATTGTTTTAATAGCAAATTTGTAATTTTCTAGACTTTGGATGACTTTTTTGTAAATTTTAAATCTAGATAGCATTTATGTGGTATTTTAAAATATATTAGTCATTTATATAATTTTAATTTTTTTTGTAACTTTAAATTGTCCCCACTTTTTTTTTCTCATTATTTTTAATAATTTCTGGATTCTTTTATTTATTTTTTCTTTGTTTTTGTGTATATCTCAACTCAAATTTGTGTGTTTTAATATTATCTTTTAACACTATTACCTCTACATTTTTTAATGTTTTCAACGTATATTTATTTTATAAATCTCCAATTCTTTCATATATTATATTATATATATATATATATTTACACACAAATACATAAATGCTATATACTTATATATACGTGTTTTCATTTTACTAATTATGATTATCGGAATGGAATTTAAAACATTGAAGTTACCTCCGGTTCGCTCCTCACCTAACGCATTCTTTATGAGAAGCTAACCATTCCTCGCCACGTCTCTCCCACTACATAACGGCGAACTACTTGACTCCCCGGAACAGCGGACTAATTAGTAATTACATTTTTCTGTTTAGGCTAATTTAAAGATATCGCGCACGCTTTGCCACCCGAGAGACATCTCTCCGTCGTCATAGTAATTGCAGTAACGACTACAAGACAGACAATAATAAAATGTGAACAAAAAGAAAAAGAAATGCAACCTCCACTACTCTTAACAGAAATCGGTATCTCTTCTATCTTTCATTTCCAATTCATTTGCAAAATGCTGCATGGAATGATGATTCGTATATTTCTATTCAATACAGGTGTGTTGGTTAACATAACTTAGTTGAGACTGCAATAGGGATATAACATTCGGTTTTGGAGAAATTTTGGAACTGAACCGGTATATACCGATTTTGGAAACTTAAAAACCAATATGAGCCGATTCATCACTAAAACCAGAACTTTCGGTTTTTTCAATTTCGGTTCGATTTTCTGGTTTACCATTTACAGGTGTGACACTATATATGTTTAATATTATGATTTTTTTAATAGTAAACTTAATTTTGAGAATTTAGTGTTTATTATTAACAAGTACTAATTCTTTAATGTTCAAATATAGTAATATAATATAAGTAGTGTTTAACTTATTAGTGAGATTAATAAACTTGAATAATAAGATTAGAATTTCATGTTATATTAATTATAAATATAACATATAATATATATAATAATAATATAAAATTTTTATATAATATAAAAAGTGATCAGATGGATATCCATTAGTTATTATTATCTCTTTCAATGTCAAGGAGCTTGTCTTCTACATATATAGCGGTCAAGCCCGTCTTCTATGGGACATTGATTTTGTGGTCTACCACTTACAATATTTACATCAGTCAAATTTCAGCGTTGCGTATATATTGGGGTGGAAAAGAAGATTGTGATTGCTTTGATTATTGTTTAAAAGAAAAATATAATTTTGTTCATTGACAAAAAGTAAAAAGATATTTCAAAAACTAAGACATTTATTGAAAATCCATTTTTCAATAATATAGAAAATTAATTATATGTTTTCAGAATACATAATATCGTTGCCAGCTCATAAAGATATATTGTAATATCCATGCTCAATTTATAAATATGAGACATGCTTGTTGGATGATTGAAGAAAAAAGCTCCACGATCGAAAGGACTCTGCTAGTAATGTGGATTGAGATTATCAATCTAATCCAAAATGAAAGAAAAGTCATGACATACGTTGATGGTCAAGTCATTAAATTTGAAAGGTTGTGCATTGATTAATTAAGCAGACAATGGACGTGAAGAAGATGTCCATTAACTTGAAAAATTAGAACCAGTGGTACTGAAGCATGTTTTTTATGACCCATCGATATCTAGGAAATCCCTTGGAAACTGTTGGGATTTATAAGGGTGTGCAAACAAATTGAATTCTACATGATTAGACTTTAGGAGTGGAGTATGATCTAATTTTATTCAAATACGACTTGAGTTTACTTGTTGTACATCATTCATAACCTTATAAAAACATCACTCAAGAGTTTTAAAAAAAAGAAAAAAAAAAGTTTTTACTTTATACAATCTCCTCTACATAATAGGCCATTTTTGTAAAGGCTATATGTCCTATCAATTCTCAAAATCCTTCTCAGCCACTACCGTGGATGAATGTTGTTTTTTATAATGCTCATATAATTTCATTCTGCCATGTAAATTATATTTGTTTTCAAATTTTGTACTAGCTCACACATCAACATTATTACCTAGACTTCCTCTAGTATTTTACGTGAACACATAATTAATATATATATAATGCAATGTGTGGATGATTATCAATTATGATATAATATAAAAAATCATATAAAAATTATTTTATACAATATAAAATATATATATATATATATATATATATATATATATATATATATATATATATATATATATATATGAACCAGTTCATCTGGTGTTAGAGAAAGGAAAATTGAAATCAGACCGATTTTGATCGGTTTTGAGAAAAATGAGAATGATACTGGATTGAACCAAACACCAAACCTACCGGTTCAGTCCAGTTTGGTTTTTTTTTTTTTTTTCACCCATAGACTGCAGCAAACATACCTTGTAGATGGTAGCTAATGCAGGGGTGGACAGGAAATCAATGATGCATAATTTTTGGGCATTGTGATTGCCAAATAAACAAAATTGTAAAGATCTTGCTCCAAACAAAAGGCAAGCTCTTTTACGCATAACCAAGGGCAACTGTTTCGTCCTCATTTGCTTCGTGCTCATGTAAAGCAGGCTTGGTTTTATTAGAAACCAAACTTCTATTGGGACGGAAACAGTGATACATTGCTGACGAAAAAAATCATCAACGTGGATGCAACTCTGTGGTTGGACAGTTCAATCTTTTGGCGCTCTGGCAAAAGTCAAGCTTTCCATGTACTGCCAGATGCTAGTGTTCTGTCGATGTGCCTTGAACGTTAAACATCCTTCATGGTCTGAGGAAGTGACAAGTTAAACCCAGTGATTCTTCTACCAAGAGTAGCTTATGTGAGGCTGACATGCATTTCCTCCCCAATTAGAGAAAATATTTCGTCTATCCTGTGAAGAAACAAAGTTGGAGGTAACTTTTGTGGCAAGTGATTCTATGTTGAAGGAAAGATAGCTTAGAAACGTATTTATCAACACATATTCCATGGGTGAATATGGTTCTATCATCAACAATTTGGAAACAGACATCCTATTTTAGTCTTCAACAATTTGAATATGTTTCTGCTCTTTCTCGCCTCCCTGCCAATTCACTTTGGGGCAATAGGTGCTGCGCAGTCGCACATTCAAGCAAGAGTTGCGCTTCCTGTTTTTTTTTATTTTTCCCTTCCCCACATACAGCAGGGATGAAAAGAAAAGAAAAAAAGATTAAAATGAGCTTGAGTTATTGAGTACTTTACCTATGAGCATTTATGTTGACCTCTGCAAGCCATGTTGTAAGATAAACCTGCAATACAAGTCAAGGAATTCAGTAAAGCGCTGAAACGAAAGGCTCAATGTTTTGTTTGAATCGAAAGGACTACAACCTAGGGAATTCAGTACAGCTCATTTTTTTCTAAAAGTGAACACCACAATATTAAAAGTTCGCAACTAGTCATTTACTACAACACTTTGCATACCAATATTTTTCAGGACCAAAGATTTTAGAGAAAATGCACTCATAAATTGCCAGGATATGGGGTAAACACTTTGTTCATGATGGTAATCCTATCTACATGGTCCATGAGTAACTTGGGAACTATAAGATCTCCCCCATTTAGCATCACCTCGAGACGTTCTGACTGAGATATCTTTGATTTATTTGACAGCAAATTGGACTCTTTATAACATACCATGCATTATTCTTATGTTGACTACAAAGAAAATGTGGAAGAATTGGGCCCTAGACTTAATCCACCATTAGTCAACTGTAAAGTCGGAGTGCATGTGTGCAATCACACATGTATTTAAATAGCCTATTGAGTGTTTTTCAAATGATCAATAAGTACCTGCAGAACCTCTGGATTTGGCTGGTTTTTACATTGTACGGCAGGTGTGTCAGATTTCCGATCCATCAATTTTGGTGGGACTGGCTCACAAGTTTCTTCAGAAAACAAGTTCAATGTACTCAAATTATCAAATTCTCCTTGATAAAGCTGATCCCCCCAATGCAACCCAATGTCTTGTGGAACTTCACAACTAATGGACAGTAACTCCAGTACTAGCAACCGCTGGCTCAACCACACGATACCAGTCATGAGTCAAGAAAAAAAATGGTCCTGAACAAGTTCAAATTAAATCAGAATTTCCTAATAGCCAAAGGAAACTGCAATTTACCTTCACACTTAGTTCCATTATAAACATCCGAACAAGCTCCTCAGCCAGTTTCTCTGACATTGTTTGAGTATAAGAATCATCACAGAAAATGAAACTAGTATTATGCAGAGCGATTCAAACTTAAACCAAACAATTTAGAATTTATTGCTTAAATAAGCAAATAAATTTATTGAGAACAATAGGGAAAAAAAAAACCTAGCAGACCACATTATATAGGAGAACACACCAGCAAAACAAAAGGCAGGAAAATATCCAATGAGCTCCTCACCATAAAAATTCCAGAAATTTCTGGAAAAATGCTCCATTTATTGTTTAGACATTGCCATTTTGTTTCCTTTTCAATTACTAAAAAGTTCTGACATCACTCGTCTGCCTGGGTTGGCCAAGTTTTTTAAACTAGTTCAGTGGTTTGTTTCAGACTTTCATGAAAATAATGATCTAATAGGACAACTAATTAGCAAAAAAGTTAAAAGATAAGTCAGGGATGACGTAATTTTATGCTGTCAAAAAATGAAAAAAGAACAAGAGAAAGCTCATCACTAATATGAAAAAGAACAGGATGCGGTAAAAAGAGTTGCAGATACATATACCAATAAAAAAAAGAAAAATAGTTTTAGATACATACCATTAGAAGAGATTGACAAAAATACAAAGACGGAGACTCCACCACCATCTCCAGTGTCATTCTGATCTCCAGAAGAATTAGAAAATTGTAGAAGTGTACTATTGCTTGTCTCGGTTTGATAACATCTCATGGATCTACAGGCATTGACCATTTGGGTTACAGCAGACACCTGAAGATGGCTTATCAAAACAGAGAGAACAGATACAGCTACTGACTTATTTGTATCACTGATAAAAAAAAATGCATCAATTAATATAAAAAGCAGATGATAAAAATGATACTTACTAAGGCATTGCTTGAAACTCTACAATCTTTCTCAAGACCAGAAGATGTTCATTTGACATGATTCAGAAAAAAATAGCAAACGTATCTTATTCAAATGATACCTTTCAATTCATTTTATAGAAACCAAAAAAGAATTGACCACATTGTCAGGTTTCAGGCTAGAGTAGAAACATTGGTTTTGCATTAGGTGTTGAACCAGGCCAACACACCAAAGTCAATGAAATTTCTGATATTTTCCAAGATTTTGACAACACAAAAGAGAAGCCCACTCAAATATTTTGCTAGATAGTAGATTCTTAGATGGTCAAATAGATAAACTATATATTTTTTTTATAAGCAAGTGCAAATGGATGGAAAAAAAAAATATATTTACAAGTACTTAGATGATCAAATATGGTATTCTAAAATGAGGGCTGCACCATATAATTCTTTCCTGCTAAAGTTGACTTGGAAATAGGATATATTTGCACAACTGTAACATGTATGGCTACATTAATTAATATTAAAATGATGCAGTGAAAAGAATTTGAAAATACCAAACACTAAAGAGGAGAAAAACCAGGCCATGCATTTGGCAATAACCATTCGGAATTATTAAGCTTACTTACCATGTCCTTGTATGATGATAAAAGTTTGATCCGGTAAAGTTCCTGAGACAAAATTCAGTAGATTAGTGCTAGAGCAAGGAAACCAGATTAAAAAGTACTGCATTGAAGATTTGAATACACCATAATCATAAAAGTAATTACAAGAAGCTCTTGTCTGCATGGACCAAAGGTCCTCTTGTGATTTTATTTTGATAGGTAAAATAAGATTTTATTGATCAAGTAAATAGGCAAAGCCCAGCTTTCCTCTTGTGATTTTATTATTAAACCCTATTCTTAATTTGACCTATGTAAAAAACCAAAAAACTGGTTGATGTTCAAAGAGAACATATCTGTTTGCACAGTATCAGGCACAACCACATGCATAGATAACAATTACCTGCTGCTCGCACAATTTCCGACTGGCTTTCTTTCTTATATCTGGCATATCGTTTAGAACACCTAGCTCCAAGGAAGGCATGTATCTGAATCAATTATCGACCCACAGGAAACCAAATTTTCAGGACTCAAGTAAATCACAATAGTAAGAACCTCACTGATATACAAAGCAAAGCTTCAACCATAGCCATGGCTTTATATCAAAGTTAGCCCACAACAAAATGAAACGTAGAGTCCAAAGTCCGCATTAATTTTTTAGAAGCTAAATCAATACCGGGCACAGTTAAATGAAGCTTCTCCTTTTTTTGGATACCAAAAAAATGAATACTCATGATCCAAGAGGACAAAAAATAAGTTAATTTTTTCTCATATCACTAAGAATTCAGAAACCAAGCAGAGCACAACATCCAAACCCCACGACCCAACAGAGAAAGAAACACCTAATGAAATAACAAATATAAACAACAAACAGAGGACAAAATGTGCAATACCTCTGAGAAAGATGGGCGTTAACGAGAGAGTTGGCGTGGGACTTTCCACTAGAGGAAGAAGAAGCCCATTGCTGCCTATGAGAAGCCAGTTTTGACCACTGGTTTCGGAGGTTTCGCTGGGCGGCTGGCCTCCATAGCCTGCTCATCGATGAAGGCGGCGGTGAAGGGCTAGAGCTAGGGATCGGTTGAGGCATCGGATAAGAAGAAGAATAAGAAGAAGGAGGTCCAGGAGGAGTTGGCGACTCGAGGGCTTCCATTGGTGCGGTTTCAGGTGGCTCCGCCATTGATGTGTCTAGGCTAAGCAATTGACGACTCAATTTCCTTAAGCGAGCTCAGTATACATATAGAAGTTAGTAAATACATTATTTTAAAAATAAATTTTAAAATTCGAATAATTTAACAATTTAAATAATGTAAATAATGTGCTTAACCCATCTACTTAAAAATAGAATAAATTATACAATTCGTGGGTTAAAGTCATTTGAAATAAAAATTTTAACAAAAATTCCATTTTCAGCATGTGTATTGAGCACACTCAATAAAATACGTACATGATATAATTTGATTTGAAAAATAAATTTTAAAATTTAAATTCTACAAATCAAATTTTACCATTTAAATAATTTGAATTGTGTATATTAGAAATCAGCTCGAGAATGGAATATCTCAAATTTTTAAAACTGAATTTAGATGTTTTGAGTATAAATTTCTTTTTATTATAAAATAAATGAAGAATAAAGATTATAAATTTGGAGGCACCAAGTACTTTTAGGTTTAGAATACATAGTAGAATTGAAAATTTTTGGGAATACTTTTAACAAATTGATAAAAAAAAAACCAAGTTAAAAATAAGAAAAAAAATATTTCAAACCTGTATTCTTCCATGAATGTCAATAATTTTACATCTAAACTTTTTATACGTTACAATTAAGAGAAGATGTTGAACTATGAAAACTATCTATATAGGAATTATAAAAAAGATGTAATATATATAAATCATAAACTAAGTTTTGTATTGTGATATCCCATATGATAAGGACAAGAGTAGGTGGTGTATGAGATTCCACATTGCTTGGGAAGGAGAAGTTCTTGCTCTTTATAAATTTTTAATGGGGCTCTAATTGTATCATTGACTAGTCCTTTTGGAATATAGGCCATGTGGTTTGGGCCTTCTATTGGGGCGTTACAAATGATATCAGAGCCTATCCCAACCAGAAATGTGGGACTTGAGCCGTGCCAGCTACAACGGATTGGCCTGACGAGGGCATCGGGAATTTAAGGGGGGTAGATTGTGATACCCCATATGATAAGGTTAAGGGTAGGTGGTGTATGAGATCCCACATTGCTTGGGATGGAGAAGTTCTTGCTCTTTATAAAGTTTCAATGGGACTCCAATTGCATCATTGACTAGTCCTTTTGGAGTATAAGCCATGTGGTTTGGACTTTTCATTAGGGCGTTACAAATGGTATCAGAGCCTATCCCAACCAGAAATGTGAGACTTGAGCCATGCCACCTACAACGGATAAGCCCGACGAGGACGTCAGGAATTTAAGGGGGTAGATTGTGATACCCCATATGATAAGGATAAGAGTAAGTGGTGTATGAGATCTCACATTACTTGGGAATGAGAAATTCTTGCTCTTTATAAGTTTCCAATGGGGTTCCAATTGTATTATTGACTAGTCTTTTTGAAGTATAGGTCATGTAGTTTGAGCCTTCCATTGGGGCGTTACAAGTATTTTACTAATTAATAATGTATAGTAGTAACGTTATATGTTTAAAGGTTTTTAGTATCGTCGACTACGCATTGAATGTGGGGTTTTTTGTTTAGTATGTTTCACCCAAACAAATATAAACTTTAAAAAAGAAATAATGTGAATATTATATTCTAATTTAATTTCTTGAAATAAAACAGAAAAACAAAATATATTTATCATAAAATAGTAAATTAGACCAAATTCTAATTTGATGATATAGAATAAATATCTATTAAAAAACTGTTGAGAATTTACAAGGCACCCTTAAGAACCGCCATTTAAGAGCATTGGCAAGTGTCAGCTATGAATTGTTGACAAGTACAAAAACAAAAGTACTTAAAATTAAGATATAACACTAAGTATTGTATATGTACTATATATTAATAAGTACTATATATTAATAGAAAAATACTAGGGAGCTCGTTTGGACTCCCTTTTTTCTTGCCCAATTGGGTTATTTTATTATATTTTTTATTTTTTTACTTAGTGATTAAGAAAATATTGTTTAATAATATTGTAATTTTTTTAAATATTTAAAAGTGTTAAAAAAATAATGTGAAAAAAAACCAAAAAATCTTAAATTTTTTAAAAAATATAAAATAGTTGTTATAGTGTATATATATACTATATACTATATAATATTAAAATATAAAAAACTATAAAATAGATTATTAAAATTATAAGAAATTACTTATAAGCCCCATTTTATAATAGAAACTTCAAACCACAAAACTCCACTTTTTTCATATATAATAATATTTATTGATGTAGGTTGTATTAAAATATAGTGAAAATTCAGAAGAAATCTCACTATAACTGTATGCTCTAGTATGTGGTCCGTCCAGATGGGCCATTCAATACTTAGGATGTTTGATGCGTGAATATAGATTTCACACAATTTATATAAAACAATATAGGAAAACTCAAAATTGTGAAGTCGTAGTCGAAGGAAGCCATGAAGATGATAATATTGACTTCTACGAAATTGTGGAAGATATCATAGTGTTAAAGTACGTGGGGGATATATGGTCTGGCTATTTAAATGTAATTGATGAGATGTCTCAAATCCTAGATTAGGAGTGCATAATGATAATTATTTTGTGAGTGTCAATACATCTTGCACATGGTATGAGGACAATCCTTTCGTTCTCGCTTGCTAAATGAATTAAGTTTTTTATTTAGATAATCCGGAGTACGGAAACCCATGGTGGGTAGTGGAGAAATTTGCACAAAAAAATGTACATGATTACATTTCAGAGACAGACGAACTTTTAGAAGAAGTTGATAGTCCAGCAAATGAAGAAGCATATCAAGAAAATGAAGTAGGCATCAATCTATTGTTGATTTAAGCCAATATGATATGATCCCATTGCGTAGAGAAGATGTTCAATTTGAAATAATTGAAAGTGAAATATCGGAAGAAAATGAATCAATTGAAGTGTCTAGTAAGGATGAGAGCGACTGGTCTAGCAAAATGGATAGTGAATGAATTTCAAACATGAATTTTTGTAAGTATTATTCTTATAAATATCCATAATGTTTGTTTGAATAATAATTTGTTACAATCTCAAATAAATATGCCTCCCAAACGCAAAAAAACATGTGTGTCATCCCCATCTATTATTGACTCTCCATGTAATTCCACTGTCATGAATAGTGAACCAACACTACTAAACTCAGAATAAGGTATTTTATCAAATTAAATACCACATTTTATGCTCAATTTAAGTAATATATCTATAAAATAAAATAATCAAATTAAAATACATATTTGAATTACTGTATATATAGCTGTTGCAAGCTAGCACCGAGATAGAGGCACTACGATGGGTGTTTGCATAGAGAAAGTAAGGAAAGTGGGTAAAATTAAAATTGATATTCCTGATGATCACACCGGTGGCTTCGGTGATTTGGCAGCGTGGCTTGCTTCTTATGTTGGTACGCTTACTCGCACGTATGTACCGATTGCTACATCCTCTTGGTCTAAAGTTTCCCAAGATGTGAAAGACTACATCAAAAATCGTTGCTCGGTAATAAGCTATATCTCAAGCAACTAAGTATATAACATGTTACTTTGTATTTATACTAATTGTTTATAATTATTGAAATGATAAGTTTGAGCTTAATTTTGACCGACGAGAGGATCGATTAATGGTTGAGGAACTGATGTCAAATGTATTCTAGAGGTACAAAGGTCGATGCCATGCACACTATAAGAAGTTTAGTAGTACAATAGAGGCGCGCCAAAATCCATTCCAAACAATGCCACCAAACGAATGTGAGAAGGTTTGTAATATATATGAAGATCCTGCTTATCAGGTAATTTTCCTACTATCTTTTTTTAATAGTATATGATAGATGTATTACACATATAGACATAATTTTTTTTAGCAATAGAGTACTGTGAACAAAACAAATAGATCAAATTTAATGATACACCATCATGCGGGTTCTCGATCTTTTTATCGTTTGTCTAACAAAATGGTAAGTTATTCTACTCCCTATTAAATATTAACATATAATACACTTTTCTGATTTAAATTCTAATATAGATTTTCTTTTTGCAGAAAGAAGAAAGTCCTGCTGACTATGATCTAACCCAATTGTATGCTAAATCACATAAAAATCGTGATGGTATTTGAATCATTCCCGAAGCAGAGGCAAATTATGTAAGCTTAAGTTTCTTTAATTCCATTCTGACTATATATTTTTGTTACTTATACTAACTAGTATGTATTTGTTTTTGTAGGACAAAATGATATCTCTTAAAGAAATTGCTGCGGATCCATCTGATGCATCATCTGTCAACGATGCTCAGATCATTTCTTAAGTTCTTGGATCACGTTCTGGATATTTGAGGGGCTTAGGACGTTGCGTCAAGCCATCCTCAACATCATCATCCTCTTCTCGAATCAGATTGAATAACGACAAGACTAAGGAATTGGAGGAAGCAACACTTGAGATAGAATGATTGAGGTCTAAGGAAAAAGAGTTGCTGACCCGATTAGATCAAGCAACGGATCTTGATGTGAGATTAGAAGAGAATATGCAGAGGAGACTGAGGATGAAGGTACAAAAAGCTGTTCTTGAACAGTTGCAGTCAATTATGTCACAAAACTCTATGCCACCACCACAATTGTAAAAATTAATTTTTTCTTTCATTTCTTTCTATTATTATGCTTCAAAACATTTGAACAATTGATGTTTGAATTACAATTTGTGTAATACTAATATGATATTTTTAATTAATTAAATTTTGTTATGTATGATTAATACCGTTTGAAAGGTAAATAACCAGTCCGAATGGTAAATTACTATTTATAAATTCATTCGAATAAAAACAGACTCATTCGAATAAAAAATAACCAATTTGAACGATAAACGAGAAATACAGTTCGAACGGACATAATTTATATTCGAACAAAAGTCTTTTGAACAAAATTTATTGGTTCAAACATTCATTTCGTTTGAACAGTATTAAATATGATTATTTGTTCGAATCAAAATTTTATTTTTATTCGAATAGATGGGTCGGTTCGAATTGACTAATATTCCATTCGAACAATTTGTTGAGACTTAATTGCTTCGTCTAAAATAAAAATTTTCGTTTGAACAGTTTCGACTGGTTCCGTCAAATTTCATCCTTAAAAGTGATTTTTTGAGACGAAAGTTGAATTTTATCTCCAAAAACCTTTTGAGATGGTCTTTTAGAGATGTAATTTTTTCATCTCCAATTTTTTTTTTAGGACGAAATTGGAGTTTTTTGAGACAAATTTTTGTCTCAAAAAACCATATCTCTTATAGTGAAGGTTGCTAAGAAAAACAAACAATTAACAACGATTTGAGGAAAAAATGAGCATTTTAATTTCTTTTGCTGAAAATTCGATATTCGGTGGTGTCTTTATAAAAAAAAAAAAGATTAGCGTTTAAAAAAACACTTTGTCGAAAGTGTTAATTTATTTCAAATATTTTAATTCCATCCACTTGATCATCTTTTTGCACCTTTTGAAGTTTCATTTTTTAATATTGTCTTTTCATATATAGTCTCACGTTGGAATTAAATACGAGAATATTTAGTGCTTTATCATGTCTCTTACATGAAATGACACAATTTTATTTTAGAAAAAAATAGAAAGAAAAAAAAATATTGTATGAAAAAATATATGTAAAAAATATTGATCATATCATGATGTGGTCAATAGCTGGCTATGACTGAATGTATTGAATAAACTTTCCTCAAACATTGTACATTTTTAATTAATATGCTATAAACTGGAGATATTTTATTAATTGCTCCATTTAAAACTAAAAATAACATTGATAAGCATAGAGAAATTAATCTTATATTCTTTTTTTTTTTAACTTACAATGGCCATTACAATCATTAATTCCATAGAAAGAAAGGATCATTCTTTTCCTAATGAAGAGATCCTATATATTCCATAATAATTCATAATATCCCCCAAATTTCCATGCATAAATAAGTATATTATTATTCTTTTCCAAATAATAAATCCCTATTATATCGTGATCATCAATAGAAATTTCTACGTCCCTCATATGCCGTATTGAATTGCCAATTTGGTGGTGCAACATTTTCAGACTGCACAACCTTACCATCAGAAGCAGTCACTTGGAAAGACAAGCTTTGGCCTTCCAACTGCTCAGATGTCTGCCAATTTTGGCCCCAATTTCTTGTCATTTGTATCCAACCAGTAGTATTATTACTGTTGGAACCCTTGATCTTCACATCAGCAACTTGGCCAACACCTCCAACATTATACACAAGCACAAGTAACCAGTACGAATTTCCCTTTATCTTAAACTTAATCCCACCTTGTTTGTAACACATGACTTGTCGATACGAAACAGGAACAATCCCAGCTTTGTATTCTGCAATCTTGAGGAACATTGGCATGGAGAGATCGAAATGTTTCTGTGGTGGGTTGCACCAAACCCCTTGGGTTTTGGTATAGTCAGGAGGACAGAAGTTGGTGGCTGTTACTCGGATTGAACCTGCCCCTTGTTTGCACCAAGGTGAATCTGTGCATCTTATTTCATAGCAAGCCCCACATGCCGACCCATTGTGGAAAAGTGCAGTGCTTAACGCTGTTGTTGCAAGACCATAACCTTGTTCGAACAGATCTTCATAACCACAAGCTCCCACTGCATGCAACACAAGATATGATAAACACAAAGACAAAACACAACAAAAAAAGTATCAATTCTATTGTATGCATATCTATTATAACGATATGAATTTACTACCAAAACACTCTGTGTATGCGTGATGGTGGTGAAATAAGATTTGAATTCATTGCATTCAGCTTTTGTGAAATATATTAAGGAGATGAAAACATTACACACAAACACACACACACACACACACACACATACTTACTCATGGTGTCAGCACCACTCATATCACCATAGAAGGTTGCATGGGCATACTCCCACCCTGCATGAACACCATTAGCAGCAAAGGCCAGAGCCATAATCATAGCTGGCCAATAAGCCATAATATTTTCACGACCAGTCTTCATTTTGACAAGATGACTTGAATCAACTTTTTTTTTTTTATTGGCCTTATGAAGGAAAATGGTGAATGAAGGATGAGATTGTGCTGATCAATTTTCACTAGAAATAGAATCGTGATGTGTTTTAGCTTCTATTTGTAACTACATATATGTAAATTTCAATCTAATAAGAGGGTATATATATAGTAGGTACATACAATATATATAATAATTAGAGGTCAAATCAGTAAATTGAATTCCAATTTTATTTATGTAATTACAGATTTTCTGCCTTGGGCAGATCGACTCATTAATATATATGTGTATATATGCATATAATTTTACTTAATTATATATCCTATTGAATTAGGTAATATATTTACATTAGTTTTCCTTATTGGGTGGCATCTTTTTGGAAGGTTCTTAATTAACTCAATCTACATTAATAAAAAATATTCCTACGTACGTATAGATAATTTTGATGGTATGGACTTATACATACATACGTACATACATACATACATACATACATACATATATATGGCGATGATGATCAATAGGAGTTTATTGATCAATATATACATAGTATTAACACGTACAACATGAGGTTTTATCAATATATATTGCTCTATCGATCTAGGATGCATGATTCTCCTATATTATATAATGGTATGTAGTAAATTAAAGATAATAATTAAATTATAGAATAATTTTATTTCTTCAAATGAAAATTATAAATAATAATCTGATGGAAGCCTGGCCAGTACTCAGACAATACAGTTTTTTGGCAAAATAGTTTTATATCTGAATAAATGCAGCCCTACTTTTGTGACTCCCTAAAGATGCCTTCTTTTGTTGGTGGCAGCACATGAATTTTTGCGACTCTATCCATGATGGTGGTAATTAATTAACTTGTTAATAATTAATGTCTATCACAAATATAATTAAGGTGTTCGACATTAATCTTAACATGCACGCACTACTTAATTAATGCCTTCTACACAATTAACTCTTGTGCTTGCTCTATACTTGATAGATTAATTTTCATCGACTATATATATGATGTTGAAAAACCTATACATATTTACAATCCAGTGTAGAGGATACACCGGCCTCCACATGATTGCTAGTCGACGATATAAATGATCGACCTGATCATATTACTTTGAATTAACCAACTGATCTTTGGTTTCATTTTTTTTTTTTTGATACATGGGAAGGGAGGATTCGATCCTTAGTTCTTTTAGTGAAAAACTAAGATGTTGCCAATTGGTCTAAAAGACCTCGGCATCTTTGGTTTCATATTCTTTTTGTGCTGATGGTATATATATATATACACACACACACATGATTATAAAAAAGAACAATCATTAATTGAAAAAGAAAAGAAGTAACAATAAAGAATATATAAGATCATCTATCTATATATAATATAGGCATACAAAGAGTAATTATTAATTCCAATATCCCTAGCTAATTGTGCAACAATGGTAAATGATACTGTATCTTAGGAACATCATAAATGATATTAATGACACATGGTGGGATTATTATTATTATTATTCTTAATATTATCATTGAGTAAAATAGGTGAAATTGGGTGCCAACAGTACAAATTAATTTGTATGCCGTACCCACAAAACTTAAATAAATCGAAAGGAAGTACATTAATCTTGTTATACATGCAGTAGTACCTCTATCACGAGCAATTTCTAATTGGGTAAATAACAGGTTGTAATTAAGTTCTTGTTTGCATTGCTATAATGTGATAAACAGTTGACTTTTAAGCCAGGCATTATGCCCGGCAATTGAAGTGGTTGTGGAAATTCCTCTTTATGGCTATGCAATTAAGCCCAGCCGCGAGTTACAAATTGCAGGGGCTTTGTATAGCTCCTCTTCCTTATGTGTCTCGGTTCTCTGTAGTTCCAATATTTAGGCTATGAAATATGAGTGTTGTTCTGGTTTTTGCTACGTACGCGGCACACTTCATTGATATAATGGACATTATCAAAGTAACAACATGCCCATAGAACAAGTACTAGGAGTGAGTACTCACTTAGTCGAGATCAGAATTCCCTAAATATGGCTTCGACTTTGTCGGAATTTGAATCCAAACTCCGACTCCGACTCCGACTCCGACTTGTGTAGGATCTGATCCAATTCTGACTTGTCGGATGGGAGTCAGATATGAGCTTTATTTTAGAGTTTTTTTAGCTTCATATTTAGCCCATTTTTAAACAAGACTTTTTGTGGGCTTTCAAATTTCTATATTTATTTTATACTAGACTAGACTTATTCGTGGGCTTTCAAATTTCTTTACTTATTTATAACTTATTTCTATACTAGACTTATTTCTAGTGTCTAATTACATGTTATTATATTTTAGTAAATTAGTATTATGTGTTATTAACTTATTATACTAGACTTATTAGTTATTATTATTATTTTTAATTGAAATATACTTTATTTCATTCAATGAAACCGAAGTTATAGCTGTAACTAATCAATACAGGAAAAAAATCCAGATTACTAGCCAAACTACTCATCTGTTAGGGGCTCCCCCACCAACAAATTTCTTTGTGATAGATATTGTCTTAACTTCTATAAACTCTCTCTTGATAACAAAGAAAACGTTATGTAAAAATAGAATTAAACGACCCCTCTTCCAAAAGAAGAGATGTACAAACACGCTCCGTCCTTCCAAGGAGAAGGAGTACAACCACACTCATTCCTCCCAAGGAGAAGGAGTCCAATTACCTACCTTCCTCTAAAAGGAGGAGCGGGACACTACTGCTATGGACACCAAGTTTAATAACTTATTTTTTTTAAAAACCTGCAAATACATAGAAAATACCAAAAGCAAATCTACAAACAAAAAAACCACATTGACTGACAAAAACACATGGGCCTAGCCTAAACAAAAAAAGGTCCAGTCTGTTCGCAAGTGGGAGTGCAACCCTTAGGGTTTCATCTCTTTTTTTATTGCCGCCCCCCTTCTTTTTTCCTTTTTTTTTTTTCTTTCTTTTCTCCTCTGCCCGTAACCCCTCCCTTATTCCTTTTTTTCTCTTCTGCATCCACCACCCACCTCCTCCGCACAAGCACCGGCATCGAGTTTCCCTCTCACCCAGCACCTGCTTCACCCACCGCACTGAAGCTTTGTCGTCCACCACCAGGCAGCCCACCCATCTAGCCGCACGAGCATTGGCTTCACCGTCCCTCTTGCCCAGCACCAGCTTCACCCACCATACGAGCACTGGCCCACTGAAGCTCTATCGTCCACCACGAGTCGGCCCAACCATCCAGCCTCACGAGCATCGGCCATAGTCTAGACTGACATGCGTGCTCCTTGGACCATTGCACAGGTAGCTCATCGAGGGTCAAAGAGATGATCTGAGGAGACACTATGGATCTGTGGATTTGTGGGTTGGGTTCGGGGACAAGAAAAGGCAAATGTTCCTAAAAAATGTAAAAGAAGAAATAGAGATGAATGTAATGTTGAGACTGGGAACACCAGAGAGTGTCATTCCTTTATTAGACCTGAAAAAACACACAAAACAAAAACAAAACATAGACTTAAAAATAAGAGCAGGAAAAAAGTGAGGGGAGAGGAGCCAAAGCTCCCACCCCTCTCAAGCTAGTTTCGGATTGGAGGAGTTTTTAGAGAGAAATTGGAGGTTCTCTCTCCAAGGTTCTCTCTACACATTCAGACCCACTCTATGTCCAGGTTTGCTTGAACACCTAGTTATTTTTATACTAGTGTCTAATTTATTTATATATTAGACTTATACTATAGGGTTTGACTACATATAATTACACTAGTGTCTAAGCTATTTTTAACTTAATTATATACTAGACTTTCTAGTATCTAATTACATGTTATTATACTTTAGTAAATTAGTACTATATGTTATTAACTTATTATACTAGACTTCTTTCAATACTAGTGCCTAACTTATTTCTATACTTAATTATGCATGGTAGTAATACTATGATGTTTGCATATACTAAACTGTTACTAGTCTATTTATATTATAGTATAATTGTACTATTTTATAACAATGAGCTCATATCGGTATATTATTGACTTTAACTATATAAGTTCTAGTTATATACCTATACTAATATATATGATCAAAATATAGATAAATACATATTTTTATAACATATACAAAATATCGGAGTCAGAGGGCAAAGTTGGAGTCGAAGTCAAAATTAGAGCATAAATTAATTGGAGTTGAAGTTGGTCTAGCGGCACCCCCAGCTCCGACTCCGATTCGATCCATTTTGTCGGAGTCATAGCCGAATTAGATTCGGAGTCGAATTTTTAGATTTTTGCTTAGCCCTAAGAACAATTGCAATCGATTTAAGATTTACCACTTGAGGTAAATGCTTTCCTTGTATATTTCATACGTATCAGAGCCTGTAACATCCGGTATTATTTATAAATAAATTATTAGATTATTATATTGTATGATTGTCTGCTATGGTTGATGGTATTATTTTATACATAATATATGTCATTATTTACGTATGATTTATGGTCATTTATTATTCTAGTGAAGTTAATTCAAGGAGGGTTAGAATCTGGACCCATAGAGAATTTAGTGTGTAATTTTCTTGAGTTTAGAGTTGGGTTAGAAATGACATTGGGTTATGGCCATGGCTTAGGACCCAAAACTAAGACCCAAGACCTTATGATGGCCCAAATTGTGACCCCTGATTCATGACTCAAATGTGACCCCGTCTTGGACAACTCAACTCGGTTGCTGGAGGAATTGCACCGACCGTAATACACCGAAGGTATAACGCCTGCATGTCCAATCAATTGATAGCCCTATATATATACATCTTTTTTTTTTTTTTTTATCGGTTCCAGTCGCTTCTAATCGTTCCCCTCTCATAATTTTCTTCTTCTCGCTGCTATTCATCGCTTGAGTCGCTGCGTCAACCGTGCGAGAAGACTCGCAATATTACGAGATTTTCTTGGGAGTAATTTGTTGTAGTTCAACCATGTATTCTATAGTACTGCAAGTCAGAGTGTTTTCAAATGTCGCTAGATCTCAATCGTGCACCACCCAAGGACCATCGATAAGCCCTTCACGTCACGGTACTACGCATTTCCCGTACGTAACATACACAGATCGCATATTCTCCTTGGTTTTCATAGAAACCATCATGAATCGTTTTCCTTACAAAAGATATATACTTTCCTTTTATTAACTGGAAACAGAGGAAGACCAAAGCTAACGTAATACACCCCCACCGTACTAAGTCACCTCATAACCGTGCAATTAGGTGTCGTTGGCCATTGTTCAATCACCAGAACAAGAAGGAACGAAGGAAGAGGAGCCTCCACACCTTCACCCCGACGTCCGCACACACCACCCGAGGTAAGTTTTCTCCCGTCCTCTCGAGTTCGTGTTATTACTTTTCCTCATATATTGACCCATAGGCAGGCTTTAAGACTCTGAATTAGAGGCTTGAGGAGAGGAGTGAAGTAAGGAAAGATAGATTAATGATTGTTGTGCGTCAGAGTGGAAGTATACGAGTATACTGAGATAGAGATTTTTGCGTTGTGTTTGAGTGAGTGTGTTTTTGGGATGAAACTCGTGTAGGAGTTGAGCAAGGAAAGAGTTAGGCGAGGAACCGCAATGGGTGTGTCGGGATAATATGATATCATGTGTTGTTATATGGGCATGTTGTACCGAGAGCCCATGTTGTGTACGTAGACTATGAACATACAAGTTTTACATTTAGTTACTGGGTATCCAAGAGTATGTGATGTACGACACTAGCATGAGAGGATCAACTTTTTAAAAGTGAAGTAAAACTAGTATCTGTGCCTGATTCAGTGCATTTAAGGTTGAGGTATGAGGGACTTAGATTTAACGACTTACCTTTTTGCTTAGTTGCTTAATGCATATTTTCCATACAGTTTAATGTACATTAAACTGTATGGAAAATATGTAAAGGATGCTTATTCCATCTTATGGATGTTTATAGGTTCTATTTAATGCTTAGTGATATGCATTGTTAGCTTGGAGTTTACGAGGATCGAGACAAGTGACTATGATCATGATGTTATTCCATACATCAGTTTATGTAAACTCAAAGGTCTTTTGCAACTATATATATATGTAAAATAATGGTTTATAAAGATATATATATATATATATATATATATATATGTTATATGTATTCAACTCATTTTATATTTTTATGTTTTTTCCCTATTCGGGTGAGGAAAGTTAGAAGGATGCTGTGGGCCAGGGTGCTACTTAGGGTGATGACATTAATGATGCTTGAGGCACTGAGGATATTTCTGACTTATTTTCATTCTCAGTGATTTGTAGCACATGTTTTATTTTTTTTAATAAGTAGTGCTAACAATTTGTATTTTTGAGAGGTTTTGTTTATTCAAGCTAGCACTTGAAATTTTATAAATGTAATGAAATCTTTTATACATGGCACTAAAGTATAAACTTTTTAAGGTTAGTAGTATATATTCGGTTTCTCCAGCTTTAAAACCCTAGAAGAATGGGGTCATGTTACGTACAGAGCTTACATCGATCGGATGTTCCCAATTCATGTTTAAGTATGAATTCTGATCTTACCAAAATATTCTCCAGCCCACTCAATGTGACTGTCAGTTTATTTTTTTTCTTCCATGATACCATTAATATGTGAGCATATATACGAGGTGCAGCAACCACCGTCATACAGGTGTCCTCAGTAGTGCTGGCGCTAAGCTCAAGACGTGCTAAAGTGCGCACTAAAGCAAGACTTGCATATATAGCACATTTCGGTGCTGCGCGTATGTGTGTAATCATCAATTTTAAACAAAATTTAGGATTGAATCGGTATGTATTGATTTTATATTTTTTAAAATTGATTACACAACGATTACTTTCATAAATTGGTATCTTTAGTTTTTCCGATTTTTGATCCGGTTTACTCCAGTTTTACGATTTTAATAAAATGTAAATTTGTCATAAAAATCTGTTTATAAAAAAAATTGCTTTAAAAAAACTGTTTTATTAAAAAATCTGTTACTATTTACAAAAATCTGTTTTATAAAAAAATCTGCTATGTAAAAAAAATTCTCTATAAAAAACTGCTATAAAACAAAAACTAAAACAAGAAATCTGTTGTGAAAAAAAATATGCTATAAGCCTATAAATAGAACTGCTACAAAAATTGAAAACAAAAAATCTGCAATAAAAAGAAAATATGGAATATATATTATATATTATATACTAATACATTGATACTAAATTATTATTATATATAGTTATAACTTATATTATTATATATAATATTAAAAAAATTAATTTAAATATAGAATAAATAGAACCGATCTGGTCCGGTTCTAAAAATCATAAAACGAAACCGGACCGGTTCAGGCCGGTTTTGGCATTTTAGAAACTGGTTCCATTGGTTCGGATTGGTTTGGACCGATTTTTCAATTAAAATTTACACCCTTAGCTGCGCGCGCTGATGCAATGCCAAACCAGGCACTGCACGGGTGATTTGGTGGGGCCATTAGAGATGTAGTGCCCACTAGAGGTAAGGGAGCACCTTGGTGTGGTGTGCACTTGATGTTGTTGCACCTGAGAACCACTAGGAGGTGTGGCACATACCATCGGTGCCTCTTGCACCACCAGATGATGCAGCATGCATTGTGGGTGTGGTGTGCACTGCTACCCATGGGACAACGCACACAGGTAGCACCAATGCCATTGCCATGGCACAACATTGTCATGGTGTAGTATGGGCCAGCAGATACTGCGCTGCAAGGCACACCGCACTGGCTGGTGGTGGCCATATTTTTTTTTTGTTGAATGAACAGTGCCATGTCGGTTGAAAAATATAGTTTCATAATATTATTTTTTTTTTGGACTTGAAAAAATTGAATTGTTTTTTTTTTTATTTTTTGTTTGAAAGTTTTGAAAAGTTGTGATGATTAATTTAAAAAAGTTGTAATGATTAGTTTTTAAGTATTTGTATTTGAGTGATATTTGGGAAGGAGATTTAATGAGATGAGATAAAAATTTTGGAATGGAAACTTTTTCCAAACAAGCCCTATTCTCCTCAAAATTTGATTCCAGCAAAATTCTTCCAAGTTGGATCACTTGTGATCATCTTCTCCATGGCCATCAGGATGGCCTCCAAGGCCAGCCACTTCCAGCTAAAAACCATAAACAATATTATGTAAAGCTTGTTGCATTACTTCAAAAACACCAACAATAAGATAAGACATATAGTAAATAAAAAAGTAACAACAAAATGGAAACTGGAATAAATTACCATGAAACGTTGTGAACATTCATGTGGCCTGCCTTTTTCCAACCAAAACCGTAGAACATTATGTTCATCTTCTGTGAAATTCATACAAATTACCAAATACTATCAAGTACTAAACTACAGGAATTCTGCTATTGCATTATTAAGAGGGAAAATCAATAAATGAGAAGAATGACTATCTTGCTCACCACTAGGGCATCCAACGATTCTTTTGTCAAAGACAGACTTGATGATAGTAGGTGCTTCCTACAAGTAGAAAACATTACAAAACTAGGCATTTGAAGACATATTTCAATCTTTATAAACCCAGATTATCTTTGTATAACAAAAAGAGTAATCCAGATTATGCCAACTATAGTACCATAATCTCTATAAATTCAGATTATGCCAACTATAGTACCATAATCATTAACTCAATTGATTCCCAAACCAAGAATTATACCTATAGAACATTCTATATGTGTATTCAATTTCGTATATGTTATTGTTCACTGTGCAATTGTAAATACAATAAATCATACTAAAAATGTCTATACATTTTTGGAGGGCTTGGCACATGGCTCTGAGCGTTGATGAAAGATTGCGCCGTATTGGTGTTCCTCTTGTTTCCAAATGTGATTGTTTTAATGTAGGCCATCTTGAAGATATTAATCATGTGCTTTTGAGGGTGATTTTCCTCAAAAAGTATGGTCATTTTTTGGCACTCTGTTTGGTATTCCTCTAGGTAGATCTTGGAATCAAAATTCTGGTTCTTGGTTTAGCCATGCTAGCTCTTTTTCTCAGGTGGGTTTTATAGTTGGATCCTTCCCATCATTGTTACTTGGCGCCTATGGAGGAGAAGATGCCTTGCTCGTATGGAAGGTATTATGGAAACTCATGAAGCTGTTGTTCATTCTATTTGTGTGTGGCTAGGTTCCCTTTGTCATGCAGCAAAGAATCCTATTAATTTGTCTCGTTGGGTGGCATGATTCTAGAGGCTTTGCGGATTAAGCCAATTGTGCCTAAAGCTCCTTGTTCCAAAGTGGTTAAGTGGTTAAAACCGCCGTCGGGATGATACAAATTGAATATGGATGGTAGTAGTCTGGGAAATCCAAGCACTTGTGGCATTGGTGGAGTTATTCAAAATGACTCAGGTCGTCTTGTCCAGGCTTATGTCTTTCATATTGGTTTTGGTTCTAATAACAAAGCGGAAATTCTGATGCTCCTTCAAGGTTTGAGAATTTGTAAATCTTTACATATTTCTAATGTGATAGTAGAAACAGATTCGATGGTGGTTATTTCTTGGTGGAATAGAGGAAGATGTGGTGTGTGGTACCTAGAGGATTTTTGGGAAGAACTTGTTGGATTGTCTTGCACTATGCATTGCCGTTTTCAACATGTGTTTCGTGAAAGTAATATGGTGGCGGGTTGGTTAGCCAAGGAAGGGCCTTAGGTGCCACATTGTTTTTTTCTAATAATTGTGATATGCCTCAGATTCTAAGAGGATTGCTCCGTTTAGATTTCTTAGCCCTCCCATCTTTAAGATGCTAGTTGTCTGGTTTTTTGCGGTTTTTTTTTCTTATTCATTCCATAGGATTGTCATAGATGTTTCTTGGTTGCGGTCTTGTTGGGTTTTCCCATGGGCCTTGATTATTACCAAGGTATTCCTCCGTCATAAGTGAAGGCTTTATTAATAAATTTGGGAGGGGGTCACTTTTGGACATGTGACTTTTCGCTCTTCTTAAAAAAAATACAATAAATCATACAAAAACATGACAAAAATGTGTGTGAAGATTTACGTTGTGGAGGCAGTGGCCCAACCATCCGATTTACTTTTTGACTTAAAGACATGAGACATCTTGACCATTGTGGCTTTCCTGGGTTTACTCTTTCATGCACTTGTAACTTGTAAAGTATCACACGAGATACCAACAACAACCCAGAACTCATAACAAGAAAAGAGTGGAAACAAGAATGTGATCAAGAAAAGAGAGAGAAACCAAGAATCCACTTTATTGATTCTTGAATAAGGTTTTCGAGGAGTCTCAAACCTCCATACACTTCTGGTAAGAGTGTTCATCCGGATTCTAGCCCGGGTACCTGGGTTTCAAACCCGAGCTGGTACGGAACTAAATCCGGTCTGCAACTCGGGTTTTTTTTTTTAATTTAATAAAGGCCTATAGTATTAAATTTTTTTCAAGAAAAAAAATAAAAGCTTTTTAAAAAAAAAAAAAATCTAAAGCCTATATTCCATTACAATTGTTTTAAGAAAAAATGTTGAAAAGCATATTTTTATATTTAAAACTATTATTGCCTTTTTATCTAAATGCATCTTAAAAAAAATTCAATAATTCTCATGTAAAATGCATGCAATAATGTAATTCACTACATATTAAATTACATTACATTACACTAAAAAATACAAAATTATAATATATGAAGATTACAAAATGCTTCAATTGAAAGTTTGAAATTGCCATCTATTCAGCTGTCTTTGTGTCGTTGAAGTGTTTACTAATTGCATCTGCACATCATAAGAAACTGGAGAACCTGAAAAACAAAATGATTTCTAAGAAATGTCTTACTTTTAAAATCAACAAAATAAACTCATTAGTTTTTGCATTCAATCTCTTCAAATCTCCTGACTTTTCGCTACATTCAATCTCTTCAAATATTTTTTCCCAATCTCCTAAAAGGAATGATAATTTAATTAAATAGTCAAATGCCAAAGCCATTGGTATGCAGTTACTCGTAATTAAGTTGATCTAAAAGTTCTAGAGACATATGTAAGAGAACCGTTCTACACCTTGGCATCATTACAATAAATTAAGAAAATGGCAGTGAGTACTGCAGGATAGCTCATGATTATTCCTCTTGCCATTGAGAGAGAGAGAGAGAGCAGCTTCCTTCAAAATAGTTTTTGAGGGAATGGTCCGAGGAGGCTCCTAAGTCCTTGTCGGACATGAAAAAGGCATTGGAGGAGGAAAAGAACTGGAGGAAGGACTTGGAAGCTCACCAAGGTGAGGCCAAGCGGGATTTAAAGGCTTGTGATGCCACCATCCGTGGTTTGTGAGAGGAGTTGTCATATGTCTGTGGTGTTCTTGACAACGCGTGGCACCTTGGTTATACCGATGGCTTAGAGTGGATGAAGACTCACGTTCTTCAGAATACTCAATACGACTTGAGGGCCCTGTGTGTGTGGGAGCTTTTTCCACATAAGGATTCCATGGAGTGAGCCGCTTTCCTCAGAAAGGGTTTGATTTCAAGCTCCCTCGGTGATAGCACCGTTGGGAACAATCCTGCCAGCTAAATATTGACTCTCCTCGACCGCATTCCCCGCGACTCTTCCGAAAAATCTTCTTGCTCTTCTCTGTTGTTGTGGCCTTAAACCTCCTTTTCAGCTTCTCGTTCCCTTTTGCTATTGAGCTCATCTTTAGCTTCTCGTTCTCCCTTTTGCTTAATTAGCTCGTCTTCGAGGCGATTCCTGTCTTGCTGTCTTCACCTCTTTGAACAGTTTCTTGTACCCATCCTCTGCTGGCAAGCAGTTCCTGGTGGTTCATAAGAATCCGATTATATCCAGAATAGGCGTCCATAAAACTGAGCATATGGTGGCCTGTCGTTGAGTCGACAATCAGGTTGATGCATGAAAGCTGGAAGCTATCTTTTGGGCAGGTTTTGTTGAGGTCGGTGAAGTCGATGCACATTCTCCATTTGTCGTTCGAATTCTTTACAAGCACCAAGTTAGACAGCTATTTTGGGTGGTGGACCTCTCAAATGAATCCAGCGGCTAGTAGGCGGTCCACTTCTTCAGCTTTGGCAACGTTCTTCTCTGCAGAAACGCTTTGGAGTTTCTGCAGCACTCCTTTGGCCTTTGGGTCTACGCTAAAGCTGTGCTATATGATTTCAGGGGCTATTCTGGGCATGTCCTCGTGGCTCCAAGCAAATACTCTGGTGCTTGCCGAGGAGTTGCTAAATGACGCTCTGTGCCTTAAATGTGATTTTGCTGCCAATTCTTGCCACTACTTCTGGTCAATCCGGGTTGAATGGGACAAGTTCCAACGACTCGTTTGATTTCGCCTTTTGAGCTTCTACTTATCTTGGACCTCACCTTTGGCTGGTTCACAGTTGAGAGGTAGTGGCAAGGTTTAATCGTCCATTGTAGGGCAAATCGTGCTTACCCCACCTTTAAGAGGTATCTCTTCGTGGGTGTGCTCTTATCTTTCTTTCGTGACCTCCCCTTCAATCTTGGGAATTTGGTTCTTTTGATTGTTAGTTTCCCTGTTTGTTGGTGCTATTGCTGCGCTTCCGTGTTGTCTAGAACAGGTTGTTGTATGCATATGAAGTACACGCAAGATCTATACTCATCTCACAGACAGCACTACTGTTAACGTTGTATTTTGCCAGCCTTTGGGCAGGGTTCTAACAACTTAGCTCTTCAAAACTTAAGCTTGAGAAAATGAGAAGAGGGCAACTGGGAGGGGGTGGTCTTAGAGTCGGGGAGTCTCCCATGTCAAAGTCAATAATTTCTCTTGGGAACTTGTAAATAAGTGAGAGAGCCTAGGGATCTGAGAGAACTTCTCGTATTAAAGACTTGCTATTTATACCATGACTCAGAGGGGTAGATTGTGTCTATCCCTATGGAGTATGTGCCCTTCATACTGTTCTTTCTGTCAGAGTCATTTAATGCTACGTGGCTCTACGACAGCACCATTAATGTGGTGTGTAGCTCAGGTAGTGGCTCCATTAATGCGGTGTGGTTCTCTAACCTTGCTTCATCCTTTGTGATCCATTGATATTTCCAGGTTAGAGGATCGAGGATCCTCTGTATTTCCCACCGTGTCTTGTACAAGCTCCCATGACCAAAGTGTAGCCAAGTGACGTAAAGTGGGTCAGCCCCATCAATTACATGATTGCTTTCCCTCGTGGACGTCTTGCTCCACGGATGATCTTGGAACTCTGGGGCCGGGTATTGGGTTGAGGCCTAGTGGGGAAAATCCCTTTATAGTTACCCCACCAATTCCTCTTGGACAAGTCTGAGGGGAATTCTTCCTTCACTCCCCCGGTTAACTAGCTTTTGTACTCAAAACTACACGACTTCTTTTGTCTTTATTCTAAGCCTTGCAATGGTCGATCTCCAACTTTTATGGTTGCATGACGGTTTTGTTCTACATTGAATTGCACCTCTTCGGTCCTTTCAACATGATGCCATGTCAGGCGGTTATTTATTTCTCGCTTTGCATAAGTGGATTTCCTTGTTGGAATCATGGTGATAGAGGGATTCTGGTGGGACATGTGGACTTCTATAGCTCCGAAAAAACTCAAGCAATAATGACCAGAAAAATTGTCTGAAGTCTCCTCTTGAGTTGTCTCCAAGAAATTGAATCAAAAGTGATAAAAGCCTAAGGAAAAAGCTATGGAGGAATCATATATTGTTGGAGGGGCTAAGAGGGGATGTGAGGGTGACCATTTGATGATGGGTTTTCAGCCAAAACCGTGGGCTACGACACATGATTTTCAGCCATGGAAGTTGTCAAGTGATGGGTGGTGATGAGGTGGCTGATTGCCCTCCCATCTGCTACTATTTGGGTGGACAAGGGAAGTAGAGGTATAGTTTGGGAAGTGGAGGAAACTTCCTCAAGAAGCTATGCATAGGTGGAGCTTTTCGATAGGCCTTAGTGGGCCTAAACAGATTGGGCCTCATTTAGGATTTCCAGAGGGTTTGGTTTGGTCTTTTGGTTTCTAACAAGCTCAAATCTAATTTTTATTAGCCCAATGAAATTACTAATTATAAAAGAATGAATGAGGGTGTAATGACAAGAATTTGAGTGGTTAAAAGTCTGTGAAAGTGATTTAATCAAGTGATTAAACGCTAAACGAAAACGAACCAACATTTAAGATTTGGGAAACCATTTATGGTTTCGGCTTTCACGGGGTTTTGGAGTTTCACTAGGGTTGAAAACCTATTTGGCGCAATGAATTATAATATGTATATTCTTTTTGTAAATACATTTTTACACATTTGATCATACATACTCATATAAAAGTCTAGAACTTTTATAGACTATAGTTAAATTCAATACTATACTAGTATGTGTTAATTTTTATAAAATAATATACTTATACTATAATATAAATAGACTAATAGTTTAGTATATGTAAACATTATATAATTACTAACATAATAATCTGTAAAACTGAAAAAATCGGAGCGGACTGGACTAAAATCGAAAAAATTGGAAGTTTTGATTTCAGAAGTAAATTAGTCCAGTATCAGATCTTAAATTTTCAACACTGATATATACTGTTTCTGTTCTAAAAAATGTACAAAACCAGACTGAACCGGATTGGTTACACCCCTATTTAGCTTATTTTTAAAAAGAACTTTTTGTGGGCTTTCAAATGTTAAATTTTCAAAAATTTAAATTCCAAAAGTAATTCAGTGCTAATTTACTTCTATACTAATATCTAACTTATTTTTATACCAGACTTTACTGTAGTGTCTAATTACATGTTATCATAATATAGTATTACATATTATTTTTTGTATCTAATTACATGTTATTCTACTATATTATTACATTTTATTATATTATATTAGTGTTTAACTTATTTATAACTTATTTTTACATTAGACTATTTATTTTCTAGTGTCTAATTACATGTTATTATATTAATGTCCAACTTATTTATATACTAGACTTTCTAGTGTATAATTACATATTATTAGACTTTAATAAATTAGTATATGTGTTATTAACTTGTTATACTAGACTTATTTAAATACTAGTATCTAACTTATTTCTATACGTAGTTGTGTATGGTAGTAATACTATGATGTTTACATATACTAATCTATCATTAGTCTATTTATATTATAATATAAGTATATTATTTTATAATAATTAGCTCAAATAGTATATTATTAAATTTCACTATATAAATTCTAGTTATATAATTGTATAATTATACTAGTATATATGATAAATATATAGATAAATACATATTCTAATTACATATATACAATATCAGAGTTGGAGGGCAAAGTTGGAGTTGAAGTCGAAGCATAAAGTCTGTGTTGAATCAAATTAGAGTCAGAGTCGGCCCAGCCACAGCTTCGACTCTGACTTTGACTGAAAAATTAAAAAAAAAAAGAACAGACTCTGATACCGTTTTGTCGAAGCCAAAGCAGAGCCAGGTTTTTGAATTTTTGCTCAGCCTAAATCTCTTCTAGTAACTTGAATCATGAGGAGATTTAATCAAGCTGGGTTGTGTCGAATCAAATTTAGAGGTATTAGTCGGGCTGTTAATCAAGTTGGGCAGTGTCGAATCATTATAGTCCATGTTATTTGTTGGCATTAGATAACAATACAAAGGATATATAAAAAAATTTGAAGAAAAAAATTTAAATAAGTGCCATGGTTTTGGGCTAGTCGGCGGGTCAACGCCCCCTACCACCCCGCCATCCATCGACTTGAACCTTCCTGGGCAGTGCGAGCAACCCTACTATCCTCCTCCTTTTCCTATTTTTAGTATTTGATTTTTCTTCTCACGACCACGCCGTGGTGGTGATTTTATTTTTACTGTGTGCCGTGATGTTTGTATTTTATAATTTCTTGAATTTGTTGTTGGATGATAGATTTGTGGACTTTAGAGATGGATTTGTAGATTTATTGTTGTTTATCGGTTGTTTTGTATTTTTTTTAGAATTCTTTTTTGCTTTTTCCAGTTATTTTTAGCGATGGCTAACCGGTAGATGGCAGGGGACGGACGCACCACGAGGCCAATCTGCCCCTCAACACCCAAACGGAGGGCCCTGCCCTCAAGGCGTGGGGCAAACCCCACGCCCCCCCCCCATGTCGAGGGCGGGAAGCACCAGTACCATGTTTTTCCTATATAAAACACAATTTCTACAAAAATGTGATGGACCAATCAGGTTACTAAAATGAGCAAATGACTAGAATAACAATATTTCTTATTCTTGGGTACTCGAATTACTCAAATCAATTGAACCCGCAAGTTAATCCAACACAACTCAATTGTTAATAAGGTGAAGTTATAATCGATCCAAATGGATCCGAACCTGTTTATACTCGATCTTAATCATATATTTTACATTTTAGATTCGCGGATCATATTAAAAGCTGACAACCTTAGTATGAGAGTAGCTGTAACATTTAGAGCAAAGCTTTTGTGAGAGTGAACTTATTAATTAGACAGTGGAATGCAATCAAATAAATTGATATAGTTTGAGGTGTAAATTGTTCATACTGTTATTTGAGGAAATTAAAAAATGAATGAGAGTTTGAGTTCCCTAAAATGTCTTCTCATTTAAGGTTAAATATTTTATAATTTGAGAACCAATATAAAAATATATATGATAAAATAATTAAATTTAGCTAGTTTTAGCTAAATTTGTGAACTAGGACCAAGATTATCTCCATATTCAATAAATTAACAAAAGATGACTAAATCGTTTGAATATTACTACCTGAAAACATTTTTCTACTAACAATCATTTCATAATTCAAAGTATGAGTAAAGAGAATAAATAAGAAAACTAATATAGAAATATGAAGAGTTATCAAATACCACACCAACATTCATTATTATTGCATAGAAATATGAAACATCTAATTTGAGTTATTTATCAAAGATGAGAAGAGCTACCAGCTTCCTTGACTAGGGATGATAGAATTATGTTCTTGATTGAGAGATTCTATGATTGAGTACTACTGGACTGACTTGATTCATTTGAATGCATTGATAAGCAATCTTGATTTGAAATCTCCACGTTATGCTCTATTTGTTGCTCTGGTAATGAAAATAAAGGCTTAGGAGGTAGTCGCAAGGATCCAACTTCCCCTTCAAGCATTTCTACCACTTTGTTCATTGAAGGACGATCACTAGGCTTCATCTGTATACACCATAAAGCAACTATGATCATCAACTTACCTATTTCCTCTTCCTCCTTTGTGGCATATTCCTCCATTTCTATATCATTTCCATCATGCAATTGGTCGTAGACCCATGTGGGAAAGTAGATTTGGCTCGAATGTTCTGCATATGCATTCAAATTCTTTCTTCTACTTGCCATTTCCATCAATAACAGTCCAAAACTATAAACATCAGCTTTGTATGAGATGCCTCCAATATTTTTATAGAAAAGCTCAGGAGCCATGTATCCAAACGTTCCCCTTGCAGCAGTCAAAGAAACAATGCTATCATCTATTGGATATGATTTTGCTAAGCCAAAGTCAGAAAGCTTGGGATGAAGATTCTCGTCAAGAAGAATGTTGTGAGGCTTTATATCAAAATGCAAAATTCGTATGCCACAACCTCGATGTAAGTATTCAATCCCACGAGCCACCCCTAGAGCAATTTCATGCATTTTCTTGTAGCTTATGAGGATACTTCCTTCTTTCACAAAAATATGGTTATTGAGAGACCCTTTAGACATGAACTCATATACAAGAGCGCGCTTTGAAACCAACGAGTTGCACTACATTAACATGATGAATTCTTCCAATGGTTGCAACCTCACTGATAAAGTCTTGCCCATTAGCTTTGCTCTTAGTTAATATCTTTATTGCCACGAGTTGGCCACTTCGAAGTGTTCCTTTAAATACAGTTCCATAACCTCCTTCACCAAGTTTGTCCTTGAAATTCTTGCTCATCTTCCTAATTTGTGGGTATGAATATCTTATCGGTGCGAGGTTGTTGTGACTTTGTAGAAAGTCTTCAATAGCATCGTACATTGACAAATGCCTCCTTCGCCATTTATAGATCAAGAATGCAACCACAATTGGAGTCCCTATTACCATTTTTGCCACAAGGTATAGCCCTATTGAGAAACAACACCACATGAAAGAATTGGTTACATTTTTCAAATAATCTCCTCTTCTATAATAGAGAGACTAATTATCAATTTTTTTTTATTTTTTACATCTTTATTTGATTTTATTTTTTTGTATTTCCTAGTTTATATTTGAACTCTTTTTTATTTTAGAAAGAAAATAAAAATAGAGTTCAGAATATATTGATTTATAAATAATAATTATTTCTGAAAACAGATAGATTGTGGCGCTATTATAAAAGTTCCTCTGTTTTTGCCTTGATACATTTACAACTCAAAGTACTTGTCTTTGTAAATTGTGGTCCACTTGCCTTTCTCAAAACAAGGTTTTTTTTAATCATATTTATTTAAATGTCATTAAAATAATCTTATTCTTTTATGGTCCACTGTCTAGAATATCTTCTGAAACATTTTTTGCTATTAGGTATATTCCTATATATATATATATATATATATATATATATATATATGGAGAAAACTCACCAAGCTATACTAAAAGAAAACTAATAGGTTGTTGCACTGCTTTAAAAATTCCCTTTTTATTAATAGGGTTATAGCTCAGTTATTAGTCTTTCGAGATACTAGCTAGTAATTAAGAACAAGTATTCATGCTTCACGGTCTAAATAACAATATACTAAAACCAGGAAAAAAATGAAGAAGATCAAAGGGGATGAGATATTGTTAGCTTCTTACCGAGATAGAAAACCAGTAGAATCAACTCTTTGGGTGAAGCAACTACAAGAAATATATATATATATATATATATATATATATAGAAACATAATAATGAATCAACAAGGTGACTTAAATAGTTTTGAGAGTACGTACAACAAGAATTTATATAAACCTCTTGACTTTTATGTCTAAATTTCTTGCTCTATGTGAAATCACTACTTGTCTCAAAAGTTTAACACAAAGTGTAGAATATTTAATTAATGAGATAAAGTGTAGAGTCGGGATTCGAATTCAAGACCTCTACTCTGATACTACATGAAATTACCACTTATCCCAAAAAGTTAAACTGATGAGAAGATGTAGATTTTATTATTTATTTTATATCATAACATTATATATAACCTACACTTTTTAACCTATTTGTTCATAGAAAAATGTGCAATTACTCTGAGATCTTTGTGTAACATAATAACATTTTGCTCAAAACACATCCATCGTTTCCTTTTTACTTTTTTACAATCAGGAAAGGTGTTCGATAAGCAAACAAGAGCACGTTTGCTCACCCCTTTGCCTAACATGCATGGATTCATCCAACTTTTTCCTAGAGGCAATATAATATCTACAAGACTACTATAAATCGAACCCTATTCAAATTATTCAAATCCTACCCTCAACACTTGAGTCATGTGAAGCATGGATATTTGATGAGACTTTCAACATATAGAACAGCTCATGTTAGCCTACAATATTGAGAGTTTCAACATTTTCGACTTGATTGAGGCTTGAAAATGAGTGTTTCAAGTAGGTTACAAAATAATTGATGAGTGCATGCCTGCAATATTCATGACCCAGCTAATTTCTATCTATGTCATTAATGTGCAATTCTGCACTTTGATATTGCAAACAACTTTTCTGAAAGTTGAACTCACCTGGCACTGCCCAATATCCGGTGTAGTGTACTGCATCATATAGGGCTTGAGGTAACTTTCCTCGTGCTTTGACAACAAAAGAATATGGTTAAACTCACCATTTTCTTAATTGAAAATATAGTTATAAGTTACAAATAATCGTCGTATATATGTAATTATGAAAAGTAAAAAAGAAAACTTTCAAATGTTCCTAATTAAGGATATTGTATGCTCATTAATAGTACTGTATGGTTCTTTAATTTGCATGATCTCTAGAGTTCTCTATTGAGTTTTCTCAGGGATTTATTTATAAATATGGACCAGCTTGAATCTAATTAGTTTGAGTGCGTAGCTACAATTTAACTTTCATATTACAATTAGATTACCACTCAAGAATAATGACATTCGTATTTGCTCTTGTATTAATTCTTTCCCTAGAAACTAAAATTCTAGCATTTATCAATGGTATTAGAGCATAGATCATTTTGTAGCATTTATCAATGGTATTGGAGCATATATATATATCTATCTTATATGTACGTAGACCATGGAAACAACTTCCAATATCACAACGTACATTCAATTATTCAGGTGATCAGGATCACCCCTTTGCTTATGAATGTGAAAATATTAAAATATTAAAAAAATCGAAGGAGGGAGGAGAGAAAATTCTTACTTATGGCTTCCGATGCTCTCCCAAGTCCTTCCATAACATCTACAATAATATAACCAAGAAAATTCATTAATGAATAAAAATAGGTGATTAAAATAATTAATAAAATTGTATAAACAACTAATTTGCTTTCTAGTCATGTTTAGAAAGAAATTAGAAACAACTCCATAAAGGTTCTGATCATTCCGTATATCTTCAATTTGGGTCGAGTTCGATTCAATGCCATACTCAGAATTGGGCTTTAGCAAACTTCTATTTGATGAGGCTTATTAATGTTTCTTAGAGTGTCAGTCTTTATCCTAGGGCTTGTAATCACCGATCACGTACACTTGTTAATACGAAAGATTTTAAGTGGCTTCATATATCAATCATTGAAAAGCAGCCATTTAAAAAACTTTAATTAGGACAAAAAAGAATATTTCTTAACATGATTTTAATATTCCTCTGATTATGTGAACATCAAGCATAATGAACCAATTCTATTTTCATTGGGATCACACATAATTAAACTAGTTCTATCTCATTTGCCGTTCTATCATGTACAACTATTCTTCAAACAACTTTTTGAGATACGAGTCTCATCATTGTATACGTCCTCAAGTCTTTTGAAGAATCCTGAACCGACTGCCAAAACAAAACCTATATAAAATTAGAAGTCGAAGAATTCTAAAAAGGAAAGAAATAGTCGAGATGTACGTAGATCATGAAGATCTCGATCGACTATCAGAAAGTGTTGCGTATTTTTCCTGCATGCATTCTTCTACGTGCGCACGTACCTATACTCGTGTTATAGCATTGAATTTTGTTCGCCGCACCAAGGTAGCAAACTTCGCAATATTCACAATAAACTCGGATCCAATAAAGCCTAAAACCATATAACAATTCGTTGTGGATCTCTTCGCAGGAAGGAGCTTTTGTATATCGATAGGCTTCCCACGATATTAGGGATATTATCTCTAGTCGGCAAGATTCCTCCACCTCCTCTGGATTTGGAACTAGATCATATGCAACATATCTATGCATCTGGGAAGATGATGAAGAGTATAACTCGGAAGAATATACTCCGTTCTTAGAGCAATTAGTTGGAATGTTCAAATAAGAGGGTGATTTCACTTGCTTTTCACAGCTCAAGAAAGCCATAGTACCACTTCTCAATACTGAGTAAGTTTCAGATGGATCCCCTGAGCTAAAATTATGATAGGTTAAAACATAACGAGGGATAGAGGAGAAATTAGCCCTCTGAATACCCGAGTCTACTACTCGAATTGTGTAGTCGCTGTAATTGATTTCCCGCACATAGTACTGTCCACCATATAAGTATAAGACAGTAATGTTGTTCTCACATGACAGGTTATACCTTTGGTCGCCGCAGTTTGGTGGATCCTCCATTAATCGAAATGGATAGCTTATGTTTTGGATACTGCCACAGGAAGAAGGAGAACAACCTTTTCGTGCCCCGGTAAGATGAATATCCTTAACAGTGCAAGTTTGATGGAATAGCAAAAGAACGAAAAGGGCTGTGAGGACTGCAGGGAAGCACATGATTCCTCTTGCCATTGAGAGAAGAGAGAGCGTTGAATGAATCATTGAATACAAAGGAGTATTTACTATTTATGGAAAATGGTAGTATGGTTATTAAAATATTTATACTAAAGTGTATATATATATATATATATATATATATATATATATATGAATATATATATATATATTAATGGTTAAGAAAGTAATTATTAGTGAATTTATATATATTTTTATTTTTTAATGGTTAAAGATATTTAAAAAATACTTAAAAAAAAAAATTCATTTATACTAGTGTGTATATTTAGGCCTAGTTTGTTTTTGTAATTAGATGAGATGATTAGAAATGAGTTAAGATAAAAGTTGAATAAAATATTGTTAGAATATATTTTTTTAATTTTTTTTATTTGAAAAAATTAAATTATTTATTTTATTTTGCATAGAAATCTGAAAAAATCGTAATAATTATATTAGAAGAAATGAGATGAGATGAATTGAAGAATTTTGTAAAAATAAACAAGATCTTATACGGTTATACACATTTGGTAGGCAACCAGGAGTAAGTTAAAATAATGGATAATTAAGAGGCGTGGCTTGTGCTGTGGGTTGAAAGAATGTAAATTGACTTGTGATTGTGCCAACCCAATTAAGTTAAATAAATAAATATCGTTATTGATTAGAAAATAATAAATATCTTTGTTGAATGCGTTTGCAAGGAAATTACTGGTAGCTTGTTCCAAGTCCAGGTCATCAAGGGATAATTGGCCGGCCTAGCTACTACCTGCCGGCTCGTAATAATAAATTCCAGATGCCCTCTTTTCAAAACTTTTCGTACCTAAATATGCCATTGACACTCGATCAATTAATTCCGGGAACACGCAGCTGATAATGTATTTTGTCTCTTCTGATTTGTTTTAAATAATACTTAATTTTATCAGTTGGCTTCTCAAAATTATCTCGGATATTTTATTTTATTTATTATTAATAATTTAAGAAGTGATTATTAATAAAATTTTTTATTTTATTATTATTAAAAATTATTTTAAAAAAATATAATTACACTAATTATAAATTTACGAAGACAAACAGATAGCATTGAGTATTAGCATTATTTTTAAGTTTCGGTCTTTTAAAACGAATTATTGACTAGATTTCGAGTCGTCCGATACTTTTTATTTATTTATTTTTAGGGTTAATTACACTTTATTTTTCAAACTTTAACTTAATTTTTAATATATTTTCGAAACTATTAATTATATTAAAATAGATATTTAAACTTTTAAAACTTCTCAATCTAATAAAAATTTATTGTAAAAATATAATTTTTATCTAATTTATTATCATTAATTGTATAAAATATAAAATAATATATACTATCAATTAATAATAAATTATTAATCATTAATCATATATAAAATTATTTTATACCTAAGTTGCAAGTAAGTATGAAAAAACTTTATACATAATGAAATTATTTGATATTCATTAACCATATATAAATTAATAAAAAAAACTTAATAATTAATGATTTATTATTAATTGATAGTATATATTATTTTATATTTTATATGGTCAATGATAATAAATTTGATAAAAATTATATTTTTATAGTGAATGTTATGCACATGAGCAGTAAATGTAGTGAATTTTAATTAGATTTAACGCAGTTGGTAGACGGAAAGGAGGAATTGAAAAGTTTTGAAAGTTAAAAAGTTTACTTTAAAGTAATTAGTAATTTTAAAGACATTGTAAATTGAGTAAAAGTTAGAGAGGATAAAACGTAATTGATCCTTATTCTTATTTTTATTTTTATTTTATATAATACACATTACTGATCAGAGAGGATCAGAAATGGCAATCTCGTGTTCCTTCTTCTTGTTTATGGTTTTCACGATGATAGACCACCACGTAGGAGGCGAAAATGCTTGTGAAGAATTACGTTGTGGAGGCAACGGCCCAGCCATCCGATTTCCTTTCCGGCTCAAAGACATGAGACATCCTGACCACTGTGGCTTTCCTGGGTTTACTCTTTCCTGCACTCATTCAAACCAAACACTGCTCGAACTGCCCATTTCAGTAAAGCTCTGTCGAGAATATTGACTATAAATCCCAGGTTATTCAACTTTCTGACCCAAATCACTTCTTCCCAAGAGAGCTTAGGATACTCAATCTATCTTCTTCGCCTTTCCAAGATTTCTACTACCCTCGTGGCTATGGCTTATTCAATTGTTCAGAAACAGATCAGAGAAATGACATCTTCAGAATCTCTTGTCTGAGTGGCCCTACCCACCAAGTTTACGCCTTGGGTTTATATGATGCTCAATCGTTAATGGAGTTGCCCATATCGTCTTGTACAAAGATGTATAATATTCCGTATGTTCCTGAAGGTGCAGTGAGGGGCGACGCTAACATTCTTCGCTTGAAGTGGTACAGTCCAGACTGCAGGCGCTGTGAACGGAGAGGCGAGAATTGTAGAATTTTGAAGAATAATAATAGCACTGACGAATCAAAAACCGAGTGCTTCCCCAGACAAAGAAATCATGGCAAAGGTAGAATTGTCTTCCATTCTGCATCGTCAAACGTTGTGTATGCATTATCAAATTGTTACCTAATTTCCATCCAGAAAAAAAAAAACTAATTAAAATGTTCTCTAAAAACTGCTAGCAATTTTGTCCGTCTGATTCGTTATTCTCGAAAAGAAAAATAAAATAAAAAAAGATTTGGCAGTCGCAGACTCGCAGTTATTTTATAACCGGAAATTTTCATCCGGCCAGTGCATGAATTTACAAGGAACCGTTTGGATATAACAAAGTGTATTATTTGATGATTATAATTTTTATAAAAAATATAATAAATAAATCAATCTTTTTAAAATTTTAAAATAATAATAATATTAACTAATAATATTATAATAATATTTTATTTAAAATTTAATTTTTATTTCAACTCATTTAATTCTATAAATGTGATTGTGGTTGACAGCTTATGTCCATTAGAACCCGAAGGATTGACTTAGGCTTTCGTTTTCAGAAGACATTTCATTCCATCTCAACTTATTTTAATTTCATTAATATACTCTCCTAAATTTTAATATAAAATAAATAATTCAACTGTTTTAAATTCATCTAATTTTATCTGATTTAATCATTACATTTTTCTTAAATTTTAATACAAAATAAAATAAACAATTCAACTTTTTCAAATATCAAAATAAAAATAATATTAAAAAATATATTCTAATAATATTTTATTTAACTTTTTAATTTTAATCTCAATTCATCTCATCGCATCTCACCTTATCTCTAAAAACACTAAAGTCTCAATGTCCTTCAACGTTCTGAAAACACTAAAGTCTCAATGTCCTTCAACGTCTCTCTCCACTGATGTCCATTAGAGTCTCAAGGATTTGACTTTTGCCATTAGAGTCCCGAGCTGTTATGCGCTAATAATCTCAACTCACATTTCAAATTACACCTAAGTCATATGGGCTTGAGTAACCGAAAAGTATCGATCCCTTTGGTTTGATTTTACCCAGAACTGAATAGTTCAGATTTTTATAATTAAATATTATTTATTGTTTTGTACGTATCTAAATGCATATAAATATAACACAAAGATATATCAAGATTCTAAACTGTATTTTATTAATTAACAAGTATATCATTAGGATAATGCTTAATCCACATACGACGGCCATTGAAAGGAGCTACCAATTTTTTTTTTTTTTTTTACCTAGCGATTAAAGAAGTATTTTTAAATGATGTTGTGATTTTTTTTTAAAATATTTAAAGATATAAAAAAAATGTATGAAAAAAAAGCAAAAAAAAAAAAAAAATACTCTTTTCGACGGTCACCTTTGGTGGAATTCATCTGTGGACCTAGCAGCGTCCTTATCATTATAAGAAGATTCTAATGATTGAATAAAGAGCATAGGAAAAGAAATTTTTGTGCAAACAATTATATGTTCTCTCAAGAAGCTGATGATGTTCAAATCTTTTACAGGCACATCAACAAAATTAGTGATTGTTGGTAAGTAGTTCGTGCCCACTTCAATTTTCATTGTTGGGAATATATATATATATATATATATATATATATATATGGGATTCTAGACCCATCATTGTTTATCTTTACCATGCAGGTGCCATTTTAGGTTCATTTTTGTTAGTACTGTTGGTCTTTGCAATCTACCGTGTCTATAGGCATGATAAAGTTGAGAAAGAAAATCAAGCAAGGATCGAAATGTTTTTGGAAGATTATAGAAACTTAAAGCCCACAAGATACACGTATTCTGATATTAAAAGGATTACAAATGAATTTGCTGATAAGTTAGGCCAAGGAGCTTATGGAACAGTGTTCAAAGGAAAGCTTTCCAACGAAATCTATGTTGCAGTGAAGATTCTAAACACTTCTAAAGGAAAAGGGGAGGAATTCTTAAATGAAGTGGGCACAATGGGTACGATTCACCATGTCAATGTTGTTCGCTTGGTTGGTTTTTGTGCCGATGGATTTAGAAGAGCCTTAGTGTATGAATTTTTATCAAATAACTCTCTAGACAAGTTCATATCTTCGGCAGATGTTAAGAATCGATTCCTGGGTTGGGACAAGCTACGAGACATTGCCATTGGAATTGCAAAAGGAATTGAGTATCTTCACCAAGGGTGCAACCAACAAATTCTTCATTTTGACATCAAACCTCATAATATTTTGCTAGACCAAAACTTCAATCCAAAAATTTCAGATTTTGGTCTTGCTAAGTTGTGCTCTAAAGACCAAAGTGTAGTATCTATGACCACGGCCAGAGGAACCATGGGTTACATTGCACCAGAAGTGTTCTCTAGGAATTTTGGAAATGTGACTTATAAAGTAGATGTTTATAGTTTCGGAATGCTGTTGCTAGAAATGGTCGGAGGCAGGAAAAATACAGAGGTTACAACAGAAAATATTAGCCAAGTTTATTTTCCAGAATGGATCTATAATTGTTTAGAACAAAAAGAAGACATACGAGTCTTCGTTGAAGATGATGGAGATGCTCAGATTGCAAAGAAACTCACAATTGTAGGGCTTTGGTGCATCCAATGGCACCCAATGAATCGTCCCTCAATGAAAGTTGCAGTTCAAATGTTGGAAGGAGGAGACAATTTGACCATGCCTCCTAATCCCTTTGCCTCCACAACTACTACAAGAACCAATGCAAGGATACCGGCAATGGATTTTCATCAAGAGTTACAAGTCATACCAGAATCAGAATAAAGACATGGAATTGTAGAATATGCTATAAAGATGTTGAAATTCTGTTACACTTTAGCATTAGTATAATTGATATGGATTCAATTCTGTTGGATTTGAATTGTTTCTTGTATCAAAATATGAGCAGTAAGCTATTGTAATTTCTACTTTTATTTTCTTTTTGCTACCAAGATAAAAACTCTAGAAACTCTTATTGAAGAAACATTTCATATAAAATTATATTATAAATCGACGGAAAAGAAAAGGAAATAGAAAATCAACCGATTGTAGATGACAAGACTATACTTAGCCTCATGTCAAAATAGATCTAAATTTATTCTGAAGACTAAAAAGAACATTCAGCCAGCCATTCCTGATGAATGGATAATGCCACGCGAGTTCTTCTTTTATCTACCATTGATATTTGTACAAAAAATTACCATCATCAGCAAGTTCAAGCACAAACCAATCTTGTTGGAGCTAGTAGTCTACAACTAGGCACTAGATTCAAATGAGAACTAACCTAATTTCACATGTCACAAAATATATGCAAATAACTTGAATTATTTGATTGTTGAGGATTAGATATGGAAATAGACCATGCAATCAAAAATCAATGCACTTCATGCCAACAATACATAGACCTTGGTTCCTAAAATAGAGGATATGAACTTGGTAAGTAGTAAATGGGTCTTCAAAATTAAAACTCGGGCTGATGGTTCAATTGAACGTTACAAGGCCCGACTTGTTGCACAAGGCTTAAAATAACTTCGTGAGCTTGACTATGATGATTCAGCCCAGTCGTCAAACTTGGTACCTTCCAACTCATTCTTATGTTGGCTTTTTCTCAAAATTGGTTATTGAAACATTTGGATGTGAGTAATGTTTTCTTATATGATGATCTACAAGGAAAATCTTTCTAACTAAACCACTTGGTTTTGAGGATCCTGCTCATCCTGATTATATTTGTTGTCTTCACAAAGCACTATAAGGCCTCAAAACAAGCTTCTTGGGCTTGGTACATGAAGTTTAGCTGATACATTAAACAAATTGGATTTTGGAGCTGTCCTTATGATACATCATTGTTTTTTCATCATCAAGGCTATGATATTATTATTCTCTTGACTTATGTTGACGATATTATACTCATTGGTTCTTTTATTTAATCCATTAATACTTTCTTGTCTCATATGTCAAACATGTTTCACATAAAGGACCTTAGAGCGTTGCACTATTTTATTGGTCTGCAGGTTACTAGAGACAACTCTACACTCACTCTATGTCAAACTCGTTACTTACTGTCTTTACTTCAGAAGTTCGGTCTTGAAGGCATCAAGCCAATTTCAACTCCTCTTGCTTCTTCCTTCAATCTTCTATGTCTGATGGAGTTCCTCTCACGGATGCTACTTTGTATCACCAAATGGTTGGCTCTCTACAATATCTTATGCTCACAAGATTGGCTATCACCTATCTTGTGCACTATGTTTGTCAATTCATGCAAGCATCGTGTGCATCTCATATTGTGGTTGTCAAACAAACTTTTCTCGTATTTAAAGGGGACACTTAATCTTGGACTTCACTTTGTTGATAGTCCACTCGCATCTCTTACTGACTACTATGATGCCGATTGGACGGGTTCAAGGAATGACAGCCGATCAACCTCTAGTTTTTATCATTTTTATCGGTCCAAATGTTCTATCATGGGGTGCAAAGAAACAAGCTACCATCTCTAGATTCATAACCATAGCATAATATAGAGTTTTAGCCTCCACTACAGCCGAACTTATGTGGTACATTCACTTGCATAAGAACCTCGACTATTTGTAACCATCCCTTAAGCTTCAGTGTGACAACAAAAGTGCACTGAATATTGTTAAGAATCCGTTTTCCACCATCTAGCTAAGCATACTGAAATAGATGTCCACTTTGTTTGTGAACAAGTTGCTTCTGGTATTATACAGCTCCCTCATGTTGCTGGACAGGACCAAGTTGCTGATATTTTCACCTAGTCCATGTGTGGTCCCAAGTTCAGGCCTAATCGGAGCAAACTTTACACTGGGCCCATCCAACCTTGAGTTTGAGGGGGAATGAAGATACATAACCTCCATGATTTGTTGCTAAGATCTCTCTGATCAATGGCTACTGTAAATTGTAATCCCTCTCCTTAATTCTAGCACTACAATTTTTTTAGCTTTTTGTAAATAGCATACCTATTAGTTGCCAGTTGTATATTTCCTATTTTGTTTCTTGTACAACTAGTAGGTCAATGTTAATTAGTAGCTTTGCTCCTATGTAAACAATATATAAATAAAATACCAGCCATGCATGAGGCAAGTTATTTTTCTTACAAATCGGAGAGTGCCAAGTGACATATAGGGCACCACATCACGAACCAACTGTCACATTACCATGTAGGATGTCCAATTTAGTCTAGGGATACTAGGAACCTCATGGACACATGGCACCATCACCACCCCCCATTTGGATCTCACTTTACACATGTCAAGCTTAGTATACATGTATAAGGAGTTTGAGTGTAAAACAAGCAAAACCCATGCCTCTAGTACATGCTCTTACACCTCTTACACCACCATGCCATTCCAGTTGCCTCTTGTACCTTCTTGACCAACTTTAGAATTAGCATTTCAAACCCTAAAACCAATACATACTTTGCCCTCCATGCCCATTGGTTTTGTCCCTCCAATTCCCACTTGACTTAAACAATTTTTATAAGCAACAATCACACCCTCCATGTACTTTTCTTACACTCACATGTATTTCTCTTACAACCTTGTACCACCTATGATCAACCCTCTTTGGTTTGAAATTCAACCCCCCAAACCATAGACACTCAATGGCCCTCCATCCCATCTGTTTGCACTTTGGTCTTCACACTTGAGCTAGTCCTAATTGCAAGTAACCTCCCATGCCCCTCTTTTACCTCACTTACACACACATTGCTTTTCATCTACACCATGTACCACCCATGTTCAGCCCCCATTGAGTTAGAAATTGAAACCCAAAACTATGCCCCTCCACCCCAATCGGTTTACACCATTCCATTCCCTCAAGATTCCGACAAATTTTGCAAGCAACCAAGACCGCTTGTGCCACCTGCCATGCTCCATTCCCTGCCCATATGGGCAGCTTTTGCAGCCCCAAATCCACCCCCACAGTCTACAAAAACCGCCCTCCCTTTTCCCCACACAACCAGTCAAGCTCAAGCCTAAACCACCACATCTATTATTTCATTTCTACAAGCAACCTTCATTAACTCCTATACCCGTTTGTACCAAACCCCAATAGCCTGTCCCTTGCCTTTTTCTTGTCCCAAACATCCTCCCTAGTCCCCTCCTCACTTGCACACAACTTCACACATCTCACATAGCATTTTGAGTGCAAACCAAGAGTGAGAGACAATTTGTATTGCTCATGGTGATCAAGCTTGGTGAGTTATTTTTCCTCAACCTCTTATCTTCTATTTTGTATTGCTCTAAGTTAGGAACTTGAGAATTTGGTGTTTGAATATTTTCCTTAAGATTAAATGGCAGAATCTTGATGATGTTGGATTTGATGGATTCGGCTAGCACATATTGCTTGTCTTGGAGTTTTGATTTGAAATGCCTTGTAGTCCTAGGGTTCTTTGGATGATTTCAGTTTCTAATGGAGTATTAACATGTACAGTGTATCTTGAAAATTTGGTGGATGGACCTTGAAAACCCTTGTTACTATTTTTTTTTTTTGATAAAACGGATCATCTCCCTTCATCAAGATAGGACTTACAAAGATGACTTGAAATCAAGTCAATTACAATAGTTAGTAGCTTCCTAGTGCACTTTCATGATTGACATGGTCTAGTCCAAACGGCAAATCTCTAAAGACCTACATCTTAGAGAAATACCACCTCTGTACACGACAGAAGTTACAAAGCCCCCATACCCCGACTAAGCAGGCTAGGGTTCACCAAACCCCACCAGATCCGACAACGCGGAGGGGGAACCACTACGCCCTTCAGACTAAGGTTTGAAGGCACTACATTTTTGGATTTTTATTAACCTAAAAAACATTACATAAAGGAAATTACAAAAAGAAAAGACTAGAAAAAAGGCTGCTATGGCGCGTGCATTACACAGCAACAACTGCATAAGCAGTGCACAAAAGGGGCTGCAGTGGCGCATGCAGTCCACGCGCCATATTGGAAGGGAAACTACTTGACGATCATGGGAGAACCAGACTCACAGACTCCAGAAATGCAGCACGTGGCATTGGCAGAGAGCTCCCCGGTGGTGCGTGAAAGCCACGCACCGAGCAACTCCGAGATCTTTGACTAGCGCATGCGGGCTACTCGCCGCTCCATTTGGCGCTGCATTCGGTGGTCTTGAAGATCGGACTGGGCAACATCATGGTGGCGCATGCTGACCTGTGGGTGGCAGGAAGTCTTAGATCTACGATTCTCCCTTATATGGCCTGAAAATCACAAAAAAACCACAAAAACACATAAACCACTACACAGAGGAGGACGGAGGGAGGGGGAAGGGAGCCGAAGCTCCCACCCCCTCTAGCCGAATCCGTGAAGAGTTTTTCTAGAGAGAGGGGAGAGTTGAGTCCATGAAACTAGGGGTTTGAGTTGAGTCCTTGATGAATATGCATTAACACATGATTTTGATACAAGTTTTGAGGTTCTTGCCTTGGTACTTGTTTTAATCTTGAAGATTGGCGTGATATGTTTTAAAATAATGCTAATACCTAGCTAGGGAATAACTATAATGTGTGTGGATGAATTATTTCAAGAAAACTTGCAAGCCACCTAAGGATTTAGTTAAAATATTCTAGAACAAAAGCAAGCATGTTTTGGTTTAGGGCTTATGCCACGATTGGTTTTCTATCTCTTTGATGTCTTGAATTGATTGCTTGGTGTTGTGTAATACCATCTAGAAATGAGTTCTTAGAATGTTAGAAGTGAGGATTTGCGGTTCATTGGAGTTTTTGATGCTCATTTGCAAGAGAAATGTTGGGGATACCATGCTAGGGTTTCAGGTTGCATAGTTGTGTTGTGTTTGTGCTGGTTGCCTCATATGATGAATGAATGATCATGAAAATTGAGAGTCTAGTATCTAAACATGATGCAAAGCTAGGGATTAGGATATGAGTAAATGTTAAATTCGGAGTAAGGCATGAATGGTATGCAAGATGGACCAAAAATCACACCAAGTGAGAATTAGGGTTTAGAACTCTCCACCAAGGTAAAATTGAATAACAAATTCCTAGTTTCATAAATGGATGTAGAATAGAAAATATATGATGTTTGTGAAGTTTGGGGAAATGTGGAGCCCGCTTGCAATTATTGAAAGTTAGGTGCCTATTTGCAAATTCCCAAGAGTGAAGGGGCAATTTTACAAATAGCGTACTAGGAGTAGTAAATTCTGATTGTTCTTAGTTAAATAAGATTTTCTAACCTTAGAATATCTCTCATTTCAGCCCGTTCTAATTATGTACACACGGATCTTTGTAAGTTAGCTTCTAACTTACTTGTAGTGTATGATAGTATGCTAGATAGTAAGTTTTATGCAAGTGAATCATGTTTTATCTTAACTCTTGTTATGTTTGAAATAATTGTGTTATGTGATGATCTCATTTGTAATAGGCATGAATATCTATCATATACCATGAACATATGTCATGAAGCATGCAAGTCTGTCACGTTTTTTTATTTCGAATCAAGAATGAATAAAATACTCATGGCGTTGGCATTCTATACTATCTGAGTATCTCTGATAAAATGAATAAAATACTCATGGCGTAGGCATTTTGCACTGTCTGAGTATCTCTAATGAAATGATGAAGTGAATAAAATACTCATGGCGTCGGCATTCTACACTGTCTGAGTATCTCTGATGAAATGAATAAAATACTCATGACATAGGCCTTCTACTTTATCTTAATATCTCTAATGATATGTAAGAAAAAAACATGAATGAACGAAATTTGTTTTATGAAAGCAACCATGTTATAAAGTACAAAAACTCTGATGTCAATGAAGTTATGTTTTGTAAAAGCAAGTCCATTTCAATTATGAATACACGTCATATTTATTATTGTGCATACTTTATAAACTAGTGGTAGTTTAGTTGTACAACTTGCTGAGATTGAAAAATCTCACCGTTGTAGAAGCTGTGCCAAGTTTAGAAGGAAGTGAGGGTGATGGATGACTGGCTTGAGATGATTGAAGACGAATTCACCCTTGAAAGCCAACTTGTGTTGATTGCTTCTATATGGGGATCTTTTTAAGTGCTTGATAATGGACCTTTGGGAGATCTTAGAGGAAGACCAAGGTCATGTTTTAAAACTATGTAGCATAAAACAATATGCTAAACTTATGTGTTTTCATGAAGGGTCAACAATTGGGACCCTACTGTTATTGTATGGTTGTTTAAGACATAATATTTTGGGATTTTAGTGTATTCTTGTACGATTTATAATTAATTCAAAGAAAAAAAAAATTCTACTGTGATTATGGCATATTGCTATAAGCACGCTATGTGTATTGCATATTATTCATCATAGACAGGGGTATGTAACCTTGTGTTGCATGTCCCAGTACTTTAGTCTTCGTCAAATCCCAAACGGAGATTGCGGGCGTCAAATAATCCCTTCAGTAGACCCACCCCTAATGTGACCCTTTAGGTGGAGTGTGCACATCTGCGGACGACACTGCCACTCTTCTTCGCCTTTTCCATGTTATTCCGGAAAGTCCCTTTGTCTGCATTGGTTTGTCCTAGACCGTTGCTCACCTTGGGCGAGTAGCTCTTGTCTTGTCAGAGCCATTGGCCTCCTTAGCTCCTCGTTCTCGTTTACATGGCGGGTGACTTTTCTAACTTGCCTACCAAGGTGTGAGACACTCATCTCCACCTCGGGACATGACTGAAAGGCTGTCTACAAGGTGCTTGCTTGCCTAATGTTGAACTAGCTGCACTTTGTAACACCCACAGCAATTTTTTGTACCAACCCAATAGAGTGGTCCTCATCTTTCCTTCCACTCAACCCTATTGGTGGTTGTCCCCTTGCACTGGCGGGGCCCTCACATACACCCAACTTTCTAAACATATAAAATCTTGTTTTGATAAAATAACATATGAATGGTTAAAATTAGGCTCAAAGTGTCTGTCCTAACATTAACTTTAGAAAATTTAAGAGAAATATTTTGGACATTATAAGAAATGTTTCCATGTACAAATTTTGATCTTAAACATGTCATAGCATATCATCAAACAACATGGGGTATCATCAATCGCATGCTTTTTTACTACCTATGATCTCACATTTACGTCACTTTGGAACCTATTCAAATTTCCCAAAATGATTCCACACTACAAGATCAATAACTTAATATGTTGCTCTAGAAAATTATAGAGAGAGAGAGCCTTTGTTTGTACGTTCACTTACTTTTCACAACATTAAAGTATGTACGACTCATTGATTTAAGAGTCTCCCGAGATAGGTCTTTGTTTGTACATTCACATCGATCATCAACCTTAACTGATTTTTCTTGTTGTTCAGGAACTCTGCTGTGTAATGACCTAAACATTGTAACATTCCCTCTAAATCTATAGTTATGCATCGTAGTTAAAATTACGAGATGAGTATTGGGTATGCAATCAGACAAGTAAAATAGTTAACTAGATATTCCAGATTAGACCTTTACTTCATAGCTAGTTGCTCGCTTGATTGAAGCCTGCATATCTAGTACTATAACTTTAGGCCTTCTTAAGTATCAATCCCTAGTGCTCAAAAGAGGCTAATCAAAGTGTATGGGTCTAAAAAACCCTTATAACCTACCTCTAACACCTGTTTTGATACCCCAAAATATGCTTATATATCCTAGTAGGGACTTAGGCGAATGAACAGTACCTTATCAATTCAACGATGAGAATGATACCACAACAAAAGCAGATAAGCAAACTAATCAAGCATCAAAGTCCTTATTATTGATATTTCTATTTACAGACATAAGAGTTATGGAATACATGTCCTTTACAATGCGACCCTAGGCTAAATTTTCAACTTCTTTGGGATCATCTGCAATGGGTGCTTCGGTCACCAAATCATTCAGGGGTTTGGCAGGATGAGGCTCCTCACTCTCTAGGAGAAACTTCAACCAACAAAAACTGTCTCTGATGTCTATGAACAGATATATCAATGATGGGTTTGATGCTTACATATATGTAGCTTATATAGTTTTTTCTAGAGAGAAAAAACCCTAGTCGCTCCTGATCCTGGAAATATTTCAAAGGACCCAAATCCTTGAGTTAAACTGGCTGTTGAGAAACTCCTTCAAAATGAAAACTCCATGAACATCATTACTGGAAATGAAAATATCATCAATAGACAAGAGAGCAATGAAAGAAGAACCTTGAACTCGAGTAAACAAAGAATAGTCATTCTTAAATTGAAGAAAACCATGCTGAACCACGGTGGAGGAAAATTTAGCAAACCATTGGCGGAGGCTTGCTTTAATCCATAAAGAGATTTGTGTAACAGACAAACTCGAGACTCCCTCTTATTGCCAAAACCAAGTGGAAGAGTCATATAAACTTCTTCATCAAGATCACCATTTAAAAAAGTATTATTAACTTCTAATTGGTTCAAAGACCAACCCCTGACAGCAGCTAAAGCAAGTAAGTATCGAATAGTCACCATTTTAGCCAAAGGAGAAAAAGTCTCCAAGTAATCGAAACCTTCACGCTGTGTATACCCATTCACAATTAAGCGGGTTTTATAACTTTCAACTAAACCATCAGCTTTAAGTTTAAGTTTATAAACCCACTTACAACCTATAGGTTGGTTCCCATCAAGTAAATAGTAAGAGACTAGGTTTTATTCTCTTCTAAGGCTGCAATTTCAATTGCCATTGCATCTCTCCATTGACTATAATGCATAGCTTGTTTAAAAGAGGTGGGTTCAAACTGATCCAAAATGGATAAGGAAAGAACTTGATAGGTAGGAGATAGTTTGGAATATGAAAGTGTATTAAAAAGATCATAAGGCTTACCTCCAGGAGGATATGGGACTGTAGGAGTAGAAACGTAACTAGAATTGTAATCATGCAAATAGCCAGGTAACCAAGACACACAAGTGGGACTTCTTAAAGAACAAGAAGGAATAGAAGCTGAATTAGAATCTGAAGGAAACTGTGAATTAGAAACAAGGCAATGCTGAGAAGCATGAAGATTAAAAGAATGGAATAGAAAAATGGATTCATGAAACAGAACATCTCGTGAGACAAAAATGGAGTTAGTGTCAAGATCTAAAAGCTTGTAACCCTTGACACCATGAGGATAACAAAGGAGAATACATCGAAGAGATCTAGGACCAGATTTAGCTCGATTATGAGAAAGAGTTGCAGTATAGTAAAGACAACCAAAAACTCTAAGATGAGTATAAGAATGGACAACATGATAGAGCATTTTGAAAGGAGTTTTATTAGACAAAACAGGTGTAGGAAGCCTGTTAAAGAGCTGAATAGCAATAAGTACACAATCTCCCCATAAACAAATAGGAAGATTAGCTTGAAACATGAGAGAACGAGTAACATTTAGAACGTGCTGATGTTTACGTTCAATAATGGGATTTTGTTGAGGTGTGTGCACACAACTACACTGATGAACACCACCTATAAAAGCAAAGAAATCATGCATAGAAAATTCAGCACCATTGTCTGTCTGAATGGTTTTAATTCTAGTTTGGAATTGAGTTTCAACCATAGAGAAAAAGGAATGAATCAATGGGCGTACTTCAGATTTATAGTTCAGCAAATAAACCCAAGTATGCCTAGAGTAGTCATCAACAATAGTAAAAAAATATTGGAATCCATCAATTGTAGGAGTAGACGTAGGATCCCAAATATCACAATGGACCAAATTAAAGATTAAATTAGTAACTGGAGTACAAGTAGGAAATGATAGTTTCTTTTGTTTATCAAGAGTAAAAATTGAGCAAGGTTGTTGCTTATTACAAGGAATTTCAGATTCAACATCATGAAGAACAGTCAATTTAGAAAATGAAGGGTGACGTAAACGATGATGCCAAAAATCAACAGAATTGTGTAAGATAAGAAAAGCAATAGGAGATATAGCATAAATGAAAGACTTCTGATACACTGGCTGTTGCAAAATGTAGAGATTGTCATGTTTGCTACCCAATCCAATCGTCCTCCATTGAGTAACGTCCTGAATGAAAAAATGTTGAGACATGAAAAGGAAACAACAATGTAAAGAACTAGTCAATTTACTGACAAAAATGAGATTGAAAGAGAATGAAGGTACACAAAGGACATTTGTTAAAACAAATGAATCAGAGAATTGTATGGTTCCAATATGAGAAACTGGAACAGAAGATCCATTTGGTAACTTGACAGTGAAATCAACAACAGAAGGTATGGAAGTGAAAAAACATGGTGGAAGACACTATTTGATCAGTGACGCTTGTATCAATGATCCAGGCGTTAGAAGGCAAATTAGACAACTGAAAATTACAAGAAAAAATAGAATGTGTAATGTCAAGAGGAAAAATTTGTTTACCTGAAAGATGTTGAGTGGCATTAGTCAAGGTGTTATTGGAGGCCATAGTAGCAGTCACATGACCAAAAGAAGATTCAACTCTATGCTGAGATTGAGAATTAATAAATGGCAACAGTTGTTAAGATCGTTCTGCAAAGATGTACAACTGAGGAATTGGAACCATAGAAGGTATAGGATCTGGATCTTGAACTTAAACCCAATTGCTTGAAACAAACTTACACTTAGTGCGAAAGCCAGGTGGGTAATCATGAAGCTTGTAACACTTATCTATGACATGGCTAGTCAAACCAAAGTGAGAACAAGTTGTTTGATCTTTATGAGTAAATGATTTTCCAGAAGTGGCTCGATTGTTATTCATTGACTTGGAAAACAAAACAGCAGAGTCGAAAGATGGAATGGTCATATGACTCAATTGTCATTGTTTTTCTTCTTGTAAAACAAGAGAAAAAACTTTATTGATATGAGATAGAGGATCCATGCTCAATATTTGATATTTTTTTTAAAGAAGAGTCAAAGGTCACATGTCCATGAGTGACTCCCTCCCTATTTTATTAAAAGCTCTCACTTGTGGTGGAGGAATACCGTGGAAACAAACCAACTCACTAGAGAATTTACAAATTAAAAACTAAGGTGCCAAAAAATTTCCAGAGGACCAAAGACAATACATAAAAGAAAATTATAAGCGTAAAAAAGGAAGTTCCCAACAATCTGTGTGCAACAATCCTCTAAGCATCCTGCTTCCAATTTCTGCTCCAGTGAACGACCAATAATTATTATTGGCACTGTAGCAATCCGATCCTAAGATTAGGCCATAAAATAAGTTTTATGTATTTTTCTTATTAACTATAATTTATTATTATTATTATTATTATTATTATTATTATTATTATTATTATTATTATTATTATCATCATCATCATCATCATCATCAGATTTTACATTGTTCTCTTTATTAAGATTATTATCATTTTATCTTTTAGTATTTTATTATGACCCGTTTCAGCAATAACCACTAGAGTTTTGTTTCAAATTTAAACCTTATTTCTCTCATTCTCATGGAAAACCAACTCAGTTCATGATCAGTTTTCTCAACCCCGCATGTCTCCCATGCACATGCACGTATCTTTTCCTCTAGGTTTCCTTTTGATTCTCAATCACCTATATATATATATATTACGCTTATCCTTCTGCATGGAAAGAAAACTCCAAGCTGCAAACCTCCCTCAAAGCCTTCCTCCCATGTACGCTGCTCCCTCGTCCAGAGCACCCCGTGCCGACTTGCATGCCATGAACCACCGTAGGAGGACCCATACATGTAAAACCCGATACCCCCATAACCTATTACGCCACAAACCACCATCACCCACATTCCTTCGCGGTAACTCCACACTGCCCAGACCTGCGTGAGCTCTCGGTATGTTTGCCATACGACACCACCCACCACCACATCACATGAAAATCCACAAGGCTGCAAACCACATTAAGACAGCCTCCGTTCTATGTAACCAGCCACCAGAATAACCGCCCAACAAGCCACGACCACCACCTTGCTGAAACCGTCAACACTCATTCACCGTTGAAAAACCCACAACCGAAATACTCTATTTTACTGCACTGAAAAAAAGGAAGTATTCTTCCCCACCATGAGCCACAAGCCAGCTACCCACGTCGCTAGCTTCTCTGCGTCAATGCCACCTGCACAAAGATCACCTTCGGACCACCTCTCAGCCACCACAGAAAGCACCGATCAGCCCAACCTCGTCTCACCCACTCCCTCTTGGTAAGCTTTGCCGCTAGCTTTCTCTCCCTCTCTCGGTGTCGCACCACCACAGAGAACACCCAGTCGCGTCGCCTGCCACCTCTAGACACTCTAGAGCCGCCGTCGCCTCAGCCTTCCCTCGGTGAGTTTTTGGCTCTGTTGCACGCCTCTCCCCCGAGTTCCCGAGCCCTCTATTTCTCTTTATGGTATGAAGTTGTGTTTTAGGTTTTTAATCTACTACATACTATAATAATAAGATTACCTTTATGCCCTTTTAACCTACTATCTTGAAGAATTGTTTTAAAGAATAATTACATTTTACTTAATTAGTATATGTTAATTATGAATATTATTACGTCACTTTATTTGAAGTTAAGTTGGGTTTAATATTTCAAGTTGAGTTTAATTTTATTAAATAAATATATTAGTCATAAGCCCTTTTTATAAGAAAGTGTGGAAAGAATTTGAAATATATTTTAAAGTATATTGTTGAGCCTACTATTTTGTTAATATTCCTTTGCCTATTTAGTAGAATTTTAATAAAATTATTATATTAAGAATATTTAATTGATATTATTATTTCTTGTTTGATTATGTTAATTATAAGAAAGGAAACCTATTTTAAGAATTGAAGTTTTTATGAATTATTTTTAATAGGATTGATTATATCTCAAAGTATTATACTAAGTTATATTTTGAAAGTCAGAATATGCAATTAGTATTGTAAATAATTTAAGATATCAGTATTCATTGATTTTTGTGATAAACAAAATATTTATTTGACTATCTTCTAGATTATGAATTTAATTAATAGGATATTAGTACATGTCATTTGATCACAAATTAGAATTATCACAGTTCAGCTTATATATAAGTATTATTCAAGTCAGTTCATTGACAGCCATTATTTATGCACCACTCATGTCATATGCAAACATGTCATCCAACATAGCATGCGATCATGTCATTCTGCATCATGTTTAGACTTAGAAATTATAATTATGTATATATTATGTCATGCATCTCATGTGTATAAGACACATAAGCTATCTTAAGTTCAAGTACAAGATAAGATCAAATCAGTTAATCAGATGACCATTTCGATGTATGGTACTGATTACACCCAAAACATAACGCGGTAATTGTAGCACAACTTTGGGGTGTCGATTCCACAGGGAGACAGATTAAAGAAAATACAATAAATAATAAAAAGAACTAAAGGAAAAGAATTAATGATCAATAAGAGAAAATTGATTTTAATGTGATTTAGCAAGTGAAATTACAAGGATAACAATTAAGATCACTAAAATTATAAATAGTAAAGTATCAGGAATTCCTTGCACAAATTTGGATATTTCTAATTATTCTTGATTCAATAAATTACACAATTGAAGATTTATTCAAAGTCCCCAATTAGAAGATATAAAATTAAAAACCATTTTAATCGAAAAATAATTCTTTAATAAATCATTCACTACTTTTTAAAACTCTATGAATTATCATCCTCATTGACAAAACCCAGCGATGACAATATACCCAGTGGGCAATATTGCAGTAAAGAATTAAATCAATAAAGACAATGAATTAATCCAAATATAATCAAGGATCTTAACCATTCTATAGAAAAATCATGACTGAATCTATGAAAGGAATCAATTCTTAGATTATTTAGAGATAAGAAAATACCATAAATAATTAGTGAATGATAAACAAGAATTTGCATTAATAAAGAACAATCACATGAATCAAAAATAAATTAAAAACACCCTCAATTATGCAAGTTCATCCATAACTTTACTTAAGGACTTAACTGTCCATTTCAAGAATAACAGAAATTCTCAAAATAAACACTGAGTCCGAAACTCTCTCTAGAATTCCTCTCCAAAGTCTGATAAAATTCAATGCCTTGCTTCGTCCGTTTACAAGCCTTACATAGGCTTCAAATAATACTGTGCTGCAACCATAATTGATGCCAGGTCTTGATGTTTCCCACTAATAGCCAAAAGTTTGCATCTCATTTTTTATTTCATCTGCTGTGCGGTGTGAAGTGCTTCAATTAATGCCTCTTTCCGAACCGCTCACTTCCTTTTCTTTATTTCTTCACTTTCGGCGTCACATGCATAGTGCATTTCTTTTTTTTATTCTTTATTCTGCTGTGCTCTTTCTCAAACGTTTTTGCTCCAGCTGGTCTCGCATGAATGGAGAGCACCTTCTTTTGCCCAGCCTTTGTCTGCCATCTTCCCTGCGTGTGCATGCCCAGCCCAGCTGAAAGTAATTCTTGTCTTCCATCAAACGAAAAAAGAATTCCGCATGTGGCCTCGTTTCAATCTAGCTCTCTGTTTTTATTTTCTTCAAGCCGACTCTTCTGGTGATGTACCGAGCTGCTCCTATTTTATTTTACTTGTTTGTTCTTTGTCTGCCACTTCCAGCCAACATGTATGAGTTTTAAAACCAAGTTAATGCCCAGCTCAAATGATCCGGCTTTCTCGCAAATGGCTGCTGGTTATTCTTCCCCTTTTTCGTGTTCCTCTTCAAACCGAATGTGAGTTGCGGTGTGTCCTCTAATAGAAGAATTAATTTGCTGGTAGCCTCCATCAATTCGGCGTCCATGTGCATGAGTAGGCCAGCGTGTGTTCCATTTTTCCTGCTGTGAATTCTTTTCCGTCTCCGTCGCTGGCCTCATTTGGTGTTTTCTTGCTTTGTATTTCTAGTGCCGTGAATTGGACTCTGAAATAAAAAATATGCGCTTAAAAATATCACCGAAGTAAATAGAAATTAACTTCAAGAATATGAATTAATTCATATAATTTCTATTCACATTTTAACATTTTAGTCTATTAATAGAATATTTAGAGTGCACTTTCGTACACTCATCAGGTACCAATGCAGTTCAAATCACGGTCGATTTGCAAGCCATGGACTCAAGCGTAGTCCACCATAGTATGCTAGAATACTATTAACGGTTCTCCTTGCGGTCGCGGGACGTGGGGCCAGTGCAGAACCTCGTACACAGGGTTAAGTGTGTTGGCCAGTCAGTTCAGTCAGTTAAAATAAACCAATCAATTAATTCAGATAAATCAATCATGCATAGAATAAACATCAATATGAACATTTATGAATTTTAAGCTCTCAGCATGAAAACTTTTATGAAAACCTTATGTTTAGTATGTTAACGTTGTGATGGATTTCTTATTGAGTATTTGACTCATTTTAGTTTGTTTTTATGTTTTTAACCACCCAGGTGAGGATGATGAATAAGAGCAAGCAGACCAGGATTAGAAGGAGCAGTTATTTTTTTTAGTTTCAGACTTTATAGAATAAAATTGATTTTTATGACATAAATTTATTCAGTTTATTCTTTTAAGTTTTTTAAGGCATTTTTTATCAGACAAAGTTTTATGAAATAAATCCTAATTTCATTTCTTAAAAATGAGATCTCTTGCCAGGTTTATTTTATGAAAAACACGTGACACTCCTAGCCTACGGGTTACAGGCACCTTGTTTGGCAAGAAAGTTCACAACCCTACTTGCTTCTCTGAAAACATGACAAATACTACAACTCAAGGAACGAAACAACACTTTAATTTCTTCCCATAAATCCCACAAATATCAAAGATTACAACCACCCGATTGGATCCATCATAATATTACAGAAGAATCCGATTCCACCATAAAATCCCTGATTCCCATTTGTTGAGCCATTCTTAAACCATCAAGAAGTGTACGTCCCTCAGCCACTGTATTCCAAACCACCCCATATTGCGTTGCAAAACCAGCTATGGTTTGGCCATTGTCATCCCGAAGAATGCCACCCCCACTAGCAAGGCCAGGATTGCCAAGAGAACTACCATCAATATTAAGTTTAAAGCCTCCCCCTCTCGGTTTCTTCCACGCGACAACCTTAGCAACTTTCATTACAATCGGTGCAAGTGGACAATTTAATTCCTTAAAAATTTCCAGATCTTTAAAACTCATATGATTGAACTTCCAATTTTTAGAGAAAATGTCTAGTAAAACTGCCTTTACGCTCAGAGCCACCCCTCGCCAATTAGAAATTTTAGCTTCCATCCGTGCATCACATCTTGCTCTCCATAATGCCCAAGTGATTAGAATAGGAAGAAGACCATGGCACAAACCTGATTGCGAAGATGCCGAAGCACGTAACCACCAAAAAACATTGAGGATCCCATGCCATATCCAAGTCTGAGGTAATCAAACCACATAAAACGTGATCATTTGTTTCCTATTTAGGTAACACACATCAATTACACTTTGAGACCAAAGGAATCCCAAGTTTAGCAATTATAGCATCCATCGGTAAAGCCTCTTTTCTTTTTCACCAACAAACAAAGGACATCCTTTTAGGAATATAATTATGCCATAGCCATTTGCACCAAGGAAAAAAATTCCCACACGATCGAATAAGTTGCCAAGCAGACTTAGTCGAAAACACCCCGTCCGAATTCGGCTGCCAAATTAGAATATCTTTGCCACTTCGTATCTTCCCCGGCCAGAATATTATTTTTTCAACAAGAGGCACAAATATAAGAGATGATAATTTGTTCAGATCCCAGCCAGAAGGAGTTATAAGATCTGTAGCCTGCAGTCGTGCATCACCCACCACCTCCTGTGAATCAACAATAGCACCATCACCCAGCCAATTATCAAACCAGAAATTAGCCTCACCATTCTGAACCAAAACTCTTGAATTTTTAACCACAATCGACATAACTGACATAATCCCTTTCCAAGATCTGGAGCCCACGGAGTGAGAGATAGACGCAGGATGATCTCCTCGCACATATTTCGTCTTAAAAAATTTTGGCCAATAAGAATTACCGTCCAACAATTTCCAAGCAAATTTCATGAATAGTGAAGTTTCCACTTCATCAATATCTCTTATGCCCAACCCGCCTTCCTTCACTGGTAATCAAATGTTTCTCCAAGCCACCAATTTCCTCTTCTTCCTTTCCTCCTCAGAACTCCAAAGAAAGTTTGAGAAAATAAGTATTAGAGCTTTAAACACTCCCTTCGGTAAATTCATAACTGATAAAATATGTATTGACATGCTAGATAACACATGTTTAATAAGAGTAATTTTACCCCCAAAGGATAAAATTTTACTCTTCCATCCTGCCCATTTTTTTTTGCACTTTCAAAAGCAAAGGCTCAAAAAGCCGAATGGTGATCCTCCCCATGTCTAACGGCACACCTAAATAAATATACGGCCATTTTCCTTCCACAAAACCAGCCAATTTAAGCAACTCTAATTTCCTAGTAGGAGGAAACTTAGAGGAGAAAAAAAATAAAGGACTTTGCTAGACTCACCAACTACCCTGACATAGATTCATATGCATGTATAGTCTTCATCAATTGAGTCACATATGTCTTTTCCCCATTTGTAAAAATAAGAATATCATCAGCATAAAATAAATGAGAAATCAACAAACCTCCATTTGAATTAAACAGCTTGACCTTTTCCTTTTGGAATTCATCTTTGAGCATGTGAGAAAGAAGTTCTTGAGATAAAATAAAAAGATAAGGCGATAAAGGATCTCCTTGGTGAATACCTCGAGATGGCTTGAAAAAACCCTTCATTGATCCAATTAACATAATCGAACACATAGGAGCTGAAATAAAATTAAAAATCAATCCCTACCACTAGTCCGAAAAACCCAACCTTCTCATAACTTCCAACAAAAATTTTCAATTCAATCTATCACATGCCTTAGCCATATCAATTTTAAGCATAATGTTCCCGCCTCTTGCTTTCTTGCTAATGCTGTGAATAAGCTCTTGGGCAATAGAAATGTTATAAGAAATACTGCGCCCCTTTAAAAATACCGATTGCTCTTCAGAAATCAGATTCTCCATAATCGACGATAGCCGATACACCAACATCTTCGAAAGAATCTTATATACAACTGAACATAGACTTATTGGCCTAAATTGTGAGAAGCTATTGGGCTCTTCAACTTTCAAAAGTAACACAATATTAGTAGCACCAAAGAAAGTAGACAACGGCTTCCTTTCAAAGAATTCAACAGCCATCTATAATGATGGAAAAAACTTGCCGAAAACCATCGGGCCCTAGGCTACTGTCTTGCGGGATTGACCACAGTGCCTCCTTAACTTCTGACTGCACTGGAGCTTTACACAAGGACAAATTATCAGCTTCAAAAATTACAGGGACCAACAGATTCATACCAGCGTCCTCAACATTCATAGACGACGTCGTGAGCCATCTTCAAGTGTCATACGATCCAACACTTTGAAATTTTTTTTTGCATTTCAGAGAAGCATTGTCGTATTGGTATCTCTTTCCGAAATCCACTTTATCCTGGATTTTTGGCATCTCACAATCTCCTCTCGAAGCATGTAATGCATATGTTTTTGCTTGCATCTCAACAACTCAACTTCCATCTCCTGGTAATCATTTAAGACATTCTGCTCAAGTGCCACCAATTCTTCTTCAATAACTTTGATCTTAGACTCCACCCTACCGAAGACCTCAAAGTTCCATTCAAAACTCATTTCAAGTTTTTCAGCTTCACACTAACTCCATATGACATCCTTGCAATAACTGATTCCAGCATTCCCGAACCACAAAGAGAAAGTCCTCATGATAGCACCACATTCTTTGGAAGCGGAAGGGCTTTGGACCAACTCGACACTCATGAACCAGGTTTGTAATCATTGGACTATGATCTGAGGATGTGCGAGGTAAATATTCCATTCTACTATCAGGAAAAGTCGACAAAAAATCAGAATTCACCAAAACTCTATCAAGTTGAGCCCAAATTCCTAACCTCCCATTACACCAAGAAAACCGATTACCAGTTGATGGAATATATATTAAACCACATTCTTGAATACAATTATTGAATTTAAGACAAGCACGAGAAGACCAACAAATACCACCAATTTTTTCCCCTTCTGTACGGATAATATTAAAATCATCGCCTAGAAACCAAGGCCTACCATCAACATCAATATCACTAAGATAATGCCATAAAACACGACGCTGCTGTTTAAAACAACTCGCATACACAAAAGTAGCCAAAACTCAAAAATTACCCCTAGAAAACCAAACCGATAATGCTTGCTCCATTATCGAATGTAACTAAAAATCAATCTCGTCTGCCCAAAACAACCAAACTTTACATCCAACCTCAACATTATGACAAAAATTATGAAGGTGTAACTAACATGCCCAATGTGAACACTTATTTACCAAAAGAAAAGGTTCTAACAATGCTACCACCGATGGCTGGTGTTTATTAATAATACGCAGTAGACCAGCCTTCGACGAACAAATGCCTGTAATATTCCAGACCAGAATATGCATCAATTCAATAATGTTTATTGGAACGTGTTGTCCGTTCAAGAACAACCATAGCTTTCTTCTTTTTTTCATCCCTCAACTGTTTAATCGGAACTTCAACTTCACGATCCGATTCATAACATTTGGCAACTAATTCATCTATCTCATCATCCGACAAAAAACTACCTTGCAGTCTCGACCCCACACGATCATCACCCTCATCTACGACCCTTACCTAATTATGACAAAGTTCATATTCCAAAGCTTTGTTAATAACTCTCAAGGAGCTTCTCGGAGAAGAGACACCTTCCAACGCTTCATCAAACAATTCCTTTCCTTCCATTTTTTCAGACTGCTCAAACCAAATTCCAGGAGATGATGGCAGCGCCAGAGCTTGATGCTCTTTACTAACCAAGTCCCCCAAACCTTCTTCTACACAAGTTTCTTGTCTTTCCATTGAATTCAATTGTGCATCATCTAGATGAAATTGACTTTGTGTGACTATAATTTGAAGACACAAACAATATCTCCATTCTCTGTTGTTCCTGCTCTGTATTCCTCTCCCGAAATCTGATCCATAATTGCCATCCTTCTGGCCTGATTTTTTTCCCCTTTCCCCAGACGCATTCTTCTGCCCCTCATCTAACTTTTTTCCTCCCACAATTTTCCATCCTATTTTACCAACACCTCGAACTTCGTCATCTTGCACCGTTTTCATCTTACCTTTCTTAACTATTTTTTCTTTAGCATTAAATTGTTTTTCCACATACCCTTGTTTACGACACCACCCACAAAACGTCGGAACCGATTCATAAATCACTTCTTGGTAATGACTGGACTGAAGACCTGGCAGACATAACCAAAAATGATGTTTTAGAGGTAATGAAACTTTCACCTCCACAAATATCCTTGCAACCTCAAGTCTAGAAACACACACGGTAGCATTATCACGCTTCAAAAAATGGCCAAGCCGACCACCAATGCTTTTTAACATAGAAACATGAAAATAGTTCGGAGGAAGACTTGGTAGGGAGATCCAAACAGGGACTAGCGGTGTTTCGGCGTCTTCATCAAAATCTGGAGTAAAAAATTCTATATGGAATACCAATCACATCTGCATTACCACGAGACATAACAGTCACGAAATCATCCTCATTTGAAAGTCTGATCAAAATGTTACTAGCGTTCAACAATTGTCCCACCATCGGCAATGATCTAAGACCCCATATATTTTTTTATAAAGCCACAATATGATCTAAAGAAGGTCTACGACGTAAGAATTTCAGAACCACAGCATATCGAAATGGTTCTGCAGATTTAATGATCTCCGATTGAGAAAACACGAAAAACATCTCTCCCTCGCTAAGCCTTGGCTCACGAAACGATATATCAACCTTAGGCAATACTTGAGGGCTATTGGTGACAGCATTTGCATAACCACGAGCAAACCCAGCCCCTTCAGAATTCCGCATATGCACAGCATGCACACCAGCAATCTCCTTAGCGTTACCCGAACTACCAGAAGGCTGTCCCGCCGAGGAGGACGACAGGGCTGCGGGGTTCACCATGCAGCAACCCTAGGAATGACTCAATTCTCAAGAGAGATTGAAAGGTATGCCACGTCAGCCTTTGTTAGCAATATTTGATCTCTAATGCTTGAAAAACTCTCATTAACCCCATAAGAAAATGTAGAACATATTGGCACTACTGGTAGTCGATTAAAACCTTTAAAGCTACACAAGAACAATGTGGCATGGGAGAATAATTTTGTAATTCACCCCAAAGCCCTTTCATCCGTGTAAAGTAAGAACTAACATACATATTCTCTTGAGATAAAGAACAAATATCAGTCTCTAATTGAAAGAGACGAGGACTATTACCTTAATCAAAATGTTCTTTATGATCAGACCAGGCCTCATGAGCAGTTTCAACATAGATCATGCCAGCAGCAATGTCCTTAGCAACAAAATTAAGAATCCATGATAAAATCATGCTATTATAGTGTTCCCAGGCATGAAACAGAGGATTAGTAGAATTTGGATGCCGAATCGAATCATTGACAAAGCCAACTTTATTCTTTGTCAACAACGCCATCATCATCAATTGTAACCGAGTAGAATAGTTCTCTCCTGTAAGAGGTTGAGTAACTAGGATGGAGCCTGGATGATCTCCATTATGAAGGAAATATGGATTTGAAAAATCCTCAAAAGTAACAAAGGAAATATCAGAGGAAGACGTCATTGACGAAACTCGAAGCTGATACCATGTAAAATATAGAGACTCGAGTTGCAAGGAGAAGTGAAAAGTATTTCTGATCTTTTCAGAAGTAAAGTAGCATTACACAGTTTGTGTTTATATATAATCTAATAGAAGGTATAGAAACAAGCTAAAATGTACACGTGCATACTTAAAGTAGAAAAAACTATAACTAAATGCTTAATAATAAGCACATGATTGATATACATCTAATACACTCTCATCGGAAGTTACAAAAATGTACCCTAGATAGAAAAAAATAAAATAAAATAACAAATGAAAGGACAATGGTGGTTTTTAACTCAATCGATTATTTCACAAAGTATTTAGTTAATAGCAAAGTCGCACGCGAACTTGTATGGCATTGCATCATTGCATATGCATGCTGTTGAAGATCTAGAAGTTGACTTTGGACAATAATACCTGATGGTGTATTTTTTTAAAAGAATTATATTTTCTTGCCACCCATTTATAAAATGATAAGCACAAAAATATTATTTGTGATGAGAATAAACTTATTTTGGCAGGAAATTAATCATTTTAATAAGAAATAACTGGTAGTAAATAAACTGTTTTCTTATAGCGTGGTCTATTTTACATGTCATATGCACATATTTTAAAAAAACAAATCTAGTTGAAAAAATTATACGTCTCTCATGGACAAAGCGGATTGGAGAAGCCCCGTCTTTTTTTATTATTTAGATGCTTTCAACTTTGACTACTAACAAATATATAATAATATTATTTTCTAAGAGAACGATTAAACATTGTTTATTTTGGGTTATGCTAAAATTCATATTCTAACCCTCAGCTCTTATAAAGCTTTGTTTTTTCTTATCAACTTAAAAGTTTAACCCTAAATATCATTTTCTAGAAGCTAGCAAAATATATTACAAATAAAAAAACTAGAAAATGACAATGCATTCATTTTTTTTACACAAGCTTTCAACCAAGTAAGCTAGCCTCCATTGGACTTGGTCTTCTTTTGAAATAATTATTTGTTTATTTAATTAGTTTGTTTTATTTTTGGGTACTTTGTTTTGGTTCTTTTTTTAATTATTATTTCAGTAACCGATTGGAGCCTAGCCATTTGTATTTATCTGAATAATATTGTTTACCTCATGATCATGATCATCTACTTAAGGGGCTGAGAAATCTTTCAAACAACATAGAGTTAGCTTTTGCTTAGCAATGGCAAATAGCTAATACGTATAACTTGTTCTAATTGTTTGTGGTTTGCATGATAGACCACGTAGGAGGTCAAAATGAGTATTGTGACGATCGAATTACTATGTAAACTTGATGGAAGGTTTTTTTTTTTTAATTTTTTGATAGAAATCAGAAATTCATTCATCAATGGAAAACAAACCAGTCACAGACAATCATCAAGCCATAAGGCTTGAGAAATATAGTCTGGAACACAATCCCACCATAATACAATATGTTCAACCCGACAAACATTCCTAACCAACATATGGGCTACCATATTCCCTTCCCGAAATATATGTGAAAAAATACAGCTTTCAAATTGTGACGCAAGCTCTTTAATATCATAGTCTAACCCCCCATGCAAAGAGTTACACATATTACCCTCGTGTAAAGCTTCAATACAGATCAGGCTATCACTTTCTACAACAAGTTTCGGGATTCCCATGGTAACACACAATTGCAGTCCCCTTAAAATTACCATAAGTTCTAGAGCTTCAATGCATCCATATCAGTTTCAGCTTTCCTTGTAGCCATTAACACCCTACCAGAAGCATCCCTTAAGACAACTCCAATACCTGTTTTCCCCAACTTAGAAAACACTGCACCATCAACATTCAGTTTAAACCATTCAGATTCTGGAGGCTTGCACTTATAATGTTGCATTAACTAAACACGTGTCTTCTGTTTGACCTGAGCAAAACTTTTCAAAATAGAAAAAGCATTATCTACTACTTGTTTGGAGTTAATAGCAAATGATCATGCACAAATTTGTTTCTGCGAAACTAGAAACTCCATGCCAGAGCAAAAAAAAAAAAAAAAAAAACTGACAAGTCATCAGACATTTGCCTTTCACATAATTCCATAGTCTCGCATACAGTTTTACCTCTATCAAAAACCAAACCAGGAAAATAAACTTGCATCAATCCCTGCAAAGAAGCACAAGTCACTACATCATGAGTAATATCCTCTCTGCCCGAGAGACACAATCTACATATATCCTCTATCAAAACACGCTTCTGCATTAGATTAGCTCCAGTAGGAAGGCCATTTTAACATACATGCCAAGCAAAAATCTTTATCTTATTAGGGACCTTCATCTTCCACAAGTTCTTCCATAATACATTTTGATTTTGCATAGTTAAGGATTCAGCAGACTGAGAAGCCATCTGGTAAAAAATGAATCGATAACAGCTTCTAACACTGAACATTCCATTCCTTTCATAAGACCACAATCTCTTATCTTCACCAATAGCAGAACACAAATAAATTTTGAGAATATCAGCCACCACATTTGGATTGAAGAGAGCCCTAAGCTTAGCAATGTCCCACTAATTTTCATTAAGCAGAAATAGTGAATCCACAAAAAACATTCGAGTATCATCCCTCACCATATTCCTTTCAGCCACTAGAGAATTATGTACTGGAATCCACCTATCTTGCCAAATATTTACATTTCTGCCATCCCCTATTCTCCACCTACACCCTGGCATGAGCCTTTTCCTTGCCTCCCAATTGCCCCTCCTTGTATAAGATGGACATCTACCTAACCCAGCATGCAGAAAATTGGAATGAGGGAAATATTTTGCCTTCAATGATCTATGCATCAGAGATTTCTCATCTTGAACTAAACGTCACCCTTGCTTAGCTAATAAAGCTAAATTAAAGCTAGTTAAATCTTTAAAACCCAAACCTCCTTTAGCTTTCCTTTGACACATTTTATGCCAACTCAACCAATGAATTCTCCTTTCATTCCCCATTTGCCCCCACCAAAACTGAGCCATCATCCCCTCCAATTCATTACACAAACCACTTGGAAGAAGAAAACAACTCATAGTATATGTTGGAATAGAGAGTGCTACTGCCTTCAACAGAATCTTCTTTCCTCGAGATAATAATTTTTCTTTCCAAGACTGTAAATGCTGCCGCACTCTCTATTTAATAGACTCAAAAGCATGCTTTTTACTCTTCCCAGTGACAAATGGAAGCCCAAGATACTTCTCATATTGTTGAATTTCACAATTGGCTCATAAATGCTTAATCTTAGACCTAGTGGCTACACTCACATTACCACTAAAAACAATGGCAGTTTTTCCTTATTTATTCTTTGCCCAGAGACAGCTTCATACCTTTCCAACAAATTTTGCACTTTTCTATTTTCCTCAACATCAGCTCGACAAAAAATAATACTATCATCTACGAATAGCAAATGATTTATATTTGGATCCCCTACAGATCTTCAGACCAGAAATGTCATTTCTCATCTTAACAATATTCAACAGAGATATTAAACCCTCAGTACAAAGCAGAAAAAGATAAGCGGACAATAGATTCCCTTGTCTCAAACCTCTAGTTGATGTAATGAGACCCTTAGGTTCCCCATTGATTAAAACAGAAAAGGAGACAGAGCTCACACAACACATGATTAACTCAATAAATTTCTAATGAAACCCCATCACCCCCATGACAGATTCTATAAAGCCCCACTCTACATGATCATAGGCCTTACTCATATCTAGCTTCAAGGACATAAACCCTTTTTTCCCATATCTTTTCTGTTTTAAAAAGTAAACCAACTCATAAGCAATAAGAATATTATCAGAAATAAGACGTCCAGAGACCAAAGCACGCTGACTATCACTAATAACATTTGCTAAAACAATTATTAGTCTATTAGAGAGAGCCTTTGCAATGAGTTTATAAGCCACATTACATAAGCTAATAGGCCTATAATCACTCATCTTAGAAGGACACTTCTTTTTTGAAATGAGGGAAATATGAGTAAGGTTAAAAAAAGATGGAAATGAACCTGAATTTAAAACTTGGAGAACTACTGAGACAAGAGAATTCCCGACTATGTGCCAATATTTTTGGAAAAAAATTGGAGGCATACCATTCGGACTCGGGACCTTTGTAGAATCCATTTGAAACAAAGCTTCCTTTACTTCTTCAACAGTGAACTCTCTAATCAACTCCTGATTCATATGATCTTAAACTTTTCCAGTTAAAGGTTCTAGAAAAATCCAAAGAATCACTGGACAGAGATGGATTTGAAACACTAGATAATTATTGAAAGTAAGACAAGATAACCCTATCCCTCTGAACTCCTCCCTGCCACTGCCCATGCTCATCTTGGATTTTAAAAATCCTGTTTTTCCTTCTCCTCTGTGAAGCTTTCATATGAAAATACTTTGTATTATTATCACCCTCTTTAAGCCATAAAGCCTTTGAGCACTGTCTCCACATTACTGTATTTCTTTCCAATCATAGCTAAACCTCATCTCTAGCTAAGTTGAGTGCCTCATGATCAGTTCCAATTGAATTCCCATCCATCAAACGCTGCAAATTTCTCTGTGCTTGTACAAGTTGTTGTTGAACATTTCCAAAACAGTTTTTGTTTCCTGTACCCAACCTTGTCCCACTCTCTTATATCATTTCTGAAATTTCACTCATAGAAATCTGATCTGATATCTTGCCCCATACACCTTGTATAATCTCTTCACAGCCTGACTCTCACACCCACATAGCCTCAAATTTGAAAGGCTTCTTAAATCTGTGTTGCTCCTCTACACCTTCCAGAATTACAATGATTGGTGAGTGATCAAAGTATGCCACTACCCCATGAAAAAACACAAGCATAAGGATAACAATTCCACTAAGTAGAATTAACCAAGAATCTGTCAATTCCCTCACTAAAACGTTGATTCCCTGTTCTTCTATTGCACCATGTGAACTTATGACCTGAATAACCCAAATCCCTTAAATGACAATCTTTAACAACTGATCTAAAATCAAATAATTGCCTCTCAGGCCTTGGATTCCCACCCATCTTCTCATGTTGGTACAACAATTCATTAAAATCACCCATAACCAACCAAGCTTCCCCATTAAATCTACATAATGATCTAATCAAATTCCAAATTCTATTCCGAAGATTAGTCTAAGGAAAACCATAAACTGTAGTTAAAAACCATTGCCCCATATCTAAATTTCGATATTAGATTACAAAATCATTATGATTTGAAGAATAGGAAATAATAGATGAATCAACTTCACGGCCCCATAACAATGCAATTCCCCCCTTTCTACCATAATAACTTACTGCTAAGCAATTGATAAATCTGAGTTTGTACTTACAAGATTCAAACTCCCGAGTTGAAAGTCTGGTTTCCTGCAAGACCAGCACATCAGGATCTTCCCTCTAAATAAGATCACAGAGGGATCGAATGCCCCGTGAGTTCCCAAGCCCACGGGCATTCCAGCTTAGCAATTTCATGGTGGCCAGCGGTGCTCTACAACAGCCATTGCCGATATCTTAGAGTTTTCAAATCCAACCCAATCTTGTGAATTCTCCAATGCATGAAAACACTTCACAGATCTGCCCTTCAAAGATCCTTCCTTGCTAAGCCTCTTACGCTTCTTTACACGTCCTTCCAACAATTTGCAAGATTGTTTGGCAGATAAGGAAAGGGTAGAAGTTGTTTCATGGAGAAACGACACTCGTTTCCATTTCTTGCGAATTTGGCCATCAGGCTTAGTAACATCAGGCTTATTATCACTAAGGCCATTCTCAGTTGTCCTCATCAAATGTGGCCCAGTAGGCCATAAACTAGTCTTGACTAACCTTTCCTCCCCCTCAACTTCCCGAGTGGTTACTTCAAATGCAACTTCCATCAATGGCTCAACTGTTTTAGCAGTTACCAATGGAGCAATTGAAGCAGATACAATTATAGCAGTTGTCTTTGAAGCATTTTCCTGAGTAGCTACTCCATCCTCTGCCATCAGCACCTCCTTATTGCCACCTTCATTTTCAGATCTACCCCTCAACAATTATGACATTGCAAATTCCCCAGAAGAAGAAGTTGGAGCAGATTTGAAAATTGACTTTGCTTTGATTTTTCCCACTGAAAATTGATCATTATACCTTCCTGCACGTAGCCACATTCCATACAGTAATGCATTCTTATCTAATATGTTGGAATTAGATGTTGAAACAGTACAATCCTTCTCCTCATGTCCCAAACAACCACATATGTAACAAAAGTTTGGGAGCCGTTCATAAGAAAAATGAACCCAAACAAATTCACCATCCCCAAATGAGAACATGGAACCCCTCAGAAGTGATTTGGAAACCTGCAAACAAACATGTACTCGTAAAAATTCTCCCAATGCAAGATCACCTTCTTCCACATCTACTTCCTCAACAACCCCGATCTTCTCCCCCAATAAACGACCCACAAATTCAATTCTTGCCATCAGTGGTAAATCATGTAGATGCACCCAGAAAGATGTTGACGTTAGCTAAATTTGCTTCACCTATTTCCTGCCATCAACCTCTTTCATCAAGACTAAATGTTTATCAAATGACCAAGGGCCTCCCGGATCACCTTTTCCTAATCCCTCTTATCCTCAAATACAGCAAGTATAAGAGTTGAACTTAAATCACGAAACTTCACCCCCATCATTAAATGCCATGCTTTCCTCATATTACTCTTAAAAACATCCTTATTGTAATGCTTGTCAGTAAATAATCTCATAACCAAACACTTATCACCGATGAGAATAGAATCCCACAACTGTTCAGGCGCCACAACAATTTCCTCACTTTCCGTTTCACTCAGTGAGAGACGTTGGTAGAGATCTTGAATAGAATCATCCATTATCTAACCCCGAGTGAAACAGAGAAAGCAAATAGTAGAAAACTACACCCACGGCAGTGAAATCGCCTCTACGTAGGAAAGCCTAGAAAGGAAACGGTTTCTCAAACTAGTCTTCAATTTGCTGCCACTTGATGGAAGGTTAGATGTGGATTACTATGCAATCGCCATATGTCTATATGTATATCTATATATATGCGTACAGAAAAGGGCACTCCACATGAAGTCTGTGCAACAACGTTTAGAGTGTAAGTCTTCACTTTGTCTGAGTAATTAATATTGTTTACCTTAAGACCATATAATTATGGGCTAACAAACCTTTAATTAAAAAATAGATAATTCTTTGCTCAGAAATGACAAATATCTCATATGGGTTTCTGTTTGCAAGAGGCCAAAATGAGTGTGACGAATTACGCACGTTGTGGAAGGCATGGCCTAGCCATTTGATTTCCTTTCCGACTAAAAGAGACCAATCCAAATCATTGCAGCTTTCATGTGTTTGCTCTACTCTGTACCCATACAAAGGAGACAGTGCTCAGACTGCCACTTTCAATGAAAATGACTCGTTGCTCTCAGCTGTTGTACAGACTTGTACAGTGCCTTTTCTGGCTGTGTAGGCATATATAGATAATTTGTGTGTGTGACAATGTATGGCGATTGCATAGTAATCTACTTCTACCCTCCAATCAAGTTTACAGAAAGCTGACTTACTAGTGTGGCCTTGTAAGGAAGGATTTATAGGAGTTATGCAACCCACAAAAGAACTCTCCATCACAACAAATCAAAATCATATTTATGGTTGATGGATCCAAATAAAGTGTATGTTGATGTAAGAGTTTTATTTAAACTCTATGTCCCACACACCCATCATAATCAAATATTATTGAGGACAAACCTCAGGTACTTATAGAACTATACAATATATATCACCCATGTCGCTTCTTCCCAAGAGAGTTTTGGCAACTCAATTTATCTTGTTCGCCTTCTCGAAGACCCTAATTACTACCATGACGAGTACCATGCTTTGTTCAATTTATATATATATATATATATATAAAACACATGATGAGGAGTACTTGCCCTTATTTTCCTGTACACAGATGTATAAGTTTCTATCAATTCCTCAAAGTATAATCATGAGGATGATACTACGATTCACTTGAAGTGTACATTCTAGAGTATAGCAACTATATATGGGGTAAATAAACACACCAAGGAGATGTATGGTTCACGGATTAATGAGTGTTGGAAAGGTATATTCTGTTAAGAAATGCAAGAGAGTTGGAAAAAGGATATAATTTCATGTTTTTTCTCAATGAGTTTGCTACATATATATAGATGAATTTCCTAACACTACCTAACACCTAACATCACCTAAAGAGCCTACAATATTTGGTAGCCTACATTATTTGACACAAACATTGTGGCTCAACTATTTTGATCAACTCATGCCAACAGTCCCCCTCAAGTTGATGCATACAGGTGATGGACATGGTTCATATCAACAGGTCTCTGATGCTCAACTTGTTAAGTGAGTTGTGAAAATCTTTGCGTGTACAACCTTTGTGAGTATGTCTGCTAACTGGTCTTTGGACTTAACAAAAGAGAATCGAATTATCTTGGCTTCGAGATTTTGTTTGATGAAATGTCGATCTACCTCTACATGTTTCATTCAATCATGCTAGACTGGGTTGGGAGAGATATCAATAGTAGCCTTATTATCGCAAAACAAACTCATCTCGGAGTTAGGAGCAAAGCCAATTTCTGTTAGTAGTCTTTTAAGCCAGAGAAGCTCATAAAGTCATTCCCCGAAACTCAACTTCAACACTCGATAAGGCCATTACTTTTTGCTTGTTACTTCTCCATGTAACAAGGTTCCGCCAACAAACATGAAGTAACCCAAAGTGGACTTTCTGTTTGAGATATTCCCTGCCCAATCTGCACCTGTAAAGCCGTCCACCCTTAGATGATTATTCTTTGAAAACATAAGTCCTTTTCTAGGAAAAGACTTTAGATATCGAAGAATCTGGATCACTACATCCATGTGATCTTTACTAGGACAGTGCATGAACTGACTCACTACACTTACAGAATAAGCAATATCTAGGCGAGTATGTGAGAGATAAATGAGCTTACCAACCAATCTCTGGTATCTTTTCTTATCCGTCCACACCTAGTCAGGATATTCTCCGAGCTTGTGGTTTTGAACAATTGGAGTGTCTGCAGGCTTACACTCCAGCAATCCCACCTCTGATAGTAGGTCTAGTACATATTTTCATTGGGAAAGAAATATACCTTGTTTTGATCTGGCAACTTCAATCCCCAAAAAATATTTAAGTCCTCCAAGATTCTTCATCTCAAATTCAGTTGCCAATTGCTTTTATAGCCTCGATATTTCTTTTGTGTCATCCCCTGTAATAATCATGTCATCTACATAGACTATCAACGTTGTTACCTTGCCCCATTGATGCTTTAAGAATAGTGTATGATCTGAGTTGCTTTGTTGGAAGCCATATTTCTTCATTACCAAGCTAAATCGACCAAACCATGCTCGAGGTAATTGCAAGAGTCCATGTTTCATTCTTCAACAGTGCCTCTATTTCTTTCTTTATAGCCTGAGTCCACTTTGGATCTGTTAAGGCTTCCTGAATACTAGTGGGAACATGACAATACGAAATTTCACGCACAAATGTCTTGAGGGGTTCAGATAGCCTCTGTGTAGACACATAGTTGGCAATTGGATACTTTGTCCTCCGTTCCTCAATATCTGGAGAATACCTATTTGCTGGCTTGCCTCGATTATGCCTGAGAGGTAAAGTATAGCCAGCAGATTTAGCCATATCAATAGTATTTGGAGGTGTAGTGGAAGAGCTTACCTCAGGAATATTCTCAAGAGACAGGTCTTCAAGTACTGAAGAGTGGGAAATTCTATTTCAGCTTCAGACAGCGTAGGTGCCACTCTTGGAGTCATATCAACATCAAATTTTGAGGACACCACCCTTGTGTCATTAAAGACCGGCCAGTCAAACCTCAACCAATTTGGCTCTTAGTTGCATATGTCCCCCTAAAGAGAAGAATTGGATATTGATGGGGAAAAACAGTGTCAGATTCCAGAAAATTAATATCCATAGTCACATAGGTGCGTTTGGCAACACATCCAAAAATCTGGGGAGGAATCATTAATAATGTGGGTAAGGACACATAAGTAGAAAGAACCTGTAATGGGGTTTTGAAGTTTAAGACTTTGGAAGGCATGCGATTGAGGAGATACATGGCAGTGGAAATTGCATCAGCCCAAGTAAGAGAGCACGTGCAATTTCAAGAATATGTTAGTTCTTCCTCTCAGCAAGACCATTTTGCTAAGAAGTCTATGGGCAAGAGGTTTCATGAATAAGTCCATGATGTTGGTTAACATCCTCGCCACCATTATCAGATCTGAGAATCTAAATTTTAGCAGAAAATTGAGTCTGAACCATTACATGAAAGGATTGAAACACACTTAGTACTTCATCTTTATGTTTCATCAAGTATAGCCAAGTCATGCAGGTATAGTCATCAACAAATATAAAAAACCAACAGATACCAGATGTAGTAGAAACTGGGGAAGGACCCCACACATCAAAATGAATTAACACAAATGGAACATCACTTTTAGTCATGCTCAAGGGGTAAGTAGGTCTATGACTTTTAGCTAAAATGCGGGCATCACATTTACAGTTAACAATCGGTATATGTGAGAACCAATTAGGAAATAAATGTTTCATATAACCAAATGATGGGTGTCCCAAAAAATGATGCCACAACCAAATTTGTTGCTCCTTTATACCATTCGGACAATGCATGTGATGTGCCCGCCCCATGCTGAAATCATCCATATTGTATAATCCCCCCTCTTAGTACCATGCCTAATGATCTCCTTGGTGAGAATAGCCTAAAGAAGACAAAAAGTGGGATAAATGAGCACAACACAGTTCAGGTCCGTGGTAACTTGATTGACAGAGAGCAATTTATAGAAAAGAGAAGGATCAAGTAAAGTATTAGATAATGAGAGAGAAGGTGACAGGGTCACAGTGCCAGCCCTGGTTACTGAAGAGGTAACCCCATTGGCATTTGCAATACTTGTTCTTCGTGGTGAGGAGGTCTGTGAGAAGTCGGTACTATCAAATGTCATGTGGTCAATGGCCTCGGAGTCAAGTATCTAGGCACCACTATCTGCATCTCTATGACAACTAAGGAGGACGTTGCCATAGGTACCTGGTTCAAAAAGAGAAGAAATTTCCTTGGAAAGCTAGACAGGTGGTGTGAGAGAGAGAGATGTGGATCTGAAAGAGCCACTGCAGCTTTACCCGCTCCCCCATCATTTCTGGCAACGTCAAGGTGTTTTTGGGCCTTTAATTCATTCCACCAGTTGGGATACCCGTTCAACTTGAAGCAGTTTTCACGAGTATGTTTCATATTGCCACAATGAGTACACTTAATTCCAACAGATGTTGCTCGTGACTTGGAAGATGGACCATGTTTTCCATTGCCTAGAGAAAGAGATCCAGTATTAGGAGGAGTTAAAGGTCCCAGCTTGAATCCTTTAGATGCAAGAACTGCTCCTGAGGTATCTTCGACGCTCCCATTGATTATAACTAACTGTCGGATAGCTTCCCGACTAACATGGCTATATGCCTGTTCAACGGTGGGAAATGGACGCATCTGGAATACATCACCCCAAATTTTGTCCAGCCGATCATTGAGGCCATCCAAGAACACATACACTTGATCTGCCTAGACAAGGTTGTTATAGTGTTGAATATCAACAGCACACTCCATCAGATTAGAATGACGGAAATCAATCTCACGCCATAGACCTTGAAGATCGTTATAGTATTTTTCAAGAGAAACACCAGCTTGTCGCAGATGAGTCACACAGCGTCGAAGGTCATATACCTGAGAGGTATCACTACCATCAAAGTAGGTAGTAGCAATGGAGTCCCATACCAGCTTCCCTGTGGGAAACCAAATGAAGTTCCCGATTAGCGATGGGTCCATGGAGTTGATCAGCCATCCCTTGACAATATCATTGTCGGTGCACCATTTTTGAAAGGTTGGATCAGTCTGAAATGGTTGAGGGAAGTCACCGTTAATATATCCCAACTTGTCTTTGCCGGCGATGTACATCTCAACAACTTAGGACCAAAGAGCATAGTTGTTACCGTCCAACTTGATACTGATCGGAGTGGCTGAAGCTTCAGCCATTCGGGTAGTCAATTCTGTGAGAATAGATTCTGGTTCACTGGATTTATCTTTGTCACCGATGTTCACCATAGAGAATGACGAGAGATAAGTAAAAAATGGTCAAGGGACGATGATAATAGAGGGCCTAAGATCAACTTGCTCTGATACCATGTTAAGAAATGCAAGAGAGTTTGAAGAAGGATATAATTTCATGTTTTTTTCTCAATGAGTTTGCTATATAGATAAATTTCCTTACACTACCTAACACCTAACATCACCTAAAGAGCCTACAATATTTGGTAGCCTACAATATTTTACACAAACATTGTGGCTCAACTATTTTGATCAACTCATGCCAACATATTCTACGAAGAAGTTGGATCGTTGGAATTATGGGAAGATCAAGGCGGGCACTTAATGTTGCAGCAAGAGATCAGAAGGCAAGCTCTAGAAGGTATGCATGGCTCCTTTTGTGTCTTTGTGCCACCAGCTATTGGAAGAGAACATTGGTTCTGTGCCACCATACACCCATAAAAGAGAAATTTTAATTTGCACCTTGCACCAAAGAAGGACAGGGAGTACATGTGAATATATTTTTCTCGTACGTGCCACCACACCATTAATATATAATTTTATGTTTTTCTCTGTTTTGTAGAAAAATCTTTTGTGTTTGTGAAATTCAAGTGCACCAGATTTTAGTAGTTAATTTCATATTTTGTTGATTTCAAAATAGAGTTACGAACAAGATCATCTCCTAATAATGCCATGGATGGGTCCATTCAAATATGCCAACTTCAAGAAGTAATTACCAAACAATTATTAATAGAACCCTAAAACCCTCTTCAACTAATACCTAATTCATTAATTAAAGTATTGGTAATGGAATAAGTAGGGGTGTAAAAAAAACCGGTGAACTGGTAAACCGTGTGTGATAATGGTGCTGAAGTCCATTTTTCAAAAGAAATGTGCATTGTTTCAGATAATAATGGGAATTGCATGATGCAGGGAACGAGGACATCTGATAATTGTTATGGCATCACCCCTAGACCTCAGTAGAGTTGCAATAGTGCTAAGAGTGAGGCTACTGACCTTTGGCATCAAAGACTTGGACATGTGAATCACAAAAATCTATCTAAGATTTCCAAGAAAGAGATGGTGGTAGGATTGCCTTAGTTGGGTAAAGTGGAGACTCTTGTGTGTGGGTCATGTCAATTGAGAAAATAACTTAGAATAGCTCACAAGAGCACAACGGCTATCCTGATCGAACGACCATTAGAGTTGTTGCACACTGATCTTATGGGACCCTCTAAAACTAAGAGTCTGGGAGGAAAGAAATACATACTGGTAATGGTAGATGATTTCACCAGATACTCCTGGGTAGAATTTCTGAGAGAAAAAGGTGAAACTCCTAATGTAATTAGAACTTTGTGCAAGAAACTTCAGAATGAGCAAGGGAAAGCAAAAGTCAAAATTAGGAGTGATCATGGAAGAGAGTTTGAAAATTCAAATCTTGAGAGTTTCTGCGATGAAAAAGGTATCAGTCAAGAATTTTCTGTTCCTATCACTCCATAACAAAATGGAGTGATCGAAAGGAAGAACAGAGTTATTCAAGAAATGGCACGAGTCATGATATACAGTAAAAAGGTACCTACTCACTTCTGGGGAGAAGTTGTGAACACAGCATGTCATTTTGTGAATAGGGTTTATCCACGACCAAGCACTTCCAAAACACCATATGAGCTGTGGAAAGGAAAGAAACCTAATGTGAAATACTTCAGGGTGTTTGGAAGTAAATGCTACATTTTGAGAGATAGGGAAACTTAGCTAAGTTTGACCCTAAGAGTGATGAGGGAATCTTTCTCGAATATTCTAGAAACAGTCGTGCTTATAGGAGCTATAATCTATGCACCCAAATCGTCATGGAGTCCATAAATGTGGTGGTGAATGATGCTCCTGGAGAGGAGGTGAACAAGGAAGAGCCAACTCACTCACCAAGTGAAACTGAACAAGAAGATTTTGGTGCACTAAATGAGAATTTAGAGACCTCTTTAAATGAAAAGGTGAGTAACCAAAAGGAGCCTTCTTCAAGAGTGAAGTTAAATTATCCTCAAGATAACATCATAGGAAACATAGATGAAAGGATGAGGCTGAGGAGGAAAGTGATAAATCAATTGGCTCACTCAAGCTACATCTCACAAATTGAACCAAAAAGAGTCGAAGAAGCTTTAAATGACAAGAATTGGTTGAATGCTATGCATGAAGAAATAAACCAATTTGTGAGGAACAATGTGTGGTATTTGGTGCCAAGACCAGAGAATCACAATGTTGTGGGCACTAAGTAGATCTTTAAGAATAAGTCAGATGAGAATGGTACAATAGTGCGAAATAAAGCAAGATTAGTTGCTCAAGGGTATGCCCAGATGGAAGGAATAGACTTTGACGAGACTTTTGCAACGGCTGCTAGACTTGAATCAATTCGGATATTGTTAAGCATTGCTTGCCACATGTGTTTTAAGCTATATCAAATGGATGTCAAGAGTGCCTTTCTAAATGGGGTCCTCCAAGAAGAATTATACGTCAAACAACCAAAAGGCTTCAATGATCCAAAATATCCTAATCATGTCTATAGGTTGAAGAAAGCCTTATATGGTTTGAAACAAGCTCCTAGAGCTTGGTATGAAAGGCTAACTTCATATCTAGAAGATCACAAGTTTCTGAGAGGAAGTGTTGATAGGACACTTTTCATTAGAAAAGTTGGAGAAGACATAACAGTTGCTCAAATCTATGTGGATGACATTGTATTTGGATCATCTATTGACGCTCTGGCTCTTGAATTTGCTGAAAAAATGAAAAATGAATTTGAAATGAGCATGGTAGGTGAACTGACCTTTTTCATAGGACTCCAGGTGAAATAGTTAGATGATGGGCTGTTTATATCCCAATCCAAATATGTAAAGGATTTGATGAAAAAATTTGGATTAGATGGGAAAAGCCATGCCAGAACCCCCATGAGCACGAGTGTTAAGCTTAGCACTGATGGGTCAGGCAAGAATGTTGAGCAATCCTTGTATAGGAGCATGATTGAGAGTCTACTTTATATGACTACAAGTAGACTAGACATCGCTTTTAGTGTTGGGGTTTGTGCTAGATCTCAAGCCAATCCCAAAGAATCACATTTGGTAGCTGTCAAATGCATACTTCGCTATGTGAATGAGACAGTCAATTATGGGATCTGGTATTCTAGAGACTCTTGACTCGTTCGGAAATGAGCTGCCCAAAAGGGCCGTCCCAAGTGCAGGACCGTGTCGCGTAGTAATTAGGAATAAATTCCTAGATCGTCTCCACAGGGAAAGTGCTAAAAATAAACTCGTGTAAAATGGTGGAATTATTTACAATGAGAAAATAAAAATAAAAAATGATGATGTGTACAATGGATGAAAGAGTGCAATGAAAAAGAAAATTTACTGGTCGTGAACCAGATTCATTTTTGGTTGGCTTTGGGTGTTGAGAAGCAGTGATGAAAAGTAAAGAAATTAAAGCGCAAGAGAGTGAATTTAAATTGCTGAAAATTAAATAACTGAAATTTAAATGAGCAAGAAAATTAAATGACATAAAAATTAAATGACAGTAATTTAAATTGCAGTAAAGTAAAGTGCAGAAAAATAAATGACATAAATTAAAAGTGTAGAAATTAAAAGTGCAGAAAAATAAATGACAATAATTTAAAGTGCATAAAATTAAATGACATAAATTGAAATAAAAAAAATAAAGTAGAGACTACAGATAAAGGAGAGGACAGCTCAATAACACAGTTGGTCTATTAAGCTCTCAACTGTATCACCGAACTCCCTCACTTCATCTGCGTTGTCTCCTAAACTGAAAAACTACAACTACTCTATTCTACAGCTACTGGGTGTCTAACATCGACCACCATTCTTCGTCTGCTTACAAGCCTTTATATAGGCTTCAAACTGCACTGTGTTGCGTGCGTCCGTGCTTCCTTGTCTCCCACTTGAAATTGCGCTGTGTTTAGCTCATGTGTTGTTCCCCACATGCTGCTTTTCCATCCCGTGACCGAGTGGTTTTATTTCCTTGCTTTTTTTTTTCTTTCTTTTTGCTTTCCCAGCCTTGCGCCGAACTGAGTAGACTTGTTTATTTTTTTCTTTCTTCCTTGGCTTTCCTTGCACCTGCTTTACAGCCGAACTCCACTGCCGAATGATCTTTTCTTTTATTCTTCCTTTGCTTCCACTGCTTTCCAGCTTATCACATGCATTCATTTCTTTTCTTTTCTTTCTTTTTTCTGCTCTGTATGAACTGCTGCCCGTGGATCCTGCTGCATGCACCGAAACCACATATTTCTTTCTTTCACTGCTGCATGCACCGAAATGCATGTGCATTATTTTCTTTTGCACCGAACTGCTATCACCGAACATATGCACTGCACCGAACCTATTCTTCTTTGTTTCGGTTTCTTTTTCTTTCTTTCATTCTATCTCTTCCAACTCTTGTTCTTGCTGCACCAAACTCCAGCCGACTTGTCTATTTATTTATTTTTTTTTTCTTTTTCCGTGCGTCGTTCCTGTGCAGCGTCCGATGAAAACAGAAGCCTTTCATCTTTTTTTTTTTCTTTCTCTTTCGTGCGTCTGGCATGGCTGGGCAGTGTGGTGGCTTCGGGTGAGGCTAGCGACGTGCGTGGCTGAGGAGGCAGCGGGTGGAAGAGCTGGAAACTTGCTCTGTTTTTTCGGTGTCAAAATAGGGGACTGGTTTCGGTTGAGCTGTGCATGTGGGCTGCGGCTGTGCATGCTCCGAACGCATGCATGGAGGCTGGCGGAGGTGGTGCTGGCTTCGGAAGGTGGTGCTTGCTGGGTTTTCGGTCGTGAAGCGTTGTTGCCGATCCTGCGGATGCAGTGCAGCGTGGAGGCTGGGTGCCTTCGGTGCAGGCCGTGCATGGTGGTGGAGAACTGATCGCCGGCGTCGTCTGGTGTTGCTGGTGGCCGGCGGAGAAGCTTGGTGCTGCGGTGGAGTCACTACGCGCAAGGCAGCTCACTGTGCAGTGCTGCGCTGAGGTTGACGAAGGCCCAAACGGCATGTAGTTATGGATAAACTACATGTCGTTTTGGAGGAGCCTGAAAAACAAAAAATAAAAATAAAAATAAAATAAAATAAAATAAAACAGGCAGAATAAAATAAAAATAAAAATAAAATAAAACTAGATGAAGAAAATAAATAAATAAAGATAAAATAAAACTAGATTAAAATATTAAAAGTTTGTTGTGCATGTGAGAAATTATTGTTCAATTAAATCACAAGTTATAAACTCAAGCATAAATTATGCTATTTAATCAATTTAATTCACAACTTGGATTTATGCCTTTTAACAATTTTTTTCATCTAAAACCAATGATAAAATAATAAAACAATTAAAAATATATTGGTCTTAAGTGTATAAAATATGCAATAATGCAGCTCAATCAACTCTAATACTGAGCTTGTAGGCTATTCAGATGCTGATTGGGCAAGTAATGTAGATGATAGGAAAAGCACTTCTGGTGGGTGTTTCTATGTCGGCACAAACCTTGTTGCCTGGATAAGCAAGAAGCAAAACTCCATATCTCTATCCACAGCTGAGGCTGAATACATTGCTGTAGGGAGCTGTTGCACGCAATTGTTATGGATGAAGCAAATGCTATATGACTATGACGTTATTCAAGGTGTGATGAGCATTTATTGTGACAATACCAGTGCCATAAACATTTCAAAAAATCTTGTCCAACACTCTAGGACCAAACACATTGACATTAGACATCATCTTAAGTACATTCCCACCAAACACCAAACACATGTTGTGACTTTTGAGTACATTCCCACCAAACACCAACTAGCCGACCTTTTTACCAAACCCTTGGATGGGCTTCGGTTTGAATTACTTAGAAAGGCTATTGCTATTTGTGCATTGGCCTGAGGGCTGGAACATGCATTTTCTTTTTGTTTGTCTTGTTAATTTTCCCTTTCCTCTTGCTATTCTCTTCTCTTAAAGTTTTTATTGTCAGTTGGATATGAGTAGCGTGCACATGTGTGTGATAAAGAGTGTTAGTGATGTCTATTCTAAAAATTTTAGGTACATATGCCATTGAAAATTGTATCATGTACCTTTATAAGTTACAATGGTTTAAAACATGTGTACTATTTGTAATTTGTGACCTGCATCACACACTACAGTTCCAGCTCAAGCAATTGTTGTTTTTCCACTTGTGAGTTCTTGGGGAGGTAATCAAAGGTGTAAGGGAGCTCTATGTGTATATAGAATTGACCACGGGCTAGATGACCTCATGATTATATATCAAAATTCCTCCTGTGAAAATTCTTTATCTATAAATAATAATAAAAAGGAGGAGGAAGAAGAAGAAAAAGAAAAAGAGGTCATATTACTCGATAGGCCAATACTAATACAGGAGTTCAAAAAAAAATATTTAGGTCCTAACAGCATTAGGTTTTACTTTCTATATCATGGAAAGGCTTCCTAAGCACTTTGGTTTCATGTTTCAGCCCAATCCCACTCACATCTTTTGGTTAAAACTTAATGATTGAGTTAGGATTCACAAGACATGCATGTTCATCTTACCTGTGATACTCTATTTTTACTACTTGCGTAAATTGTGATAATATGATACTCTTTTACATTTGATGTGATTTTGAGGCTTCAAAATTGACTTCATCAATACTTGAATCACTTCATGAAAAAGTATGCTTTGTTTTGAGAATTCTGGGGATGTCGCTGGAGCGAAATTTAAATTTCGCTTGAGAGAATGCATTTTAAATACCTGCGATGGTTCCTTTTTCCCCCACACTAGTTTCATTTCGTGTGCTGTTTCCTCTCCCCTCTTTGTGCGTTTTCTTCTACCTTTTGATTCCATGTGCTTATCATTAATTTCTCTCAAGAAATCCCTTCCTAATCATGGTAAGCATCTCCATTTGTGTTTATTTTCCTATTTTTCCTATTTTTCGGTGTTGGGCATTTTGTTTTGGATTTCGAAAAGGATAGGTGTTGGGGTGTTTGTTGGAACCCATGGTTGTCCATTGGCTATTGTGCTTGTATTTAGGAGGTTCATGGAACTCCCATGGAGTTTTTGAACTCTATTTTTGCTTGGATGCAGTCCAAGTGCACGGTGAAATACCTCAATGGTTTTTGGTTTCATTTTTTCATCATGCATTGGCATACCATTGTTCCCATGCTCATTACATGTCTATCATAGTGTTGGGATAGTGTTTGGCATGAAATTTAAATGTGTTGGAAGATGGTTTCTATATGGGAGGGTCATGGGACTTCCATTGGGTTTAAAACCCAACCTTGGCTTAGTTGCACTTGAAGTCGATGAAATGCCAAATGGGTTTGTGAAATGAAGCATGGGACTGTGAATTCATTTCTTCATTAGCATTATATAATGGGTTTGGCATAAATGGGTTTCTAAAACCCAAGTTTGGCATGGTATATATTGGGCATTGAAAAGGGCATGTGCATTGGAATACATTGGTTTGCATTAGGCATGTGCATTGGATCATGCATTGGGCATTTTAGACATGCATACATCGGATCTTCACATGACCTTTACCCTTGTCTAATGGTCACTGATTCTGTCAACAGCCAAAGTCATGTCTCGACGTGTTCGTCCACACCAAAATCCTCTTGCCCCCGCTCAAGCACATTTCCACAATTTATTGGCACAAGAGCTTTACACTCATAACTTCTCTCACCGTACTCCTATTGTCGAGCATGAAGTCTCCCTTGGTGAGCTTACTGAGACCATTATTCTCCATATTTTTTAGTCTTGCCAGTGGTAGGCCTTGATCACTGGTCTTCCCGCTCCTTCGGTGGAGTTGGTTTGAGAGTTTTAATCCAATATTCATGCCATCTTTGAAGATGGCTCTTTTGAGGTTAGTCTCCAGAACATCTTCTTCCAGGTGACTCCGGGCATGTTAGTGAACCTGCTAAACGCCCCACGTGTGTCCAATCCAGTATATCCCTATACACGGACATCTCCTCCTAATATGCAAGTTGTTGCTGGATGTCTATATGGTGGGACTCGTTATTGGGATGGTAAGTCACCACTTCTAACGGTAAGATTTCCACCTGAATATCTCATTCTCAGTAGGATTGTCCTTACAAATCTGTATCCTATTGGTCATCAGAGTGATGTGGGTTTTGACCGCGCCACTCTTCTGTATGCACTGATTAATGGTGTCTCCATACTGCACCACCACTAAAGGCTTCTCCTCCCACCGACGACCTCCCCTAGCCCCTATGCCCAGCTGAGTCTCCCTTCTTCTGCACGCCCTCTCACTCTCTCACAGGTGTTCTTCCACCCTTTGGCCTCGATCTGCCACCGTAGGCCTCTATGCCACCTCCACCTCGCCACCATAGCTCCATTAGCAACCCCTAAGTTCCTCCATGGCTAGCCATGACCAGCCGAGCTCCCCCTCTTTTTCCTTTATTTGAGACACATGGGTTCCCCTTGGAAACCCATAGCTCCGCCATGCTCCGTCACCCTAGCCACCATGAGCCCTTCTAAAACCACACATAGCTATCCAAACGCCCAAACAGCCACCGTATGTGGTTTATCCTCCACGTACGACCCTTCCGACGCCATCGACTGTGATGGTCAGCGAGCGAAGCACGAGTCAATCCTGACAATAGTATAACTCTCTATCCCTCATTATTTATGTTAGATGTAGTTGGTTGGTTAGGTTGTGGACTGTGATGTTAGTATTTGTGGAGTTCACTATATTGTGATGTGCTGTGTACGTGAAGTGTTGGGCGTATTTGTGTAGTGCACTGTGAAGTATGGGTATGAAGAGTGGGCTGTAATAATGATGTGGCGTAGTGTTGTAAAGGGAGTACATGTGGAGTGTACTCCATGGGGTGAAGCAATACACCGTGTGGCATGTCACCAAGATAAGGATGGTTGCGTGGTTGATGAGTGTAGAGTGTGATGTGTAGTGTAATGTCGAGAAGTATGGAATAGTATCCCGAAGTAGTTATGATGTGGCCTATAGTCTGAGGTGACAGGTGTCACTGTGTAATTGACTTATGGCCAGGAATATGTGTGAAGTGGCAGGATAGTATCAGAGTAGTGCAACGGAACCATGATGGAAGAATGTCATGAAGTGACATCATTAAACAAGAAGTTGTGCTTGTGATGGGTAAGGAGTTAGTGTAAAAGCGACGTAAAGGGAACGTGACGAGATGTCACAATGTAATAGGAGTACGTGAGGGATCGTACTCATGATGAGTCAGAAGTTGGTGTAGTTTTGACATAATAGGATGTCAATTAACGAGACAAGGTCAAGATGTAGCTTGGGAGTAGTCTCGAGCTATGATGTGACGTGAGGTGTAGTTATGAATAGAGTCCTGTCGTGTCAAGTGTTGGGATGAACTGTCTAGAGGGATGGGTAATATGAAGGGTCATGCTAGCTGGGTTTAGAGAAGGTTGGCATCGAGTATGGTGCTTGTCCATACAAGCAAATGATCAACGGACTATATATTGGTCTTAGGTGATAAAGGGATAAGGTATGTGTGTAATCTGGTTAGACACACATGCTGGAAAAATTCACCATATGTAATGGATAATTTGTCCTAAGCATGGTTACACGGTGTTTAAGCCTCAGAGTTGGCTTAGAGCCATGTGGCGTGTATGGATGGACATGAAGATTTAGAGTGAGGAAAGATACATGAAGGTAGTGACGGGCGTATTGTCTAGGATTGGGATGCGTGACTTAATTGGTCTGAATCATGCATCGGAATGTGGTCAATAAGAAGAGTAAGACGAACGTCTTACTGTCTTAACCCTAAGGTGAATCATGGGTTCACTTTAGTGGATGAGCACTCGACGTAAGACCTTGAGTTTGGAAGGGATAGTGACTGTAAGTTGATCCTGAAGGTTTTACCATAGTACAGGACACGTAAGAGCACAAGATAGAAGGAGAGTGTTTCAAGTGAAGTATAGTTCTATTCTAAGTTTAGTTGCTTATACACTACATAGAGAATAACGCTAAAGTTATATGTATGCATAGAGGTTGTCATCTAACACTCACATGAATGGACTGCATGATATGAAAGTAGCATGGAGTCCAGGTAAGAATTATGTTCATACTTTCTAAAGTTTTCTAAACTATATGAAATGAAAATAAAATGTTTTTCCTTTACAATACTTTACGAAATGACACGAAAAATGTTTTACGAAAGCATGCTAAGTATGACATTTAAAAGTATGACTATGTAACGGCCATTTTTGGCAGACCCTTTTTATGCAACCAAAGTATTAATTGTACGCATGTGAATAGATGACTATACGCAATATCTATTGTATGTATTTTCTACGAGAAGAAGTATTGAGGCCTATGCCTTGTATTTTAACTGATGCTTCAAATGACGTGAAGAAAGTGTTTTAAACGTCCCTATGAACTGATGTTTTAAGGATGCCATGAACTGGTGTTTTAAATGATGCCATGAAATATGATGTTTAAGCTCATGCTTTTAAATGATGTTTTTCTATGAATGAACTGTTAAATGAAAAGGACTGAAAAGGAAAGGACTAAAAGGACTAAACTGAAAGAAATGACTGAATGAAAGGGTACCAAAGGACTAGATTGGGCATATTGCAATGCCGGGTAAACAATGTTGGTAGTGCACCCAGTGCTGCCCCCTGACTGAAAAGTGATTCCCAACCCATGGCCACGGGCGGAATCTGGGTTCAAAGAAAGACCGCTAACCCCAGCACACGGGGCGTAACAATGTGCAACGGCCAAAGGAAAGTGATAAGAAAGAATGTATGAATGCATCACACTCTTAAAGAAATGAAGGCACTGACGGGAGAAACGTTTTATGAAAAGAAAACCATTTTTAAAGAAAAATCCCCTCTAGTGATGTTTTCAAAATGAATGCATGCCTCATGTATGTATAGTATGTATGGAATGATGAATGCATGACTAAAAACCTATGTTAGTAAATTTTAACTATATGAAGTATTACTTACTAAATATTCGACTCAGTTTAGTTTTTATGTGTGCCCTTCCTCCCCATAGGAACTGAATGAGCAAAACGAGTCAGGGCAGACATGGCCCAAGTGGAAGAGCATAGAAGTCTAGGCATAAGAGTTTTAAATGCATGAGAGGCCTTTCTATTTTAAGATTAATTTTTTTTCCGCTATAAACCTTCTGTATTCTCAAGCACATTTTATTTTATAACGTAGAGTCTTGCACTCTGGGTATGGAAGTAAAAAAATTTAAAACGAATGGTAATTCCCGTTGTCCTTTCTAAAATCATTTTATAAAAAGTCTCACCACAAGGACAGGCGTTACACTGCCTATTCTAACTATATTCCAATTTGGTTGGAATCAGAAGTAGTTCATATTGAGAGGAGAAGGGAGAAATTTTTCAAATTTGAAGCCATGTGAATTGGTGAAAAAAATTGTGATAAAATTGTTGAAGACACATGGAAAGATGGCAATGGCAGAAATAAAATGGAAGAGGTGCTATCAAGGAGTTCTAATTGTGGAAAGAGGCTACAACCAGCTTGGAACAGAACTGATTTTGAGAATGTTCAAAGGAATTAGCAAAGAGTTAAGCATCGACTAAGACAGTTACAAGAAAGTGATCCTATGGAGGTTAGAAGACAAGAACAAAAAGCTATAAGGGAGGAAGTACCGAAGTTGCTAGAACGTGATGAGGTGATGTGGAGGCAGAGATCTAAGGTATTATGGTTGAGGGAGGGGGATCAAAACTCAAATGTTTTCCATACAAAAGCATCTCACAGAAAGAAGAAAAATCAAATTGGAAAAAATCAAAATGAGGAAGGGGTTTTGCAGTAAAGGGAGCTGAGGGATAAGTTGACTTATTTTCATAAATTATTTATAACATCAACTCAAAAAGGTGCTAGTGAATTTTTAGGGGCCCTGGCAGGGAAGGTGACTAGTGATATGAATATTGATGTGTCGAAGATATACACAGAGGCTGAGGTTTTTGAGGCCTTGAACTAGATGGATCCAGAAAAAGCCCCAGGACTAGATGGTATGGCCCTTTTGTTTTTTCAAAGTTATTGGCCTTGTGTTGGAAAATCTGTCTCTAATGCAGTTCTTGATATTTTGAATACTGGTAGTTTCCCTCCATCATTGAATCATACTTTTATTTCATTAATTCCAAAGAAAAAGTACCCTGTGAAAGTAGTGGATTTCAGACCAATTACCCTATGCAATGTGGTCGATAAATTGATATCAAAAGTCATTGCTAATAGACTTAAGAAGCTGCTGCCTCATATTATTTCAGATTCTCAGTGTGCCTTTGTTCCTGGTAGACTAATCACAGATAATTTACTAGTGGCCTATGAGCTGGTCCATTATCTGAAGATGAAGAAGCAAGGGAAAAAAGTTTGCATGTCCCTCAAACTTGATATGAGTAAAGCATACGATCGAGTTGAGTGTAGTTTTTTAAAAGAAGTGATGAGTATTATGGGGTTAGATTTAAAGTTGATTGACTTGATTATGGGCTGTATTCAAACTGCCTCCTTTTCAATATTGGTTAATGGTGAACCAAGGGGTCACATTGTTCCAAGTAGAGGAATTAGATAAGGAGACACATTGTCCCCTTATCTATTCTTGTTGTGCACTGAGGGGCTTATCTCTTTATTAAAGGAGGCTGCTTTTAAACATGATATTTCTATGATCAAAATCTATAGAAGTGCTCCTTGTATTAACCACCTACTCTTCGTAGATGATAGTGTGATCTTTTGCAAGGCTGATGTGGGGGAAAATATGAAGATACAAGCACTATTGCAAGATATGAGCAGGCCTCTAGTCAAAAAATTAACAGGGAGAAAACTTCCATGATTTTTAGTGGAAATGTCATTTCTATTGACAGGAAAAATGAGTTGATGCAGCCATGGGGTGTAAATGGGGTTCAACAAAATGAGAAGTATTTAGGACTACCTCCTGTTGTGGGTAGATCTAAAATAAAGGCTTTTACTGAAATAAAGCAAAGGGTATGGCAAAAGCTTCAAAGTTGGAAGGAAAATTTGCTTTCACAAGGTGGGAGAGAAATTCTGATCAAAGCAGTGACCCTTTCAATTCCTATATACTCAATGAGCTACTTTCTTTAACCTACTGGTCTATGCTCAGAATTGGAAGTCATGATGGCAAAGTTTTGGTGGGGACAGGGGAAGGATGAAAGAAGAATTCATTTGATAAGTTGGCAAAAAATGTGTGACGAGGTATTTGGGAGGCAAAAAAACTGTTGGACCAAGGTTGTATATGGAGGATAGGGAATTGTAAAACAGTAAAGCTATGGAAGGACCCTTGGATCCCAGGTCACCAATCTTTGATGCAAGAAGACATTTGTAATATGGATGAATTCCAAGAAGCCCCTGTGGAAAGATTGATAGATCCTATTACTCGAGGATGGCAAGTGGATCAACTTAGAGCTCTATTTAATCCAAGTCTGGTTACTGATATCCTGAAAGTACTGATTTGTTCTACTGAGCAACCCGATAAGATAATATGGTCCAAAGAAAGAAATGGCAAGTTTAGTGTAAGAAGATGCTATAGATTTTTTAAAGAGAAGATAAGGGGTGGTGTAGGTGAATGTTCGAATGCAAGCCAATAGCAGGTTCTTTGGAAATCTTTGTGGAAAATGAAAGTTCCAAATAAAATAAAGGATTTTGCATGGAGGGCCTGCAAATAGGGGTTACCATCAAAGCAGAATATGCTCAAAAGGCATGTTAATATTGACGGGTCTTGTTGTTTTTGTAGGCAAGGGAGTGAAGACACAACACATGCATTGTTTTACTGTCAATCTATACATTCTAGCTGGTTCCCATATATTCCTTTGATGAAAAATCTGAACAAGAATTTAACTGTAATGCAGATTGCATTGCATGTTTTAGAGAAGGGATAGGAAGAGGAGCTCTCTTTATTATTCTCTATTGCATGGGGGTTTTGGTGGAGAAGGAATCAAATGATTCATGAGCAGAAAATTATAGCAGTTCAACAGGTTATTGATTATCTCTTTCTGTTCAAAGGTCTTTCATAGATCTCAAACAATTGCCAAAGCCTAAGGTTCAAGCTTACTATGAATGGAAACCACCACCTATTGATTGGTTGAAATTGAATGTTGATGAAGCTGTTTTTGGTGAGATGAACAGAGCAGGGGTGGGGTTGGTGCCTAGAGATGGGAAGCGTGATGTTATATTGGCAGCTAGTAAGATAGAATTTGAAGTGAAAGATGCTGAAGCTATCGAATTACTAGCTATCCTACGAGCTTTACAGTTGTGTGCTAACATGGGAATCCAAAGAATGTTGCTTGAGTCAAATTGTTTGATGGCTATACAAGTGCTCAACAATGAGCTTGAAATTGCTATTGTGTTAGATAATTCTCTAGTGCAGGAAATCAAAAAGCTTCAAAGGCTATTTGTTGAGTGCAAATTTCAACATGTGTATAGAGAAGGCAATCGAATTGCTCACAAATTAGCTAGGTTTGCTTCAAATGTTGAGGATATCTTAATGTGGTGGGATTGTTTTTCAGATTTTATTTCTAAAATCTCTCAAGCCATTTTGTTTGAAAAATATCTGTAAACTTTCTTTTATTAATGAAATGTTATGTTTCCTATATATAAAAAAAAAATCTTGTGAATTAGAAACCCTAGTTTGAATTCATATATAGACCTGAAAAATTCAAGGGAAAACAAATAGAGAAATAACAAGAAATTAAGCAATATATATACACCAGATCATAAACCAAACACATGAGTAAAAAAGGAATTGAAGAAAATGCCTAAACACTTGGGATGAGAGGAATAAAGCTCTTTTGCATCAACGTCTTGATCAGAAACTGGTCCTGGAAATGGGATGGAAAGCTCCTTTTTTCGCAGATAGTGTTTTACCAACTCAGCATCTGTTGGGAGAAACCTAAACCCAAGTGGTAATTCTCATGTGAATAATCCATGCACTTTGGCCGCCCCCATTTATATATAAATATATATATATATATATATATATATATATATATATATATACCATACTATATATACACATATAGCTGATCATCAATATAATATTGCTGATGAAATTAGTCTACATGATGATCGATGATGATCAGAACGACTGAATTAACGAACGAACGTAAGTACGTGTAATCGAAGACGTTAATATTGCAGCTTTTATAAGCAAATTTTGGTGAAGGTACATATCAGCTTATTAGGAGTACTTGGATTGTATGTAAAAACAAAAAAAATACACTACAAGAAATCAGGCATTTTCTAACGATTTTAAAATCGCCCCCAAAAATATCGCCGCAAATAAGTACTATTTGAGACGATTTTTGTATCGCCGCCGAATTCCAATGGAATGCAGTGGAAATGCTAAGTCTGAATTTACTATTTACTTATTTGCGGTGATTTTAATATCTTTTACGGTGATTTTTGTCATCACAAATAAATTTTGGACTCGACGAAAAACAAAATAGCCGTAAAAGCTATTTTGCAGCGAATTAAAGCGTATTATAAGCGAATAAAAGCATCGCCAATAATTCTAGAAGACTATTTCTGGCTAAGATTTAATCTCCGGAATAAGTTATTCCCTACAATTTTGCTATCTGCCATAAATGATTAGTTGATATTTGCGGCGATATATGTAGTTTTTCGGCTAATTAATATCGCCGCAAAAGCTAATAAAATGAAAATCCCGCGTTCCTCCTTCTTCTTTTCCCTCCACCCCACTCTGCCTTCTTTTCCCTCCAACCCCCTCTCCCCCGTCTCCCCAATCTCTCTTCTCCTAACAACCCACGCCGCCGCGCACAGCCCATTGCCAACCGACCCCACCACGCCACCACCACCTTACCTCGACGGCCACCCCCTCCTTGTCCCCCAACCCCTACGCCGAAAATTTTTGTTTTTTCGAATCTGGCATCACCTCTCTCTCTCTCTCTCTCTCTCTCTCTCTCTCTCTCTCAGATTTCTCTGAAAATCACCGTCGTTAGGGACACCGTTCTCTACCACTCACACCTCAACACCATCAACAGTCCACGCCTAGCCCAGCAGCCGAGGCCCTTCCTCTCTCTGTTTCTCTCTCTGCTACATCTCTCAAGACCCACTCCATGGTGCCGAGCACCTCTTGGTTTCTCTCTCATCTCTATGCCTCCTCAGTCCTGCTCTGCCACCACAACCACCTGCTCTTCATCCTCGTTGGTAGGTCATCTCTCCTCCACCGTCTCTCTCTCTCTCTTCTCTCTATTTTGTGGTTATAAATCTTTACCTCTGTGTTTATCATCTTCTAATTCATTTATATTTTATATATGATTTTATGTTGTTTTAGCATATTTTACTATATCTGATATTTGTTTACATGTGATCTGAACATGTGTAGGAATTTTTTTTTTCCCGGCCTATATTCATATTTTTTTTCTTCTTAGTATCAGTTTTCTTTTGAGCTTAATGAATATCTGTAGATGTACACATGTATTGGGGAACATCCACCACTACCAATTTTCAAGTAAGTTTGTGCTGCCATTTCTGTCATGGCCATCTGGGATACAAATGCATGCCATGCTACATTTTGTGTCATTATGGGTTGGTTCTTTGTGGACACTGATTCAATTTTCTTTTTCATATTAGTAACTATGAGAAGGAATTGGAGGAGATGAAGCACATGACAAGACAAGAATTTGTGGCCTCTATTAGAGGGTGAGATATTGATGGCGTTATTAGCTTGCAGGAGTGAAATTTTACTCAGTAAAATCTTGGTATGTGTAAAATCTTGATGGCGTTATTAGCAAGCAAGTCTTGTCAACAAGACTAAGGAACCTTGTCCTATTATATATATCTATCAACAGGTCTTGTTTAATGCGATGGGAGGCATGGCATGGGTTTCTATGTATATATCTATCAATCGATTTAGGAGGCTAGGAGTTATATATGCAATACACTAACAATAGCTTTATAAGCTAAACTAGGGAAATGCCTGCTTGGCATTAGAGACCAATCTCTCATGTTTGGTCCTCTTTCACATAACCAAAACAAAACTATTTTTTATGGCCATTGAAAACCACTTTACTTTTAAACTACTAAGAGCCTTAATAATTGGTTAGTGTAGGTTGTGTCACAATAACATGTAGTTTTCACTTTTCTGAGACATGTTTTCAATTTCCTGATTCAATAATATAAATCTGATCCTTTTAACTACCTTTAAAAGGCATGTAAACTACTTAAGTTTACTTGGATATGATGCAAGCTTGGATGTGTTGAGTTTGAGTGATGTATCTTGTAGCAATTGATCTGTGTATCAACTGGCAAGAGTGCCTCTTCTATTATGTTCCATTTGGTGCATTAGAGACCTAAAGAAAATCTATTGAATCTCATCTGGCTACAATCTGAGGTAAATATTTTTTTTCCAAAAAATATTTCTTCCATTCATGTTCATTGTATATAAGAGTGCCAATATATCTTTTTCCTATGCTCTATTGATTTGTTCTATGGTTGTGAGTGAATGCAGATTATGATGTTGATTTCTGAATTTATATTACTGTGTTGTCATGTCTGTCTGCTATCTTTTTCTATTTGATGCACTATTTAGGTGAATTAATTATATCTTACAGTTATATATACATATATTATATATAAGGGTCTCTAATATGAAGGATAAACTTGGGTATAGTTCATCTCTATTTTGGGAGGAGCATAAAAGGCCCAAGAAGGTATAAAAATAGAATCTTAGGAATGTGAGGTGAGAGAGGGAGAGAACTTTGAAACTAAATGAATTTGTTATTACAGGCCCTATGAGCCAGGTTACTTGAGTTCGAAGAATTTTTTCTTCTTCTTGATAATGAATAGTTACATATGGGGGGAATACAAAGGACAAAGACCATGAAGGTAGTAACCCAACTCACTCTTTATTGCAATATTGGTACTCTTGTTAGATATTTATTGGAGGTAAGCTAATTAGCTTGATCAGTTTGTATTCATGCAAGCTTATTATCTATCTCCTGATCTATATCAAATGAATTTTTTTGGGACAGTAAATTCGATCTAGCCCCATTTTATTACTGGTATATATCTATCTTAGAGCCCATTTTGTTATCCATAGGAACATTCTGATGAGTGTGTGGGCTGATTTTTCCTTTGAAAAACAAATTAAAAGAAAGAAAAGAACATTTTTTGGTTTGGTTTTAACTTCTCTTATCCTAATTTAGCAAATCAAAGTTCCCCTATTTTTGTAAGGGAGCGAACCCCAAGAACAGTAAACATCAGCTGGCTTTTGTGTTCATTCTTTAAAGGAGAATGGTTTTGACATTTGATAGTATGGAAGGGGGGGGGGGCATCAGCTAGAAAAGGTCACTAAAATGTTGCACACTTTTATTACACTGTACAAAAATTAATGACAGACAAATTAACTTAGGATGGGAACAAAAATACACATGCTCACGCATCCACGAACATATGTTTATTTACAAAGCATGAAAGATATAATTTTAGTTAAACTTATAAATAATTCTTGGATGCTTTCAGTCCAAAGGAGCAAGTGTTGGTGATGTGTTTCTTGCATCTGCTTGTGCTTTCCATGATAGCAGAATACCTATACCTATAAGCATACTGTACTTTATAGACAAAAAGGGGGGAAATGTGTTGTACTTTATCATTTTCACTCTTCCCATGTTTGGTGAAGGAGATCAGCAATGGCTTACATGTTTATTCATTAGTTAATGATTTTATTCTCTCATTTTTGTGGCATGTAATTGGGCAGTTAATGAATTAGTTCCAATCATTTGCTTCACAAGTAAGCAAGTTAACTGCAAATGTTCGTTCATTTTTGTTTTTGCATTTAAATTTTAGTTGCCTTAAATGTCTTCTGCAGGTGTTTGATATGTATGGAATTGGTTTACGCTAAGCCTTCTCCTCTCCCAATCTTCTTAAGGAGCTTAATCTAAAGGTGATTACTATATAGTAGAGTGCTAAGAGTTATGATTATTGAACATCTCAAACCTTTTTTTACTTGCTTGATGATGTTTACAGTCATCCGAAATTAATCATATACTTTCATTGTGAAAATTAACTATGATCCTGTGTAAGTAAGAAGAACTAAAACAAAAGCATTCATGTCAGTGGAAGGGATTTTGTTTATCCTATCATGTTTGTGAGAAAAGGCAAAGAAAAAATACAAAGAAAGTATTTGGTGAACACTAGAAACCTAAAATTTTAGTCATTGCTGAATTACTTTGTAAACTATTTTTGGGTTGTGATGTATATGATTTAGTAACAAATGCCAGCCTTATGAAGTTTCAAGCCACCGGGCTCTTTTTCGGTCTGTCTATCTACCTCTCATGTGAGCACACCCAAATCTAGAGCACATGCATACCAAATCAGGAATAAAATGTATTTGTTGTTCTTCTTTGCAAAACAGAACACATGCATACTAGTTTATCTTCTTTGGGTGAGCACACCCAAAAGGCCTTCTGTATTCCACCAATGCTTTAAGCTATCTAGTCTCTACTCTCATGAATTCTCTTTTGGAGTTGACTAAAGTACGAATATAGTTTTTTGCTTGATATGAGAAGAAGTTGAAATTTAATACTGATCCTATGTGCAGCAATGTCTATTCTACATTATTGTTGACATAGTAAATTTGTTCTTATCAAATTTTCACCCCAACTTTCTGCTTATTGATTGTTTAGTTTCGTTCTTGTTGAAGCGTTTACATGTGGTCGATGATTTTGGGCAGTACATTCCAAAATAGTTGGGGTTGCAACTATTTTTGCTCTTCTTTTCCACCACTCATTGAATAGAATTTTGATGCATGTATGTTTCTGCATCGTTATTTTAGATTCAAACTGTTAAAATGGTAAGCCATAAAATGGTAAGCCAATTAATACATAACCAGTTGGCTATATCTAGATAATTATTCTTGTGTATGAGAGCATGTGCGACAATTTTTATCTACTTGTTTACTGGAACATGATCAAGATAATAAATATATACACTAGATTATACTAGACTATAGCATGCAGCATTCAGCCAAGATACTATATTTTGTTCGTAGGAAAGAACCTAGTTAATTAAGGTTGTGCTAAGAAAATGGCCGTGGAATAATGAATTTATATATATTGTTGGGAGAAAAGAATCTCCATGTTTTATTTGTTAATTTTCTGTATTCTTAAGACTGCAACTAATTTAAGTTTCTATCAACAATTTGGCTTCTTGAACATATATTTCAGACTACATGGTTGGAAGGATCACAATGGGATAGATTATATCATATGGAAGCAGCTTTTATTCCTGATGTCAAGGATGAGTTAGATACTCAGAATTTTGAGAAGTTTCACGAGGTGAGAATAATGGTTCCGTTGAATTTTATCAAAGTAGTGCAATTTGCATACCTTGGTGACACTTGTTATTGGTTTTTAGATCATTTGTAAGTCTGGTTTTGTGCTTCCCACTTGCGCAATATGTTTTTTGATCAAAAACATATAATTTGAATGTGTATTATATTTTTTTTATATATGTTGTAAGAATATTACTTTTTTCTGTAGAGTTGCAAAAAGTTGCTGAACTCTAATTGAGGGTATTGCTACAGGCACATTGCAGCGGCAAAGCAGTGCTATGGATATTAAATCAAGGTGCTTTTATTCTCCCTTTCACTCTCTTTCTTATTTGGGTGTTTTTTTTTATTTAGTAGTTCTTAATTATTGTTTGATATAAATGTTAAGTTGCAATTAGCTTGAGCTTTGTGTAGCCATCCAGAAATTTCAAAGTGAATATAATTTGGATGTACATGTATTATGTTTTGTGGATTTTTTATTTATTTTTTGAAACAGTATTTCCAGCGACTACATTTCGCCGGAAATAATTTTTTCGCCACGAAACCTTAGTTGCGGCGACATAATGTCGCCGGAAAATATTATTTCCGACGACAGTTACCACACTGGAAATGTATCATTTCGATGATTATTGAAAATGCTAGACAAAATAAAGACTATATTGGCAATTTTATCACTTTTTGCGACGATATATATCGCCGCAAATGACTTTTATCAACGATTTAATCTTAAACGGAAAGGCCAATTCTGTCGATTATTTAGATAGTTGCAATGAAAAAAAAATTGCTGGAAATACTATTTTTTGCGACGATTTTTTCTTATCGTCAAAATTGATCAAAAGCGTCTCTTTGATTTTGTCGAACCTACAGCGATTTAGAAATCGCCAAAAATGACCAAATGCAGCGATTATTGGTAGTATTTGTGATGATTTTGAGCGTTGAAAAAAGTCTGATTTCTTGTAGTGAAACATGAGAAACTCATGTTCTTGGGTAGGCAGCACGTGATGAGCATGAACAGTTATTTCGACTATGTTTGGATAGTGAAAATGTTTGAGAATGTTTGTAAATAGTAGTGAAAAAGTAATAATAGAATATTGAATAATAGTAAAAAGTAGGTGAAAAGTAATAATAAAGTAAAGAATAGTAGTGAGAGTGTTTGAGAGTACTTGAGGTACTCTCATTAGCCAAACCTAGCGGTAACAGTATATTTATAGTACTACTACTGTTAAGAGCAAGATCAGAGCAATATAGGACGATGCTACTCCCACAAAGGGAGTTCACCAAAACCACCACCGAATAGGCAAAAAGTTTTTTGTCTTTTTTTTTTAAACATTTTTTAAAATTCATTAAAAAAAATTTTTAAAATAAAAAAATAGAAATTCATTTTAAAATAATTACTTAAAAAAAAAAAACAATTAGTGGCTACCATCGGTGACTACTTCTGTGGGAGAAGTACTTCTCATCAATATATATTGCGGCGCTGGATTTCAAAAAAAGAAAAATTCAGAAAAAGAAAATTATCAAATATTGTGGCACTGAATTATTATAATTATTATTTTTTTCAGCCGTGAATGAATGAATTAATTAGGGTTTCACATCCAAAATCTAGATTATAAAATTTATTCTTCCATGCCACATCGAAATGAATTAATTCAGATATGATAATATACTTATAATTATATATTTATTAAATTATATATTGCAAATAGAATAGATTTTTGACTTTTGAGTTTTATCTTTAAAGAAAATGATATATACAATTCTAGAATGTTATGATTATATCTTACATTACCCTATCTTTAATTGTACAAGGCCACGTAACTTCTTATTCAGTACTCCAAGGCCACTAGGACTCATGTTCACTTGCCGCAACAACATCAAACTAATTATATAAGTGTTTAATTGTCTATACATATACATATATATATATATATATATATATATAATATGGTTTTAACGCGATACTTTGATATAGTGTAGTCCTCTGTAAACTCAACTAAAGGGTGATAGAAAGTATCATATTTGGAAAAGAAAAAAAATCTATTCTCAAGATGTTCATGTGTAGAGGACATCTAGTAAAGTGCTTACATATATAGCATAATCTTATTTGGAAAATTAATTTTAAAATTTGAATCTTACAAATTAAATCTTACCATTTAAGTGATGTGAATAGTGTGCTTTACGTACAGACTTGAGAATAAAATATATAACTCTATTTGAAAATTGGGATATAAATGCAGTATATATATATATATATATATATATATATATATATATATATATATATATCATCCATACATTTTAGAATAAAGAACCATATACGTTGTTTCCAATTTAAATTGGAACTTAACATTTTAGGGTATACATGTGGCCAACCACTCCAAATTCCACTCGGGTTAGTCACGAGCCTCACCTAAGCATTTTGAGTCTCAAGCCAGCTTCGTTTTAAATTTAGCAAATGATTTTTAAATGAGCCAAGTATTTCAAATATTTTAAATATTTTTTAAGTCTAAAATTATTTAAATGATGCATTTTTAGAATTATTGAACTAAACCTAATTTTTAAGTAAGCCTATTTAATTTTTGGAAGCCCCAAAAATAAAAAAATATAGAGTTTAGTAACTCATTTTATTTAAATGATTTTATTTATTTTAAGGATATTTATTTAAATATTCATCATTTGAATTTATATTAAAAAGTGATCTAATTATTTGGATCAAGAATCAAAATCTTGGTGTTTTTTTTTTAGCTAGTCATGAGAAGTACGAAGATGTTAATAGAAAACATATCTATTTGAATTGAAAATAAAATTGCCACAAGATATTTGGTCATAGGCAATGAGTACATGAAAGGAATGATCATGAGTACCAAATTAAATTAAATTGATAGGCAATTATGACCTGCCTTTATTGATCATTGCTACTAAAAAAGAAGCCTTTATTGATCATTGCTACTAAAAAAAAAAAAGTAGAAGAAAAGATTGGAGAATCTGGCCACACTAAAAGCAGCTCTTGTATTCCCTTCCTCTTTTCATCCGGCTCAATACCCATCCCTTTCTCTGCATGGAAAAATATATAAGGTGGATTAATTTAATTAATTGAATATTATATAATAACAACACGTAGGTTCTACGTACATAAATTGGTCAATTCCCGCAAGGATATTATTGTATGCGAGTAATAGTAATGCTAGAGGTATAATTATAATATAGGTTTACAAACTGACAATTAAAAATTAATATTAAATTATGATAAACCAAAGTAATAACATGCAAGTCTCGTGCACTCTCTTTAAAAATAAAAGGAATCTATAAAAAAAATTTACATATATGTGGATCCCAGATTTAATAAAATTTGTTTAAATAGAATATACGAGATTTGTATAGTCTAGCTAGGACTATGAATATCATTTCTCCCGAACTCATAATTTATCAACGATTTTCTTTTTACCTTGAAACTTTTTCCTGTATTGCATCGGTACTCTTGCATTGTCCAATGTGTTTTCTTTGGTTTTGAAGGGCTACCAGAAAAAAAAGTTAGATTTTTCTTGAAGGCAATGACATTTCCATCAGCATCATAGATGGGATCTTCTTGTTGGCATGATTTCCAAAACCCTTCTCCATTTTCAGCAACTCGACTTTTTGTTGTTCTAACATCAGAATGATCTTCAGTTTCGTATATGAAAAAATACCATTCTCTATCCTCATTTGAGAATGTTACTGCAATCCAATAAGAAAGACACTTATGGTAAGCCAATATATATATATAGACGATGATCATGTTATATATTCAAAATTATAAAACCATATATAGACACACACACACACACACATATATATATATATATATATATCTCAAACGGATCAAGATCCCTTCAAGTTTTCATCAAACCCGTCAAAGCAATTAATTCAACTCAAATACCATTCTTTTGACCAACTCAAAACCAAACAATTTTTTTTCTTTTATATGTCTCTCTTCATCAGCTAGACCTTATTTGTCACAAACCAAATGCATCCCTCCCATCATCGCCAACCTCATACAATCTAATCCATAGAATGCTGCAACCAGGTAGCTGAAATCACGTAAAGAAACCTCGATAAGTACTTCAATCGGCCTATGAAGTAGCAAGATATATATAAATATATATATTTATATATATATATATATATATATATATATATATATATATATATATATATGCAGCACATGAAGTAGTGAAGATCGAGAAGTATGAGAAAAGAGAGGCGGAAAATGGAGAAGGGAAGAAGAAGCTGCAGCAGGAAGCCACAGGAAATTAAAGAGAGAACAAAAAATTGAAGTGGGAGATGTTCATGTAAAAGATTCTTATTTCAAGATGCCGCTAGCACACAGCCAGCTGATAATTAATTAGTAAGAAAAAAAATCCAAAAATAACATAATCCTAAGTCTTGATAAAAAATAAATAAATACCAAAGTGATGATATTAAAAGTGGCAGTAAAAAAAATCGCCAGTCTATGAACTTGCATCTAACCATCAAAAAGTAGGGCTCCTTTAATTAGATCTATACATGATATGCGATATAAGAAATCTCTATCTATAAAGTAATTCATTTATAAGCAGTCTCTTAATACGAATACATGAATGTTACTTCTATTGATCTGTCATGAAAATGACACGTATACATAATATCACTACAACATTCAAGGCTTTTTTGGCGAACAAAATCGCCAAAAAATAATAGTTACAAAACTAGTCACAAATAAGTTTTGCCAGCGATTTCTAATCGCTACAAAGTGGTCGCAAAAGTCTAGTCTTTAATGCTATTTTGCGGCGGTGGCAGCGGGTACGGATTGGGAAGGGTGGGCAGAAAACTGAGGGAGAAGAGAGATAGATGACTTTTTGCCTCAAAACTCGAGTGGTCGCAAAAAATAAAAAAATTGCAAAAAGTCTTTTATTGTAGTACTGCATACAGGGAGACATCGTCTAGCTAGACAGGGCCGGCCGGTCAGAGAATTAACATCGGTTCATGTGCATGAGCAGCAGCTAAAATTACACAAGAAAAGAAAGAAAGAAGGAAAAAAGATGATCACGGTCAACTTTTATAAGTTGCTTTTATATATATATATATATGCAGAGTACCTTAGAAGCTAGAATCATGCATATCATGCAAAAGAATCAATGTTAAGAAATTATCTTAAAATTCAGAAACGTATATATATATATATAACAGTTAGATCATGGAAAACGACAAGAAATTAGACAAACATGAATATGGCCGACTTGTAAAAGTTGTATGGCATTAATTACATTACTATATTATGAGCATATTGGATGGGATATTTAGACCGCCTGGATAACTAAGCCCACAACTAGGAAACCGGTCCAAAGCTTTAACTTTAGATTGAGAGGGCTACGAACAAAGAGCCCGTAATCATGACTACATGATAGATAACTCTCAAAAAATTGGAGAATTGGTCCACAGTTGGATGTAATCATTCTAGGAAAGATAACTCCTACAAAACAGGAGATATATTTCCTGATTAATAAGAGATCATAAAAGATATGCACACGAGAATGGTGATTAGAGTTAGTCGCCATCACGTCACGTCCATGTCCTTCTATAAGTAACCTACGAGAGGTAACAAACATTACACTTTATCTTTACATACATTTATTCTTATATTGTGTTACTGACTCAAATATTGGAATCTCTCCAAGACATGAACCAGTGCCGTCTCTTTACTGTCACAGATCATCTATGTAATTGATAATGTGAAACACATCCTAATTTACACATATGATCATATGATCATCGATCGATCCATATTTTTCAGTAGTTATATATAAATAATAATAATAAAATACCTAAACTCTTGGGTGGCTTGGTATAAAGCTCGCTGGCATCAATGTCTTGAAAAACCTCATATCCAGGAACAGGGATGGAAAGCTCTTTCTTCCGCAGATAGTGTTGCACCAATTCTTGATCTGTGGGCTTAAACCTATAGCCGGGTGGCAATTCTGTGAGAATTACCCCTGCACGACGGTGGGCTACTTCCATGTACGTAGGATCTTAGTCATTGGAATTGGGTTAAATAAATCAATCTTTATAGCGAAGCTTTCATGCAGTACTGCAGACGCACGTGCCGGATTTAGATGTAGATCGTCGAGATTGGTTTCCTACTTGCACTAGGATACATATATACGCGTGAAAGACAACGTACAAAACAAAAAGACCATTTCTCATGTACTATTTACTCATGATGCGCTTGCTTGTGGATAATTTTGAGTAGGAGAGGAACACTTGGAGCTTTGTGCTGATTCCTAGATTCCTAGCTAGTTGAGACGTTGTAGCTTTGTGCTGATTCCTAGATTCCTAGTTGAGACGTTGTTTTAATTGAGGATAAGACTATCAGGGTTAGGTCCGAATAAAACTACGTACTGGCCGGCCTTTTTAGTAATTTGCTCAGAGCTATGTTTTCTCTCAAGTACTACTACTACTTAATTTGATTAACTACTCGTACGTACACATCATGATCGATCATCTTACTTAACTAATTAATTACGTAGGAATATCATAAGTTTCGGATTTTATCATGATTTTGATGAGTCCCTTGCCAATTATAAGGAAAATGATCGATCATGATCATCAACGTGCATGATCTGATTCTTAATTGATTAATTACCACCTATTTTTTACAACTATTTAATTTAATTAGGCAGTAATAGTAGTACTGTTAATTCAATTTTACGTAATTTATAATAATATTTATATACGTATCTTCCATTTCAAAAAAATAATTTAAAAAGACTTCAGGATTTATTTATGGAGTATATATATATGGAGTTTTATAAAAATATAGAAAAATCTTACCACGCAGTACTAGATCTCTAAAAAATTAAATAGATGGTCAATTAATTAATTAGTATCGTTTTTAAGATATTAACTATTATAAAAACTTTGTTAGATAGAAAATTAGAATAAAGTTTAATTACTAAAAGATCATCATATCCTAATATGTTAGAAAAATTATCTCAACTCTCAAAATACCCTAGCTAACTTCATAATTCAAAATTACCATCTAAAATTTTATATGAGCATTTGGCACTTATAATGTGGCAAGATTATATAAATGGGTGTCATTAATGCCATGTTTGGGATTGTGGTGGGAAATATAACTAGGACTTATAGCTTATAACTTAAACAATAAGCTCTATAGTTCAAAAGCTGTTTACTGTTTGATTAACATATATCTAAAGCACTTTTAAAGTTAGTTACATTAATTTTTTTTTAAATATATAGTTATCTGCGGGAGTTTTTCTATAAAAGCTTCAATTTAATGCTTTTAAAAAAAGTAAACTTTCAACTTTTTTAGGTAATTAAAGCATTTTTTATAAATTTATCAAACATATAATCATTTTTTTTTTTAAAAGAGCTTTTAAATAGTCAAAAGCACTTTTTAAACTTTCAAACCCAATCTCAAACAGGCTCTTGGTGCATGTTTGGGATTATGGTGAGAAATATAGCTTATAACTTTAGGACTTATAACTTATAACTTAAATAATAAGCTCTATACTTCAAAAGTAGTTTATTGTTTGATAAACATATATATAAAACACTTTTAAAGTTAGTTACATTAATTTTTTTAAATATACAGTTATCTGCATGAGCTTTTTGATAAAAGCCTCAATTTGGTGCTTTTTAAAAAAGAAGATTTTCAGTTTTTTTAGTTGATTAAAGTATTTTTTATAAATTTACCAAACATATTATTTTTTTCTTTAAAAGAGCTTTTAAATAGTTAAAAGTATTTTTTAAACTTTCAAACTTAATCTCAAACAGGCTCTTAGTGCATGTTTGGGATTATGGTAGGAAATATAGCTTATAACTTTACAGCTTATAGCTTATTACTTAAATAATAGGCTCTATATTTCAAAAGCTATTTACCGTTTGATAAACATGTATCTAAAGTACTTTTAAAGTTAGTTACATTAATTTTTTTAAAATATATAGTTATCTGCAGAAGTTTTTCGATAAAAGCTTCAATTTGGTGCTTTTTAAAAAAAAAAATTTCAACTTTTTTAGGTGATTAAAGCACTTTTTATAAATTTGCCAAACATATTTTTTTTTTTTTTAAAGAGCTTTTAAATAGTTAAAAGTATTTTTTAAGCTTTCAAACGCAATCCCAAACAGGCCCTTAGTTGTTAATAGAAAAAAGCACTTGATTAGATTTGACACATCAGCATGTGTGAGTAGGGATGACAAGGTTTGGGATCAAATGATTTAAAAATGAAAAAAAAAAAAACACAATTTCTCTTGAAAAATTATATTTACAAAACTGGCATGTAAGACACACTCTTCATGCTAATGAGATGACATGATTTGATTGGTAGGATGATTTAATTGTAAACTTCTTTTACTAATCAAATTATGTCATTTCAACAATGTACGTTGACGATGTATCTTTCACACCAGCCTAGAAGTAGCATTATTGCTCTTTCTTTTATAATCCTATAAACAATCGGTTATGTAGTTGAATGATTTACGTGTACACACACATATATACATATATTAAAGGAGATATTTTTGGTAGAATGAATGATGAAATGACTTCAAATCAAAATTAAAATTGAAAAACAACAAAAAATAAGTATCATATATAACAATCTTATAAACAACTAATGAGGGCAACCTACTACCCCAAAACAAACCCACAACATAGATGCACAGAAAATAACTAATTCTCAGATGCACAAAATAGAACCACAACTGTCATGTGCGCTAAAATCCCACTGCACTAAACCAAAATGGAAAACAGATTAAGTTTGCAGTGCAAGCTGTCACAAAGGCTAGTAGAATGCAGAAAACTAAAGCTGAAGGTAATAATAGTTTTTCACAAATAGTACAACAGGAAAAGGTAATAATTCCAAACAATTAATACATCATTGCTCATTTTACTATCCAAATCTTTATAGTGATACAATTTTTATAAGATAAACAAAGGGATGACCGGAATTGAAAAAAAAGTTAAAGAACAGTTCAAACATATATCAAAGAAAATAGAATAGGGAGAGATCAGTACTAGGCGTATAGCTTTAGTTAATTTATGCTATAAAAGTAGACATATAATAATTATTACTCGATCAATCCGCCAATTAACAAAAAGTAATTAGCTAGCTCACTTACTAGCTGGGATAATGACAAAGTTAACCACCTGCTAGCTGGCTAAATGACTCCCCTTGCAGTGCTCTCTCTCTCTCTGTATAATATTGCAGCATATACCTTATAATTATAGCATTTCCTTCCTATCAAAATAAGCTATACATTTTCAATTAACCTGCATATATATGATAAGCAACTATTTTTAGGCCAGTTAATTGTCTTGTTAAGGTAAATAAAAGTCAAATACCAGCTGCTACCAGCTGCTGCAAGCTGTGTCTCTACACCTAATTCCAATTTAAAGGAAGTTTGAAGATGACATATTTATTATATTATTGCACCTCCAATATTCATTTATGAACTGTTTCATCTTATTTAACTGGGAACTTCTACTTCTTTACACCAATTATCAATTAAGCAGCTTGCATTAATTAATCACGTTGAGCACAAAGATCAAGTAGCTAGTTCCAGCCCTAATTAATTAACTCTTGAATATTTTAGCTAGTATAGTCGACTACAACATAATTTACCTTTTATGACAGAGAAAACCGTCACCAAAAACTAAAGAAACGTCACTAAAGACATTTGGTGACGGTTTGAAACCGTCACCACGACCGTCACCTAATTGCGTCACAGAATACATTTAGTGACACTTTACTGTTGAACCGTCACTAAAAGTATTTTTAGTGACGGTTGGAGTTGTTCCGTTCGGAGTGACGTTCGAACGTTATATTTTTTTGTGACGGTTGAAAACTGTCACAAAAAGTAACGTTCAGATGTAAATTTTTACGTCCGAACGCCAACCCAAGCAATTTACATTCGAATGTCATAAGTTGACGTTCGTTGATTGATTATAGTTCGAACGTATAATATTTACGTTCGGACATTTATATGTTTGAATGCATTAAACATTCAAATTTTTATTCGAACGTTATGGGAACACCATCCGAACGTAACGAGGATAACGTTCGGACGTATGTTCTAATCTTTAAGAAGAAGTGTTCGAATGAACATGGTACGTTCGGAGGTTTCATTGAACGTTAATCATCAAATCATGTATTTATGTTCGAACATGAGTTCTTGTTGGATCATTTTTTTTTACATTCGAACATACAGATCAGAAATACACTAATTTCATAAAATTAAGAAATTAAGAAACATACTAATTGTATCATATTACACACCATAAATATTCTACAACTAACAATGTCTTAAAAAGTTCTAAAATTATATAGTAAAAGTTATATACACGAATTAAAGTGAGAGAATTCATTACTTCTTTCCTCGCCCACCCCGCTTCTGTTGCAATGACATAACACACTTCATTTGCACCATCATCTCTCGCTGCACTTGCTATTGGACTTCATTGCGCAATCTTTCTTCCTGGTCTCTCTGTTGGTCTCTAAATGAGATTGTCGCTCTAAGAGGGACTCCAACTCTTGCTGCCTCGACCTCATATACTCATTCTCGCGTCGTGCGGCTTCCAAATTTTTGGTAAGATTATTAATTTGTGAAGTTGAAGAGGATGGGGAGGATGAACCAGAATGCTTGAAAGATCGTCCCAAACCTCTTGTCATACTAGAGTTGGGCCCGAGCACTTGCGTGAATATGTCTATGTCACTCGGAGAGGATTCCCCAGAAACTGACTGTATCTCCATCATTTTTCCCTACCATGTCAAAGAAAACACACAATAAGTAACATATTAAAAGAAATAAAAAATAAATTTTTCACATGTTGCATAATTTATTTAACAAAAATAACAACGCTTACATAATTATCTACAGCGACAGGATCCATCCACTCACTACTCTCATTAGTGTGAGCAGCAGCATAGACATAAATGAGAGAAAAGTTTCTGGATCATCACGTTTCTAACAAAACCACATTAGAAATTTTAAAAAGATAATATTAGTACTTAAATAAAAATAGTTAAATAAATAAATATATTCTATAATATTATTAATTACCATTTTCTCAGCAAGACGGTGGAATGATCTTGAACCAGCACGATGTCGGCAGTCAAAGCGGATCTATTATTAGCATTCGTAGAACTTAAAGGCTACAAAATTAATTAAGAATGGTAATTGATATATATATACATAAAATATATAGCCCAAATATATATGTAAATAATCATTAGATATTATTAATCTAGAATACCTAATAATCTGAAGTTGCTAAAAGATCACAACACTTTCTTCAATCGTCTAACTTCATCTGCTGGAAAGGGGATTGCGCAGCCTCTTCAACCGTCTCAAACTTCTTGAAGTGGTCATGACATCGTCCCTTGTGACGTCGGAATACTGTAGCCATCAACCCATTCACAGTTCTCAAATCCTCGCTACGACCAAAGTCGAGGTCGAATTCATCCTAATAAGCGAATTACGTCAAAAATATAATATACTAATCTAGTATACAACAAATGTACTTTCAACGTAAACTCACCAGCACACGACTCCAAATGTGCTCTTTAATCTCGAGCGAAACATCTCGCAATGATCACACATAAAATGGAGCATAAGCTCGAACAACTGTACCAATATATGAGGAAAGCGTTGCTGCACTATCATCCATGCCTTCAGTGAAATTATCAGGAATGTTGACCTTGAGTTTTCCATGCCTTCAACATTTCTCAAGAGAAATGCCACGTGTATAACCACGACCGCAACGAGCGGATGCATCAACTATTAGATATAATATAATTATATCTATATAGTTATTAAGATAAAAGTATTGATATATAATTAACTATGTCGTTATTTTCTTACTAGTAGGTGTCGACTGATTGTCGTTCTCTTGCATCTGCACTTGATCTTCAGGAGGGAAACACTTGGGTGGAGAGTCCTCAATAGGTTTGAGATTTGGACTAGGCAGAGGGGGAAAATTTCTTCATTGTTGTTTTGGCGGCATCCTTGAGGCATGATTAATATGATAAAGAAAATTAATTAGAAAAAATTATTAAAAAGGTAAATATTTTATAGTCACCTATATAAATAAAATATTTAATACTTTTATTCTTCATTTTCGGATGTATTTTCCATGCTTGTTTTAGAATCTCCCTCAATAGCATCTTCATCGTCTTCATCAACCTCTTCTTAGTCCTCCTTATCCACTTCCTCCCCGAATTCTGCTTCATCTTCTTCTTCTGACTCTTCTCCTTCTTCTTCTTCACTAACTTGAATTGAATGATCATTTAATACAGACGGGTCCAGAAGGACGGGTGGGATGTCATCTCTACACAAGGGGAGCAACTCGAGTGCACCGAGGTCAACAAACAAGTTAATACCTTCTCCATCTTCTTGGTAGGCCTCTACTATCGGAGTGTCATCTTCATCTCCATTATTCTTGTAATCCGCACTCATTCCTGCTTCATATATATTTCGAGGAACAAATTTCTGTACTACTCGCCAAGTTATCTCTCCACTATCTTCATCAACACTTTTCATTGGATCAATCAAGTAATAGACTTGGGTAGCTTAATAAGCCAATACAAATGGATCATCTTCGTATCATTTAGATGCCATATTGACACTCGTAAAGTTATTATCCCTATGTATCGACACCCGACCACCGCCTAAGTCCCACCAATCACACTTAAAGACATATGTTACAGACCCACCTAGATATTTCAATCTAATAATATCACGTATGACACCATAATAGTCAATATCGTCTGTTCCATAACTTCCCTCGACCAACACACCAGAGTTTTGAGTCTTTCTATTACGATCACGGTCCAGAATATAGAATCTATAACCTCGAACTGTGCATGCAGTATATCGAAGTGCTCTATTAAAGGGACCACGGGCCAATGCATACAATTCAGAAGAAACTGATTTGGGATCATGAGCACATTGTTCCAAAATCTATCAATTTCAATAATATATATGTATTAAAAGTAACCCAAAATCAAAACATTATAAATCAAATAATCACAATATAGTTTTAGTTCATACACGTTGTTCAAACCATCCGGGAAATTCTTCCTCATGTCTTGCCTCTATATTCTCTACGCATTCCATCTTAAGTTTATACATATGATCACTGTATATATGTGCAAAAGAAAATAATATTTTGAGCACAAAAGTTATAATTAAACGACATTTGACTATAATTTCTCAAAGCATGCAACAACATACCTGAGATAGCAATCAATCTCTCGGCAATTATTTAACACGTACCAACGAACTTTACCCAACTCTTTATCAATTAAATCGTAACCCGTTTGTGCACCCAAGGGTCGTACATTCTGGAAAAACACTGATAACTCACGAGGAGGCGGAGCCTCAAGATCAGTATTTCGCTCTTGACGATTAAATCGTGTCTCAACACCACGAAAATATAGAGAGCAAAACGTTAACCATTCATCGTGTATATAGGCCTCTGCTATTGAACCCTCAGCTCTGGCTTTATTCCCAACAGTGCGCTTTAAACGACCCAAATATATTTCAACTGGATACATCCAACGGAACTGCACCGAACCACCCAATAATGCCTCCCGGGGTAAGCGTATTGCTAAATGGACCATGACATCAAAAAATGATGTTGGAAAAATCTGCTCAAATTTACAGAGTATGGTAGCAATATCTTTTTCCATCTTCTGCAACATATCTCGATTTACTACTCGAGCGCACAAATCTTTAAAAAACATACATAGTTCAGTAATGGCGACACGTACATTAGATATCAGCTTCTCACGAATTCCCATCGGTAATAACTTCTGCAAAAGAACGTGGCTGTCATGACTTTTCAATCCACTAATTTTTCAGTCAACAGGACTCACGCATTTACAGATATTTGAGGCATAACCATCTGGCAACTTCACACTTTGCAACCATTTGCAAAAATCCATCCTCTCCTCCCTCGTCATTGTAAAACATGCATGCGGCATGATCACCCTATTGCCGTCCACTCGCAAATGTAGATTATGTTTAATTCCCATTCTCTCAAGATCTTTCCTTGTCTTGATCGTGTCCTTTGTCTTTTTATTAATGTTCATCAATGTACCCAGTATATTATCACATATATTCTTCTTTATGTGCATTACATCCAAACTATGTCGCAACATGCAGAACGACCAATATGGCAAGTCAAAAAAAATACTACGCTTTGTCCTATTCAATTCTGCTTTGCCTCTTTTTCTATTATTCTTACCCCAGCCTTTGCCAAAATTGTTCGCTCTAATATGTACCAGTGGTTCCACTATCTCTTCTCCAGACAACTCATTTGGTGCAATTCTGTCCTCTACTCTCCCATCAAACTTAGCACATTCGCTTCTCCATGCATGATTTGGTGGTAGATAACGTCGATGACCCATGAAGCACAACTTCGAGAATATGTTAACCACTTACTAGCAGTTTCTTTATTACACGTCGGACACGCTAACTTCTCTTTAGTACTCCAACCGGAAAGATTTTCATATGCCGGAAAGTCATTTATGGTCCACAATACTGCAGCACGCATCTAAAAAGTTGTCGATGTGGATGCATCAGACGTTCTGACACCTATTTCCTATAACTCTTTCAACTCTTCAATCAACGGCTGCATGAATAAATCAATGTCATTCCCAGGTGAACTCGGGCCGGGAATAAGTAACGTTAACAAAAAGTTCGGTGCCTTCATGCATCTCCATGGAGGAAGATTGTACGGAATCAACACTACGGGCCAAGTGCTATAATTGTACTCATATTCTCAAAAAGGTTGAATCCATTGGTAGTGAGTTCCAAACGCACATTCCGAGCTTCTATCCCAAACTCTGAGTGTTGATCATCGAAAGATTTTCATACAAGTGAGTCAGCTGGGTACTTCATGTATGCGTTATTCTTAACTCTTTTCTCCTCGTGCCACCTCATATCAACAGCTATTTTTTTACACATATATAGTCTTTGCAACCTAGGTCTCAAGAGAAAATATCGCAACACCTTAACCGGCACATTTTTCTTGGCCTTCCACCTCGACTCTCCGCATACAGGACATGCTTTTTTCCCCTCGTTCTCTTTCCAGAACAAAACACAATCATTCTTGCATGCATGTATTGACTTGTACTTAAACCCTAATCCCTTTCTCAACTATTTCGCTTCATAAAAGTTCTTTGGCAATGCAGACCCATCGGGAATCACCTCGTTAAATAAGTCTAATACCATGTTTATTACTTTTGTCAACATCCCACACAATGACTTAATGTGAAACAACCGCACAATAAATGACATTTTGGAATATTTTGTACAGCCTGGATAAAGCTCGCGTTTTTCATCTTCCCACATTGCAGCAAAGTTTTTAGAATCACTCCCTCAACCACTTGAGCCATTGTCATCTACGTTATCCATAAACATCCCAGCTCCAATGTCACCCAACATCTCCTCCATCTCATCCCGCTCATAATCATTATCCATGTCTCGCAAATAATTCGAATGACCGAACAATGCATCCGCTGACTGTGCATACGGCTCACCATGCAATACCCATCAGGTATACCCCAGATCCATACCGTTCACAAATATATGACTTTCAACTTCAGCCAATCCTATCGCACACAAATTTTTACACCCTCGACATGGACACTTAATGCAACCACGACTATCAGTAGAGCCTCAAGCAAAATCAATTAAGGTTCTTACTCCACGTGCATAGGCTGAGTAATCCGTTCGAAATCTATCACCTAGATGCATCCAACTTTTGTCCATTTCTAAAAAGTTCTATCTATTAGTAACATTTAATGTTCATTGAAACTTCAGATGCATGTAATGCTCCAATTGCCACTGCTAATTTTTCTAAGGTAGTTGGTCCTATCCCATTCGAGATTATATTATCCATATTGCAAATATTCCATCACTCTACTACTGTCCACGTCAGTAAAAATTTCGGCAGCACCTCCCCATAGTTCTCCAAGTATACAAGTTCATTAAGAGGGATTGTGACCCTACGAACAGTATACCCGAAGAACAGTAGAGGAAGACACCGAAACTTCATACTAAACGTGTTCAGTAGGAGTAACAAGAATGTACAATACAGATGATATAATCCCAAACTGTCCACACTGGACAATTCAGGAATTAGTGCACACCTAAATGTACACTAATTCCTGAACGAGTCTAAAGTTATTTATGCAATGTCACACATATTCATTCAAAAACCACATGAATCTTATATATAGTAAAAATGTTAGAATTAGTAATGTTAAAAACATTCGGAAGTCTTATATTATACTCTAAGTTGTAATTTTCACAATATTATAACTAGTTCATACTTAGTGTTAACTAGTTGATATTATAACTAGTTAGACTTATTTATTTATTATATAGAAAATCTTGTATTTATTTATTATACTTAGTGTTATCCCTCTAGGTTGTTATAAGTCCAATATTATAACTAGTTGATACTTATTTATTTATTAAGTTGAAAATTTTGTATTTATTTATTATACTTAGTGTTATCCCTCTAAGTTGTTATAAGTCCAATATTATAACTAATTAGACTTATTTATTTATTATATAGAAAATTTATTAGCTTATTTATTATACTTAGTGTTATACCTCTAAGTTCAACAAATAAAATCTCAACATAACAAATATTTCTAAACATATTCATTCATCAATAACAATATTCACAACATTTAAAATCCTCACAATATTCCAACAACAATATAAATAAACATTTCAAAATATTATTTCCACAACAATATTATTTCCACATTTCAACAACACAATAATTTCCATAACAAAATTTTCTAAACCTCACAATATTCCAACAACAATATTCATAAACATTTGTATTCATCAATAAACACAATAAACTCACAAAAGTCCATTATAATTATACTTAATAAACATATAATCACATGCATCTCATATATATCCATATCCCTCTAAGTATCTAAACCTCACAATATTCTCACAACAATATATTATACATATTAATTCATCAATAAACACCATAAACTCAAAAAAATTCACAAAATTCATGTACAATAATATATGATATTTCTAATCTATATCATAATATTTTCACAATATTACCACAAGTCCAATTCATAAACCTTAATCACAACATTTAAAATTCAAGACACAACAATATTCATAAACATGCAATATTGTACTTAATAAACAATAATCACAACAAAATTATCTAAACCTCACAATATTTCCACAACAATATATTATACAGATTAATTCATCAACAAACACCATAAACTCACAATATATTCACAAAAAGTCATAAACAATAATATATAATATTTCTAATCTATAACATAATATTTTCACAATATTACCACAATTTCACAATATTCTCACCACAAAATTCATAAATATATATAACTAAAATTTAGAAATATACCTAACACTTTTTAATATCCTCTTACAAAATATAAGCTTTCAAGTTGCCAAAATAACCAATCCTTCAAAAAAAAAACAATACTAACTTGTTAGAGACATATACATATTTATAAAAACAAAAAACACAAGAAAAATAGTCTAAATTAGAAATAATGGAAGAAATAGTTTTTCCTTACCAAAATACTTCCAAAATCTTCACCCTCTCTCACTCTATCCCTCTCTCACTCTACTCTCTCTCACTCTAGTTGTAATCGGCCTCTCACTCTCACTCTAACCCTCTAGCTCACTCAAGCCCTCTCACTCTAGCATAAGTTATTACCTAAGCGTATCTCTCTTTGTTTGTGGAAAGTTTGGTTTGATTGTTTGCTTGTGGATATTCGGGTCCAAAATAAAGGTGTGTCTCTTGCCTCTGCATGTGATTGTTGTGATCAGAGATGCATAGAAAATATTGACCATATTTTTTCTATGGGAGCCGTTGCTATTGATGTTTGGTCTTATGCTAGTATTGCTTTGGGTATCCCTTGTAGGCGGAGTTTACCGTGGAAAAATAGAGTAGCAGCCTGGTTTACCTATGCCAAAAAATCCTCTTTTAAAGGTACTCTCATTGGTTTAATTCATTGTCTTATTACTTGGTGTCTTTGGAAGAGAAGATGCAAGGCTAGAATGGATGGGAAGTATGACTCGGTTGTGACGGTCTGGAGAAGTGTGCGGATGTGGATTAAGTCTTTGGTGAATAACATTAGTTCGTCTAGTATCTTATCCATGCATGATTTGAAGATCTTAGAAGATTTTAATTTGGAGAGGCCAAGTATATCTATGAGACCTGGGAAAATTGTTAAATGGTCTAGGCCTCCAATGGACTGGGTGAAACTTAATTGCGACGGGAGCTGTAGAGGTAATCCAGGGAGTTCAGGAGGGGGCGACATTATTAGAGATTGGAATGCTATGGTTAAAGGGGCTTTTTCAGCTCATTATGGGATTGGTACGAATAATGGCGTGGAAGTTAAAGCTATTTTGGATGGTATTCGATTGTGTAAAAGGAACCATTTGGTCAATGTAATTATTGAGAGTGATTCTAAAATTGTAGTTGACTGGTTGCGCAATGGCAGATGCACCCTTCGGTATCTTTGGGATTTCTGGGAGATTTTGCGTAAGGAGCTTGTAGGGATTAATATCGTGGTGTCTCATCAATTTTGGGAAGGTAATTGTGTGGCGGATTTCCTCGCTAGAGAAGGGGAAAAGGGGATGAATGTGACATATAATGGTATTCAAGATTTTCCCCGTTTATTAAAAGGTATGGTGAGGCTGGATTTTTTAGGTCTCCCTTATTTTCGTCGCTAGTTTTGTTTTTTTGTTTTTTTGTGGTGCTAGGCTTGTTTAGCTTTGTTTATGTTTTTGTTTTTCTTGTTAGGCTTGTTTCGTTTTTTCCTTGTTCTGGTTTAGGCCTGTTAGATTTCTTTGTGGTGTTTCTTTTATAGGCTTGTTTAGTTGTTTTTGCTGTCTTTCTTTATTCCTTTGGTTTTAGTTTTTTGGTTTGTTTTGTATTTGCTTATCTGTAAACTCCCCTTTACTTGGCTTGTAACCACGGTATTCCTCCGCCATAAGTGAGGGCTCTATTAATAAACTTGAGACGGGGTCACTACCATATGGCTACCGGCTCTTCTGAAAAAAAAAAAATCTTTCCTTTCTATTTCGCGCACGAGAAGCAGAAATGATTTCTGCTTCCCTCCCGTGCGTGACTTCATAAAAAAAATATTTCATTTGAATTAACATTCGAACGATTCATTTAAACGTTCGAACGTTACTTCCTTCCAGTTAAATTTTCAATATTTTCGTTCGAACGTTTAAATGAATCGTTCGAACAAAAAAGCTCACCATGTAAAACGATAATCGAGCAGGAAAATTCCTGCCAAAAATTTATTAACGTTCGAACGTATATGTAATAACATCTGAACAATACAATTGAGCAGGAAATTTCCCACCAAAAAATTTGGAACGTTCGAACGTAATAAATTAACGTTACAACGTTAAAAATTCATAAAATTAAGTTAATTTTTTATTTTTTTTATGGAAATAGACTTCATTTCATTAATGATCTCTCGACTACATATAAATCCTACCCATCTGCTCTCTAGCACCCCGTTTGAGTCTTTCTTTATGACGAACTTTGTCTTAATTTCTATAAACATATAAATAGTTACTATTATATATTATAGTTATATAATATATTATAGTTACTATATACTATATTTAAACATATAAATAGTTACTATTATAGTCTATTTAGAACATATAAATAGTTACTATTATATATTAATGTTATATAATATAATATAGTTACTATATAGTCTATTTAGAACATATAAATAGTTACTATTATATATTAATGTTATATAATATATTATAGTTACTATATACTATATTTAAAACATATAAATAGTTACTATTATAGTCTATTTAGAACATATAAATAGTTACTATTATATATTAATGTTATATAATATAATATAGTTACTATATAGTCTATTTAGAACATATAAATAGTTACCATTATATATTAATGTTATATAATATATTATAGTTACTATATACTCTATTTAAAACATATAAATAGTTACTATTATATATTAATGTTATATAATATATTATAGTTACTATATACTATATTTAAAACATATAAATAGTTACTATTATATATTAATGTTATATAATATAATATAGTTACTATATAGTCTATTTAGAACATATAAATAGTTACTATTATATATTAATGTTATATAATATATTATAGTTACTATATACTATATTTAAAACATATAAATAGTTACTATATACTATATTTAAAAAATATAAATAGTTACTATATAGTCTAAAACATTCATATAGTTACTATTGTCCAATTATAGTTATAGAATATATTATAGTTATATTAATGTTATATAATATATTATACTTACAACATAGTTATATCATTAAACAAAATCATTAATAAAAGTTTGAAATTAGATTTATACTAAAATGGAACGTTACTAGAAAATATATATGGAACATTATATTTATTAACGTTCCAATATATTTGAAACGTTGGAACGTTAATAAATATAACGTTGGAACGTTAATAAATATAACGTTCGAACGTTAACTGTATATAAATCCAAAACCGAACGCCCGAAACTCATTTCTCCGTTTTCCTCTGTTTCGACGCCGCCACTCCTCCGTCGCCGCCGCCGTCAAACTCCGCCACAACCATCACTAAAAGGTATAGATCTCTATTTTATCTAAAAGTATATATTTTATTGATCAATTTCGATCGATTTGTATTAAAACCGAAACCCATGGTGGCCGGATTTTCAACTCAATTTTTCGGCCACCACGGGTTACCATTGGCCAAATGGTCACCGTAGAAATGTTCCTTGAAGTGTATATTTCATTTCTACGATGACCTTTCGGCATTTAGCCCAGTAGAAATAGGATTTGGAGCTTTCGAGAATGGCTGAGTTGACTCAGTCATTCCGTCTTGTAACGTTCGAACGTTACACCAATACGTTCGAACGTATGCAGTTTCAATTTCGTGGCCTTCCACGTTCAGACGTATATTTTATACATCCGGACGTTACTACATTTACGTTCGATAGTATAATTGAACGTTCAGACGTAAGTTTCTTTAATTTTTTAAATATTTTTAACAATTTTGCATCCGAACGTATATTTATAACGTTTGAACGTATAACAATTAAATTTATGATACGTTCTATGTTCGGACGTTTAGTTAAACGTCTGAACATTATATCTTTACGTTCGAATGTTAGTAATAAACGTCTGACCGTTTCATCGTAACGTTCGAACATATATTTTCTATGTTCGAACGTTAATGCAAATCAGTTTAATATTAAGACAAATATGCATCAATAGTACAATTAATTTTGTTTCATTTTCTATTTTCAGGAGATGGCTCATCCTTTGCATTCCAGGAAACGAGGGAGGGAAGGAGCCACTCAAGACACTGCTCGGATCAGGTCTCGTACTGTTTTGGTCGAGCGAGAGGCCCTGATTAACGAGTTTGACGAGCTCAGCTGGGAGCATACCAACCTGAGAGATGTCTTTCTCAGTAGAGGTTGGGGAAATATCTGCACATTGAGGGGTAAGGCATATCCCTCTATGGTTCAGGAGTTATACATGGAGATGTGCTCCATGCCTCAGGACGCATCCTCTCACACCTTGACTGGACGCGGTGTGACATTTGAGTTTTCAGCCGATGTCATCGCCGACCACCTCGGGATTCATCGAGGAGTTCAGACATAGACTAAGGTAGATGTAGGCACTTCTGCATCATCTATTGGCCCACTTAATGCATCATCAGCCAGAGATGCAGACCAGTCAGAGGCCGAGGGTGCTGACCCTTCGGCTACGGATGACGACCTAGACGAGAATTTCTACATCCTCACCGAGAGAGACCGCATGCAGCTCGAGAGGCCGAACTCCTTCCACCAAAATCATTTGCTACCGTTCTTCTACATGTTGCATCTTATAGTTGCAACAAACGTGGATCCTGTGGCACATAACACCATATTTAGTCGGACTCGGGCACAGTTTTTTATACGAGTGGCACGTGGAGATGCCATAGATTTGCCCCTGCTCATCTTTGACAGGATCCGTTACGAGGCGAGCATCGTCTCCACGGACAACCTCCTATACGGTGTCCTGCACAGCCGGCTACTACTTGCTCGGGGAGTGCCAACCCAGCCTTTAGAGCTGGCCAAAGATCAGATGAGCGCCCTTGACATGACCACTCAATGACATAGCAATGGACAGGCGAGGAGACGTCGGCCACCCCCTGTAGCGGATCTAGTTCCTCCGACGCAGCCCCAACCCAGTGTGGGGAGTAGTGGTCAGCAGCCGACCAGTACATCTGCGGGAGATGTGCTCTTGGGTTGATGCAGTGATCTCGCAACTGACTGTGCATATCGATCGTAAGATCGATGAACGGATCGGGTCTCTAGAGGCGTCTGTCGCCGAGATGTCACACCGTGTACATATCCTTAACGACAAGGTTGATACCTTGACTGAGGAGGTACGGGCCGCTACGACTTTCCCGGACGACGATATTATCTGAGTGTTATTTACGTACTTTTATCATATTTTATGTATTTTGTTTTTAATATTTGTAAGGAACAATATTATTTAATTTATCTATGATTTTTTAATTACAATTCTCAATCTTCTTTAATGTTATATTTTTCAACTTCAATACTAAATTACTGCACTTCAAATATACATAAACATATGTATATATTTAAATATGTATATATAAATATGTATAAACATAAGTTTATATATATATAAACATAAATATTTAAAATATATATAAATATATAATTATATTTTACAAATTGTGTATATATAAATGTATACAAGTCAATTTTTTAGACTTGTATCCAAATTATGCAATATAAAAACCACATAAATTTAAAATTAGAACATATTTAATTTAAATTTATAAGTAACGTTCGGATGTTAATTACTAAGTTTCGAACGTTTGCGCCAAAAAATTTCACGTTTGCACGTACGTAGCCACATATCCGAACGTATGTGTGACATTCGAACATAATTTTCTCATTCGTTGGAACGTAAAAAAAATCCCATCCGTCTTTAGTGACGGTTTTCAAAAACTGTCACAGAAAATACTTTTTAGTGACGGTTTAGAGACTGTCACAAATTTCCAACTGTCACTAAAAACCAAATATGTTGTAGTCCTTTATGCATGCTTACCATAAATTGTAATTTACTCGTGAGTCCGTGACTTCTTTTAACAGATTACGAGAACTTTTTATATCGCCTGGGAGACTAGTAGAAATTAACGTCGACCAAATCAGAAATTAATTAGAATCTGAAAAAGGGAAGGAAAAAAAGAAAATAGTGTGTCGGGCGCACGGGTCACCAACCAAAGTTACAAACCAAACCAAATTCTGGAAAGGCCTAATTAATTAATTGGAAAGGCCTAATTAATTAATTGGAAAGGCCTAATTCTGAATTAATGACAAATCACATCATCCATCTTTCTTCCTTTTCTTTAAACCAATTAATTAATTGGAAAGGCCTAATTCTGAATTACGACATTACGCATGCATGGTACATTTTTTTTTTGGAGTAAGCAGCTAGTTCTGTATGTTGAAGCAAGCAACGATCAACGTACATCCTTAAGTACTGAGTTTACTTAATTATGATATTTTCTGTGGTTTTTTAGGTATAAATTTGAGTTTGTACAGGATTAATTAGTGTAGATCAGGGGAGCTGGTCAGAGTTAATAAATACGCTAGCTAGCTCAATTTGTTTGATCAAAATCTCAAGGCACAAAAATTTAATCTTTTTGTCCTAGCAGTTTGTATATATGATGATCATGATCATTATATATACAAACTAGTTATTAGATAACCTAAAGAAAACAAACAAGCAGCTAGCAAGTAGATAGGTAGAATGCATGCATGCAAACAGAAAGAAGAATTGGCCTAAAACAATGAAATTCAGCCAAAGTGCATAAGAATCTTCCCTAGCTAGAAGCGAAGGATTTTGATATCTCATCACGATCGAATTAGGTTTCAATATTACTTTCCGCAAGAAATTAATACACTTGTATGTTTTCTGATCTAGAGTCTTGTTAACAAGGCATTTATTTCTATTTCATAGATGATCAATATATCATACAGAAATGAGGCGGATGGATCTAAGTATTTGTATATATAAAAAACAGAAAATCGAAGGTGTCACCAAAAAAGGCATTTATTCTATATGGATACAAAAGAAAGAGTTAACGTACAGTAATTCATGATTAGCAAAACAATTCCCACAAAACTCTAAGAAATGCACATTCAAACAAAGCAACATTCTTCATAGAAATCTTCTAATTACATATTAGAAGCTACCAAAAAGGGCCACAAATGCTGCAACAGAAAAGGCTCTGTTTTTGCAAGAATATCACCCACGAATCGCTGCATTATGGTAATATCCACAGCTTAGAGCACCACGTACACAAAAGGCATATATACAAAAATTAAACCTCAAGGAAGAACACGGGAATCAGATTGACAGTGACAAAAAATTATTGTACAAACAAACAAGAAACCTATGAAGCACTACAAGAAATGCATGAAGGTTTCTCTGATAGAAAAATTAGACCCCAAAAATATACCTGAAAGGGAATTTATTCCCTACAAATCAGCATCAGTCGTTCGCAAAATAGAGCCCAAAAACTTAGTTCCCAGCCAAATATGGAGGCACTATTTCCCAATCTAATTCAAGGGGTAGGAAACAACTCAAAATATTGGACCGATACCGCCGAGGAGGTCAAAAATCCGCGTGAAAACTGGGATACGAGGAACTTTAAGTTGCAGGTGGGTTGTCCATGGAGCAATATCAAAGTATAGGGGGAGCTAGAGAAGGGCATGGTAAAATGGGACTCCGAAGGTGAACGAAGGAGTTTTGAGTGACCGTCAGCATAAACAGGAGGTGGAAGCGCCAGGAACGTATCTGGCGAAGTGGGTTTTCGTATTTCTTGGGTTTCGTCAAAGTGGAGAAGAAAAGGCCGTGGGGGGAAATGCTTGGGGGAAAATTTATCTATTTTCGTGTTTTGGCGCCCCAGAATCAATCCCGACGTAAATTACAGCATCACAACAAGTTAAAACCTTTTTCCAGCGCACACATTCGCTGCTAAAACCAAAACAATCGCTGCAAAAAAATATACACTACAACAAATTATATTTTTTGGAATGAAAAATTTCATCCCAAAATATTGTCATTTCGTCCCAAAATATTTTTTGGAACGAAAAAAAATTGTCGCAAGGTCGTCCCTATAAAACTATCCCAAAAGATATTTTGGGACGAAAATCACAAATTTGTCCCAAAAAATATTTTTTGGGACGAAATTAACTGTGACCGTTCGAAATCGTTCGAACGGATGTTTTTTTGGGACGAATTAAAATTCGTCTTGGAATACCGTTCGAACATATAAAATAACGTTCGAACATATGTGACTGTTCGAACGGTCGGAGTAAATAACGTTCGAACGGGTAATTCATGAAGAAATGTTCGAACGGAGAAATTGAAGATCGAACGCAGATAGTGAATTTTCTGTTCGAACGGCAAGCAACTTTTTCAGTTCGAACAATAATGTATTATGTTCGAACGGTTATGTCCGATTTGAATACGTTCGAACGGTTTATGAGTGTTCGAACGGTTATTATTTTTATGGACAATCAATACTAATTTAGAACTAAATAGATATTTATAATTTAAAAATACAATAAAAATTGTTCAATAAAATACTAATAATACTAATAAAATTCTCAGTACATGATATATAATTGTTCAATATGCAAACCACTTCTAATGAAAATTAATTGCTTGGAGATCTGAATTGTTGCATAAGTATCTGCATTTGAAGCTTCATCTCTCTTTGTTCATCTTCTTGTTGTTTCATGCGCATCTCCATCTCTGCTTGCTTTGTCAATTGAGCCTCTAACTCATGTTGTTTTGTAATCTCCATCTCTGCTTGTTTTGTCAATTGAGCCTCTAACTCATGCTGTTTTGTAAGCAATTCTTGAATCGTAGAATTTGCATTTTCTAACGCAATAGCAGTAGTGCTTGACATTGATGAAGAGCTTGAAGGTTTTATACAGCGACCCAAACCCCTCAAATATCCTGAACGTGACCCTAGAACTTGTGTAAAAATTTCAACATCATTTGTTGATGAATTATGATCTGAAGCAGCTTCAGCACGTATGGCAAGCATTTTATCATTCACAAAACACATACGTTTAATATTGACACAATAATTTAAATATGTTTAATTAAAAAAAATTATAATACTTACATAATTTTCACGAGCATCGGGATGAGTCCACTCTCCATTACTATTAGTATGTGATGCAGCATATAATTTTGTTAGATCATAATTGGTGTCTGACGCTTCCTACAAGAGAAATTGTTAAGATATAAAGTTAATATTAAAAACAAACTATATAGAATAAAAAAAGAAAAAAAATACATTACCAATTTCTTAGAGAGGCGATGGAAAGATCTTGAGCCTGCGCGATGATGAATCTTCAACTTTGATCTATTCATTTTGTTTATAGAACTTCGTTCCTGCATAGAAATTGTAAAAGTTAGTAAGTGAAAATTATAAATATGATACATAAATAATTTATTTATTTTACCTTATATGATGGATCATCAAACATGTCACAAAGTTTTTTCCATTCTTCAGGTCGGACATCCTGAAAAGGATGCTCACGTGCTTCTTCCTTGTTCTCGTACTTCTTGTAATGCTCATGACACCTCGCCTTATACTTGCGGAATGCATTACACATCAACTCTTCAACAGTCTTAAGCTCCTCTCTCCGACCATAATTTAGTTCAAAGTCATCCTTAAAAGAGTATATATACAAAGACATTATCATTTAGAATATTAAATAATATCCATATAAATTTATTATTTAAATATTACATACCAAACAACGCTTTTTTATAACCTCTTTCGCCTCTTTGGGGACTTTATGCCATGAACTCGTAGCCAAAGGTGCATAAGTCCGTGTAAGAGCACCCACATGTGATGCAAGCCAAGCTGCCTGCTGTCCCTGGCCTCCGGTATGTTCATCAAGAATGTTAACCTTAATCTTACCTACTTTACGATATTTCTCCAATGTCACACCTCTAGTAATGCCTCGTCCACGACGAGATTGTACTGTTATCTCTATAAAATAATATTAGTTATTTACCCCGTATCAATTAGCATATATCTTAATTGAAAAAATGAGTAGTAGCTATTTACCTTGTTCCGTAGAGTTAATCTCTAATAGCAAGTCAGACGGAGAGCTAGAAACAGGTGGAGATGGGATGGGAACTTCCTTCCTCTTTGGTGGCATAATTGCGAGATACTGTATAATGTGAACACAAACTGGTCAATCATCTGTATCAGTTTTATCTATAGATTCAGTCTCATCATCTATAGATACTTCAGATGACTCAACACTTTGATCAACTGTCGTCTCAACTATATCAGCCTCAATATCTTCCCTATGTAATGGGATCATCTCATACTGGCTCAAATCTACAAATAAGTTAAAGGCAGGTTGACTCTCTTGGTATGCTTCTTGAGTAGAGGTATCATCGTCTTCTTCATCTTGTCCCTTCGCCTCAGGGATAACGTCATAAATATTTCTAGGAGAAAATTTTTATACTACTTGCCATTGATTTCCTAACTGTGGATCGTCTAAATAGAATACTTGAGATGCTTGGAAAGCCAAAATAAAAGGATCATCTTCATACCATTTCTTTGATGTATTAATACTCAGAAAATATTCATCCTGGCATTTTCCTCTTCGAGAATTGCTTAAATCCCACCAATCACACTTAAACATATAAACCACAAGCTCCCCCACATATCTCAATCCGATTATATCTACGATAACTCCATAGAAATCAATATTGTCTCCATCATGACTCCCTTCGACAAGGACACCACTATTTTGTGTTTTCCTATAAAGTTCTCGATCAATTGTGTGATACCTACTTCCTCGAGAAATACATGCAGAATATCGAGCAGCACGTCTTGAGGGACCACACGCCAGTGCATATAGTTCGTCTGATATATTGTTCTGATTACTTGCATGCATTTGTACAACCTACATATTAAATAAAGTATAAACATTCAACCGTTAACAATAGTAATATTTTAATAACTAATAAATTTACAATAAGATATTAATGTCATTACCCGTTGTTCGAACCATTTCGGGAACTCCTGTTCATGTCTCAGGTCTATAGCATTTACTCCCAATTCTTTGAGCATGTTAATATGATCACTAAAATTAAAAATTACCAATAATAAGTATGTTTATATAAATGTTTAATAAGTAAATTCAATGATTAATTAACAATTAATTTAAACTTACTTCAAGTGGCTCTCTATCTCTGGGCAATTATTTAGCACGTACCATTGAGCTTTCTCAAATTCTCGTTCACACAAATCATAACCACCCTGAGCACCAAGTGGACGTACCTGTTGGGAAAATACAAAAAATTCATTCCGTTGTCTTGCTTGGTCAACATCAAAATTTCTTTCTGGCCGATCAAATCTTGTGTCAACCCCATGGAAGTATTTGGAACAGAATGTATGCCACTCATCATCAATATATGTTTCTACAATTGATCCTTCTGGACGGGCTTTATTACCCACTGTGCGTTTCAACTTTCCAAGAAATCGTTCAATAGGATACATCCACCTATATTGGACTAGTCCTGCAAGTCGAGCTTCACGTGGCAAATGAATGGCTAAGTGAACCATGATGTCAAAAAATGAAGGTGGGTAAATACTCTCCAACTTACAAAATATTAGTGCGATTTCTCGTTCCATACAATCCAAAACTTCCAAGTTCAACGTTCTCGCACATAAATTTTTAAAAAAGGCACCCAACTCAATTAATGCAACCCGCACATCTCTAGTCAAAAATCCACGGATTCCAACAGGCAATATACGTTGTAAAAATACATGACAATCATGACTTTTTAGTCCAGTAATTTTCCAATCATTCGTTCGCACACACCTTGTTAGATTCGAGGCATATCCATCTGGTAATTTAATTTTCTGCAACCACTTACAAAATATAGCCCTTTCATTCCTTGACAATGTATACCATCCAATTGGCATGTCAACAGACAAGCCATTTTGTTGCAAGTGCATTTGCGGTCTAATTCCCAACCGTTTTAGATCTTTCCGTGAGTTTATATTATCTTTCATTTTACCTTCAATTGACATCAACGTTCCTAACACGGACTCGCATATATTTTTTTCAATATGCATAACATCGAGACTATGCCGCAATTTTAACGTTGACCAGTAGGGTAGTTCAAAAAATATACTCTTCTTTGTCCAATTCAACTCTAATGCACTTCATTTTCTCTTCCGTTGTTTTTTACCAAAATCATTACTTCCGACATTCGCAAACTGTGCAATAATATTGTCGCCAGACAAGAATGGTGGAGGGTGCCCCCATTCAACAGAACCATTAAACATCCTACCATTTCTACGCCATTTATGGTCACTAGGTAAAAATCGACGATGACCCATGAAGCATAATTTCTTCCCATACGTAAGCCATTCAGATTGGGTATATTTGTTACAAGTCGGACATGCTAATTTCCCCTTAGTGCTCCAACTTGATAAGTTTCCATAAGCAAGAAAATCATTTATTGTCCATAAGACCGCAGCATGCATCTTAAATGACTTGCCTGAGGATGAATCAAATGTTAATACTCCATTCTCCCACAAATCTTTCAATTCTGCTATCAATGGCTGCAGGTGTATGTCTATGTCATTTTCAGGTGATTTTAGACCTGGAATGAGTAAACTCATCATGAAATATGGATCTTTCATACACTTCCACGGTGGTAGATTATACGGCATAAGTACAACTGGCCAAGTACTATGACTAGTACTCATGTTTCCAAATGGATTAAATCCATCTGTTGCTAACCCAAGTCGAACATTCCGAGGTTCTTCAGCAAACCATGGGTGTTCCAAGTCAAATTCCTTCCAAACTTGAGAGTCTGCAGGATGTGACATGACATTATCATTCTTGACTCTAGATGATGAGTGCCATGTCATATCCACAGCCGTTGAACGTGATATAAATAATCGTTGTAATCTAGGTATCAATGGAAAGTGACGTACAACCTTCCGCAGCACATTCTGCTTCTCAGTTGTCCATCTTGATTCATGGCAAATAGGACATGAGTTCAACTGCTCATTCTCTCGCCAAAATAATACACAATCATTATTACATGCATGTATTAGATTGTAATCAAATCCGAGTCCTTTTTTCAACTGTTTTGCTTCGTAGAAGTTGCGAGGTAAAATATTGTCTGATAGAAGTGCCTCTCCAAACAGCTCCAGCAACATATTGACAACCTTAATGGATATTCGGCACATGGATTTTATATGAAGTAGTCTAACTGTAAAAGATAATTTACTGTGTCTTCTACACCCTGGATATAACTCACGTTGTGAATCATTCCATAAGCGGGTAAATTTGCTATGGCACAGATCATTTGAATTATATGGATCTGTTCCACTTTCATCTATACACACTCCCATACTAATGTCGCCCAACATTTGCTCCATGTCTTCTGATGGACCGTCACCAACATCATCTACATGTACATCTTCATCGATGTTTTCGAATGATGTTGGAAACGGTTCTCCATGTAAGACCCAATCAGTATAACCTTGGTCAATACCTTTAACAAACAAATGCTCTTTCACCAACTCTATCTTATGAGAACGTAAATTCTTGCAATTTCGGCATGGACATCTAATACGACCATCACTCCCAATTGTACATGATGCAAACTCCAAAAATTTCTTAACTCCTTGGGCGTATACATTATAATCCTCACCCAACCGATCTCTACCTCGCATCCAACTCTTATCCATGGCTAATATCCTATTGCATCATATATCAAAACATAAAATAAAATAAATATTGGAAATCTAGGGTGGTCCATACATAAAATAAACATACAGTCCATACATATATCAAAACGTAAATCAAGCAAATCCAGGGTGGTCCATACATAAAATAAACATACAATCCATACATATATCAAAACGTAAATCAAGCAAATCCAGGGTGGTCCATACATAAAATAAACATACAAACTAGACATATATCAAAACGTAAATCAAGCAAATTCAGGGTGGTCCATACATATATCAAAACATAAATCAAGCAAATTCAGGGTGGTCCATACATATATCAAAACATAAATCAAGCAAATTCAGGGTGGTCCAAGCAAATTTTGAGGAGGGCTGATCGCAATGTCCTCAGGGTTGAGGACATTCCCTGCATATTCCTTCTCCAGCTCTGCTACTTTTGAACCATCTATTTGTTTTCGCCAAATGCTATCTGAGGCATCCGTTTATATACATTAAACCCTAAATGCTATCTGAGCACCAATCACTCCCAATTGTACATCATGCCCAGGGTTTCTCAATCTCCTTGTGAAGCATGCAAATTTCTTAGAAGAAAATGTACACGTGATTTATGTATTTTTTTTCCTTATTTCAGTGGTCCACTCGGATATATCCAATTTGGTGCCGTTCATAAGATTTTCGGAGCAGGTAATGCAGCGAGGATTCTTACTCGCATCCCGGTCAATAAGCGTTATGAAGCGTCTACCACACTTATATATGAAGCGCAAGCTAGACTTGAAGATCCTATCAATGGCATTTTCTCAGTTATTTTTGCTCTTCAACAGCAGGTTCTCTTATGACATTCTACTTTGTTTTCTACTTTGTTTGCTCTGTCTCTTATGACATTCTACTTTGTTTTCTACAGGTTGTAAATCTACAAACTCAACTAGCAACTTCAATGAAGGAGACAGAACCAAGTTGTCTATCATATCCTTCTGTCAATACAAATCCAACTCATGATGTCCAAAGTCAGTTTCCTGCAAGGGATATCAATGAGATGACGAAAAGTTCACTACCAAATTCTGGAAGTGAACTACTCAAGCCTGAGGAAAATGCAAGAATTAATGCTTTATTTGAAGAGTTAGTTGCGGTTGGATTTATTTCTAAATAAATCCTATGACTTTATATATTTCTATGCATTCCTATGGTTTCTATGGTTTGTATTATATTCCTATGACTTTTGAACCATTTCTATGCAATCCTATGGTTTTTATGCATTCCTATCTGATTTGTTGTTGTTGGTTTGTGTATTAATTATGTATTAATTATGACTTTTGAACCATGCCGTTCGAACGTAAAACATAACCCGTTCGAACGTAAGGTTTAAAATCCCTACTACGAAGCAACTCCACAAAAATAGTTTTAGTTTGAGTGTAGTTGGGATTGGATTGAGTTATTTGCATGGAATGAGGGTCTTCAATTTCAATGATAAGTTTCAAATCGGAAAAAGGAAATAAAAGAGAGCTCCATGTGATTTTGATTATAAGAATATCAACAAGAAGTCATTAACCTCTTGACTCTTCACCGAACACTCCAAAATCTAACCAAAATATGACCTTAGCTGACCAAGCGTCTCAAATTTTTCTCAGATTACTAGGGTGGACGGCCTATCTTTTGCAGTTAATATTTTTCTCAGTTTGATTGTATTTTGGTTTGTTTGTGTATTGTGTTTTGGTTTGGGTTGTTTGTGTATTAAAAACTGTATTATTACGTTCGAACGTAAAATCAAACCGTTCGAACGTAATATGCGTTCGAACGGATCGTCTGAAACGTTCGAACGTGTTCCTTCCAGATTTCCAATCTCCTTCAACTACGGAGAACAGATGAACTATGAACAATTTTTCAAAATAATTCTAATATAGTAGTAACAACATAGTAACAATACAATAATATCAAAGAATTCTAATATAATAGTAACAATACAGTAACAACATAATAATATCAAAGAATTCCAATAACAATATCAAAGAATTTTAACAAATTTTCAACAAAGTAAGGATGTATGAGAAAGTAAAAATATTAAAAAAAAGTACCTATAATGTGTTGAGACTAGATTAAGAGAGAATGACGCAACTTTATTTGTGAGAGAATGAGAATGGGAGAAGGGGAGGAGATTCTAATTTCTGAGATCTGTAATCAACATTTGAATAAAGTTTCCCGTTCGAACGGTTACTTACAAACCGTTCGAACTGGAAACCCTGAAGCGGGAAAAAGTCCCTCTAAAATTTCCCGTTCGAACTCGGTTTAATAACCGTTCGAACTTAATATACGTTCGAACGAAACGTCTGAAACGTTCGAACGTGTTCATTCCAGATTTCCAATCTCCTTCAACTACGGAGAACAGATGAACTACGAAAAATAGATGAACAATTTTCCAAAAGAATTCCAATATAGTAGTAACAACATAGTAACAATACAACAATATCAAAGAATTCTAATATAGTAGTAACAACACTGTAACAACATAATAATATCAAAGAATTCCAATAACAATATCAAAGAATTTTAACAAATTTTCAACAAAGTAAGGATGTATGAGAAAGTAAAAATATTAAAAAAAAACATACCTATAATGTGTTGAGACTAGATTGAGAGAGAATGACGCAACTTTATTTGTGAGAGAATGAGAGTGGGAGAAGGGGGAGATTCTAATTTCTGAGATCTATAATCAACATTTGAATAAAAATTCCCATTCGAACGGTTACTTACAAACCGTTCGAACTGGAAACCATGAAGCGGGAAAAATTCCCTCCTAAAGTTTACCGTTCGAACTTTACTTACAAACCGTTCGAACGTATAACCAATTAGCGGGAAATTTCCCTCCTAAAGTTTCCCGTTCGAACGTAATAGACATAACGTTCGAACATGGAATGATTCATATCAAACCGTTCGAACCCTAATTATTTACAGTTCGAACCATTGCTAAATTTTTATGAATATTAATCATCAACATTATACTATTACATAAAATAATAGTTCTAATATATATAGACATATTAGAATATAATATAGTTTACGAACACAGTAATATCATATTCAATCATATTCAATAATTACTATATTCAGCAATCACTAGTATCATTTAATTAGATTACTAACATACTAATATAGTTACTTATATGAATATATAGTACTAATTAAATTTATTAATTATAGTATATATATTACAATATATATATGACACATATTAGTATATATATTATAATATATATGATACATATTAGTAATACATTAAAGTAATACTATATTAGTACTTTATTATAATGTTAGTACTATTTATAGTAATACATGAATATATAGTACTATTTATATTTATTAATTATGGACATCATATATATATATATATATATATAATATATATACAGCAATCACTAGTGTTATATATAATAATATATATTACAATAAATCTATAATAAGATAAATTCTAAAATATAAAAATATATATAATATATGACGAACAACGTTCGAACGCTTAAACATAAACGTTCGAACCCATAAACAATAAGTTCGAACGGATAAATTAACCGTTCGAACGATACTGTATATTTAACTCCTCCCCGTCGGTCATTTCAACCGAAACAATCGAATCAAAACTTAAAACCGTCCCTAAAAACCTCCATCTCCGCCGTTTAACGACGTCGTTGCCGTCGTGAATAGTGCCCACTCGAAGCCTCCAACCCCCGTTCACCGGTATGTTGATTTTCTAACTATTTTACCGTTTAAATTTAAGTTTTTATGGATTATTTGTTTAAATTAGGATAAATCAATTTATCCATCAATACTCACCGTAGATTTGTTTAAATCTATACTAGGAAGGTTTATTTTGTTTAGTTTAGTTTTGTTTGTTGAGAAATCCAAAGAATCGAAGGATTCCATGGATTTCAATGGCTGAGTCGACTCAGTACCGTTCGAACGACTTGTATGGTCGTTCGAACGGTACTAGCCAAACAGCAATTCCATTTAACTCGTTTGAACGTCTTTTATTTAGTTCGAACGGTTATATCCAAACAGGCTAATCCGTTCGAACGTTTATTAAGAGTTCGAACGGTTTTAGCTAAACGTGAATTACATTTAGCCCGTTCGAACTTTTTTGGTAGTTCGAACGGTACTAGCAAAAAAGGTTAATCTGTTCGAACGTGGTTAAAGAGTTCGAACGGTTTCTACCAAACAGGAATTACATTTATCACGTTCGAACGTATTTTTCCACGTTCGAACGGTAATGGTCTATACCGTTCGAACGTGGTTTTGTTCGTTCGAACTGTACTTGCCAAACAAATTAATTACACTTAATTTGGCCAAACATGCTAAGGTATTAGCCAAACATGCATTTCACACGTTCACACGGTATAAATTATGTGTATTTTTATTCATTATTGTTGTTCAATTATTTCTTAGCAAGAATATGTCTTATTTTATAATTAAATTAATATAGCATTTAATAACATTTTATTAAATATTTTTATTATTAATATTGTATTGATGAGTTAATAATTAATTGTAAATTTCAGGTTCATTATTATGTCTTCTTCTAGGACGGGACGTAAGCGACGTAGTCAGGCAGAGACTAACAGTACTCCTGCTAGGGAGAGGACTGTTTCACTTGAGCGACAGGTGAAGCTTTCTGACTTTGAGAGTCTTGTCTGGGAGGGTCATTCCCTGCCGTCAGTTTTCAGAAATCGTGGTTGGGGACCTATCTTAGATAGTCCAGATGACTCATTTGAGACTATCGCTTATATCGACATTGTTTCTGAGTTCTATAGAGAGCTCGGTAGTGGCAGCCCAGATGATGGAGGGGCATATAGCATGTCTGTCCGAGGAGTTCCGATTGTATTTTCACGGGATCGACTATCTGAGCATCTTCATATTCCTAGGCTGCCAGATGCATATCCGAACATGGTGCCTAGAGAGTCTGATCCTTCAGTTGAGGATGAGACAGCTGAGGAGGATGCATCGTTTCATTATACAGATGAGATCGACCTCATTGCTGATCATGAGGTGAGGGATTTGGTTGTTGGTCCAGATGCTCCCCTGTATGACGGGACGAAGAGCATCAAGCAGGCAGATCTATCCTCGTTCTTCAAGATCCTGAATTTGATAATCGCCAACAACATCGACCCTTGGCAGCACAAAACAGAGGTTGGCATTGAGCGGACAAAATTTATGATACGGGTTGCTCGTGGCATTCCTATTGATTTGGTGGGATATATATTTGATAGGATTCGATCAGAGTCCCGGTACATTTCTACAGATATACTACCATTCGGGATCCTGATCACCCGATATCTATTATTTGCTGGTGTTGTGCCTGATATTGCCGAGCGTAAACGGCAGCCGATGGGACCGATCAACAGCACTACCCTCTCACGCAGTACAGGACACTCGAGACTGCGTCTTCGTGGGCAGCATCCAGACCCAGTTGATCCTCAGAGAGATGCACAGCCAGGAGATCATGGACCACAGGTCAAGGCATCAGTACATAGCGCTACACGTGAGGACATGGCTGAGATCGTGCATGCAGCGATCAGCGGACAGACATCAGCGCTGATTGATGCAGTGCATACTGAGGTCCGTTCTGCTATGTCTGATTTTCGTACTGAGATTATTGGTAGCATCTCTGAGTTACGTACGAGGGTTGATGCCATGTCTGCGACTCAGATCACCATTAGTACTCGACTGACACAGATAGCGGAACGTTTAGATGCAGTCGAGGATCTGTGCAAAGAGTTGGGATCTTAGTATTTTCTATATTTTATTTATTTTTTCTTTTATTTTTAGAATGGACAATATTTAATATTTTGTAAATTCACTATTTATTTATGAAATAGTTTTATTTTATATTTCCTGAACTAATCATTTATTTATATTATTCATATGATTTAATCAATATATTCATTATAATTACTAGTTAATATAAATATAATTCTCTTTTTAAAAAAAATGCTCACCTTTCGAACGGTCAAAAGTTACGTTCGAACGGTGAGTTATACGTTCGAACGCTGAATCGTCACTGTTCGAACGTTTCCATTTTTAGGGACGCAATCTTTCGTCCCTAAATATAACGTTCGAACGATTTTATTATGCGTTCGAACGGAAAACTTTTTTTGGGACGAAAATTAAAATTCGTCCCTAAATCTCACTTTTTGGGATGATTTTTATTCCGTCCCAAAATAAAATCGTCCCAAAATGTTATTTTTGTTGTAGTGATATATATATTTTAAGTCCTGAATATTTGGTGTTAAAAATGTGCGGCGAGTTTAAAATCACTGCAAATAATGTCCATTTGCAGAAATTTTTTTTATAGCAATTAATAAATCGCCGATAAAGGACCTTTTTCTTGTAGTGGCACTAAAGAAAAGTTCTGGCTCCACCATTGAGTACTAAGGCTGGCCAGCCCAAAGAAATAGGCAAGCAAGGCTAATAATATAAGTATATTATCATATATATCTGAATTAATTCAATTCGATCATGTGCAATGAGATAATAAGTTTTATAATAATAGATTTTGGATGTGAAACCCTAATTAATTAATTAATTCACGGCCGAAAAAAAAATTATAATAATTCAGCGTCGCAATATATTATATTGATCTGATCTTGCTCTTAACAGTAGTACTAGAAATATAGTGTTTGTCTTATACTGCAAGACAAAAACATACCAGAACATCACGTGCTGCCTGCCCAACAACACGAGTTTCTCATGTTTTTGCATACAATCCATGAGTCCCAATAAGATACGTACCTTCACCAAAATTTGTTTATAAACGCTGCAACATTAACGTCTCCGATTACACGTACTTACGTTCGTTCATTAATTCAGTCGTTCTGATCATCATCGATCATCATGCAGACTAATTTCATCAGCAATATTATACCGTGGATCAGCCATATGTATATATATAGTATGGTATATATATATACGGGGGCCAAAGTGCATGGAGAATTACCACCTGGGTTTAGGTTTCTCCCAACAGATGCAGAGTTGGTAAAACACTATCTGCGGAAAAAGGAGCTTTCCATCCCACTTCCAGGACCAGTTTTTCAAGACGTTGATGCAACAGAGCTTTATTCCTCTCATCCCAAGTGTTTAGGCATTTTCTTTAATTATTCCTTTTTTACTGATCATGTGTTTGGTTTATGATCTGGTGCATATATTGCTTATTAATTTGATCTAGTTATTTCTCTGTTTGTTTTCCCATGAATTTTTCAGATGTATATATGAATTCAAACTAGGGTTTCTAATTCACAAGAATTAAGTGACGTTATACTAATGTAAACTGTGCGTGCAGTAGTACTACTATACTGCTGCTCATCATTAAAGACGGATCAGGAAAAGATGATGGAATTAGGCAGTAAAAAAACTCATGATATATTTTTATATATCTATTATATATAGTAGAAAATGGCAGTTTCCTTTCCATTTTCTTAAAGTAATTAGGAAGGATCGGAAAATAGAAGTTTATAAGATTTTTTTTTTCTTTGATTTTCTTTTAGGCAGTAAAAGGGGAATTAATACGTAAGCATGCGATATGATTAGTCTTGTTAATTTCCCTTTGAACGTACGGAAGTGTCTAAATTAATATATATTTCTCTTCTCGATCTTCTTCGAATTCCTCTTGACCTAGCTTATTAATTTATTCCCGATCGATATAATGATCAAACCAACAGAAACTTTTGTTCGTATATAAAACTCTTTTACAAACCTAATTGGGTAGCTAGCGTGTGGTCTCTACACTCTTGCGCGATTGATTTAGTTCAGGTTATAAATAGTACGTACACACTACACCCACACATACATGATGATATATATCGAGAAAGATCAAGGAATTAGCAGATCATTGTGAAACATGTAAGTTTTTAAACATATAGCCTTCATATATATATGTATGTATTATCCATGCATGCATGTACACGTGTCTCAGTTTTCTGAATAGTTATTGTGACATAGATAAATTTGCTAACCACTGATGTACATGCAGTGAAATTCCTGGATGGGGAGAGAGAATGGTTTTTCTTTATTCATGAAGATGAAAACTCTCATGACCTAATAATTAGAAGATCAACAAAAGCTCGAGTACTTGTTGAAAATGGAGGAGGGTTTTGGGAACCATGGAAGGAAGAGGATCCCATATGCAATGAGGATGGAAATATCATTGCCTGGAAGACAAATCTTACTTATTTTTCTATGGGCTCTAATTCAAAAGCAAAGAAAACACATTGGACAATGCAACAGTACAGAATAGTACAACCTCATGTTGCTGGATCATGTATCAGTAGTACTGCAGATCAGAAAAATTCTCAGGTAAAATCGAGTTTTGGGTATTCTTTTTCCTTCTGATATATATATATGCAAGAGTGCAAAATGATGACAGCTGGAGGTCCCCTGAACCTGATGATCAATCCTGAGTCAGCAAATTAATGCGTGAACATGTACTGTTATGTAGCTATAGTGAATACTATAATGGACGTATTTTTGCAATGAGTTTTGATATGTACAAGCAAGTTTGCGTACCAATCTGCAGAGTATTAATGATGTTGCCTTTATATTTTAAATTTAAATTAGTACTGTTTTTAATAAAGTCTACTTTCTGACCGATCATGTTAAATGGGTCCACGTATTAGTGCACATAATCGCTTATAATTAAATTTTTCCTTTCAATGCAGAGAGAGGGAATATGGGTATTGTGTAGACTCAAAAGAGGTAGGGAGTACAAGACCAGTTTTTAGCAACGTGCTACTTGCTTACTATCTTTTGGCAGTTTGATTATTTTTCTATCAATTTATTGGAGCTATGAATAAGCTTGAATCATCACGTATCAACGACTAATATATCAGTTGCCAATAAGCTACGTACAACGTCGAATAATGTTGTTGGCAGCTCATATATATGGCCGTTTGATGGATCGGATGGGAAAACACGAGTTTGAATCTCGATCGATGTTCTCATTGCTATATAAATATATATATATATATATAAATATATGGAGATCATACAATTGTAACGATCGAGTTTGGGCACGATTATTTATGCATATGATATTCTTGCCTTCACTACTCTCTCTCTCTCTCTCTCTCTCTCTCTCTCTCTCTCTCTCTCTCTCTCTCTCTCTCTCTCTCTCCTATCCTTAATTGCCGATGCTAAGGTTATAAATTTATAATTGGGTGTTATCTTTGCTCATTGGAGATATTAATTGGAAATGAAACTAACTTTAGGGTTGATAATTAGAGACAATTAGTAGAATGCATATACTCTAGTGGATCGCCCTTGCTTTTCTTAAATATAAGAAATACACCGTACAACACAAATGAGTTTTTGTTGTTGGCTAGTGAGCATGAGTCCTAGTGGCCTTGGATTACTGAATAAAAAGCTACGTGACATTGTACAATTAAAGATAAAGTAATGCAAGATACAATCATAAGCTTACACGCACATTCTAAAATTGTATATATCATTTTTCTTAAATATAAAAGTCAAAAGCCAAAAACCTATTCTATTTGTAATATATAATTTAATAAATATATATAATTCACTACAACACAATTGAGTTTTTATAATAGTTTTGAATTTGTGGCACTCCTAAAACTGTCACGATTTCAAGCAACCATCACTAAAGGTAGACGAGAAACGGTTTTACATTCGAATTATAATATTGTTTCATTCGAATGTAAGCCAGCCAATATCGTTTTGGAATGATTACATTCGAACGTATAAAATGTTATATTCGAACAGTTCATGTATGTTTGAACATTAAGCTCACTTACGTACGAACGTGTAAGTTATTCGTTTAAACGTTCAAACGATAGTCATTAACGTTCAAACGTGAACTGTTTTAAAATGAAAAATCGAATTTCTAATTAAAAAGATTGAGAATTCAAATACAAAAATACTAGATATATTAAAAAATATTGTTCATTGTATAAAGTATAGAAAAAGAAATATATTAAAATTTAAATACAAAATATGATAAAAATTCAAAACACTCATAACGTGTTGTTTACAAATGTATGAAACTCCTCATTCAATGTGTTGACCTTTTCGATTAGGATATCTAAATAGCCAACCTCGGTGACACTCAGTTGTACATACGCGATTTGTTAATCGATGTGTGCAGTAATATCTGAGATCATCGCATCAACCCAAGCAGGCCATGCATCGTGCCAAGCAATGTGTGTATCCCCTGCAGATATACCCATCGGTTGCTGACTAGTACTCCCACTATGGGGAGCAACACCAAGCCCAGACTAGGTCGGAGGAACAAGATCTGGGATAGGCTCAGGCTCACGAGAGCACGCCCCTTGCCTTGTCCAATGCTCCGATGGTGTGAGGTAATGTCGAGGGAGCTCATCTGCTCAGTCAACCACTCCTCCGCTTGAGGTCGCACTCTCCAATCTAGTAATAGTCAAGTAATGATCACTCCATATGGGAGGTTGTCGGTGGAGATGATACTCGCCTCGTAATGGATCATCTCGAAAATCCGTAGTGGCAAGTCGATGGGCTGATCTCCGTGTGCCACTTGTATGAGGAACTATACGCAAGTCCAACTGAATGTGGCCTTATGTGCCACAGGATCTACGTTTGTTGGAACTATAAGATGCAACATACAGAAAATGGTAGCCACAACGTCTAGGAAAATGTGTTCTTCTTCTCTAATGGTGTGCGATCTCTCCCAGTGAGAATGTAGAAATCCTCATCACGGTCATCATCCTCAAGTTGATCAGTACCCTCGCCCTCCGACCGGTCTACATCTCTGGCCATAGACTCGATTAGGCCAGTAGATGATGTTGATGTGCCTACATCTATAGCGTCCTCAACCTGAGCATCTACTAGGGTCGATGTCTAAGATATGTGACAGATCCCGAGTAGCACAGTGATGACATCCACAGAAACTTCGAATTGAACACCATGTACAGTCACGATGTGAGAGGATGCATCCTGAGTAATTGAGCACATCTCCATGTAAAACTCTCAAACCATGGAAGGGTATATTCTCCCCCTCAGTGTGCAAATGTTGGTCCAACATCTAGTAACAAAGACATTTCTAAGACTCGTATGCTCCCACGTAAGTTCGTCGAACTCATTGATAAACACTTTGCATTCGACCATAACAGTTCGACAGCCTATCTGAGAAGTGTCATGGCCAGTTCCTTCCCTCCCCCGTTTCCTAGTTGTCAAAGGATGAGTTATATCCTAAAAAAAATACTAGTATGCATGCATATATGAGAAATTAAAATTGTTTCGGAAAAACATTTGAATGTACAATTTAACGTTCGAACATAAAAGGATAACATTCGAACGTGTAGATTTTAACGTGCAAACATTACATTTCAAAAGACCCATTCAACCTTACATTCGAACGTATCATTACCACATGTTTAAACGTGACGATGCATTTGAATGTACTTGACGAGACGTTCTAACAAAATTAAGTCTACGTTCGAACGTTATGACTAAAATAAGCCGAACGGCCTTACATTCAAATGTACAATATATATACGTTCGAACATATTTAAGTCTACGTTCGAACGTTTTGACTAATAGAAGCCAAGAGATCTTACATTCAAACATTGGTTCATACAGTTTGAATGTATAACAAACAATCAAACTAAATAATGGTTACGTTTGAACGACGAACTCGAAGGGTCATGAAAACTTTACATTCGAATGTTTTATATTACAATGTTCGAATGTAAAAAGTACATTCGAACATATTAGAACATACGTTTGGAGTGCAGAACAACGTTCAAAAGTTACCTGTACTGTGACACCCCCAAATTCCACTCTGGGATCATACAGACATCTGAAGTGTCGGGACATGTAACACAAGGTTATCTACCCCTGTTCATGACATATAAGATGCAATTTTTCTAACATGCATCTAGCATTATGCAATATTCGCAGTGGATACTTTTTTTTCTTAAGCAATACTATGCACCTAACTGATAATATCCCAAATAATTAAAATATAATCTATGCAAACTTAACAAAACAAACAACCATGATAATAGTACGGGTTTCAGAAGACTGTAATTTCAAAACAAGAGAGACCGGGCTCCATATTTACATTACCAAAATATACTATTGAGCCAATTCGTGGAGTAACTAGCGTAACTTGACTAACGAGACCAGAATACTGTCCAAAACCCTAACTGTAATACCCCGAATTTTAGTGTATTTTTATTAAATGATTATGTTAATTAATTTAAATATTGGTCTTCTTGTTTTAAAATTTTGAGAGTTTTGATATACTATTTTATAATATTTTTAAGTCCTGAAAATTATTTTTAATATGCTTTCTTAATACGAATTACTGTTTTTGCATTTAAATTGATCTTTAATTTAAATTAGTTGTTTATGGGTTTTAAAATTATTATTAGTTTATTTAAACTTTTCACTGCGTTTAAGTTATTTTAATTAAATTTATTGTTTTGAAATAATTTTCGTTGGATCATTTTTGTGACCCAAGACGTGAGGATTAGACCTCATTTCTTTCCCTCTATTTTTCTTTTCCTCTTTTTCTTTTCTTTCTTTTTCTTTTTCTCCTTATTTCCTTCGGTTTCTCTCCTTCCCGCACGAGCTCCTCTCTCCCTCCCCCATGCGTTGTTTCGTCCAGTCCACCCAGCGCCGCCGTGCACCGCCCCCTTCCTACACCGCCCACCCCAACTCTTTCCCCAGCCACCGGTGACCCCACCCCTGTGTTCTCAGACCCTCCCTCGCCGGTAATAGCCCGCATGCACCGCCTAAGCCGCACGGCGTTTTGAGCTCTAGCGCCTCCGTCCGGCCACCATTTCCTCACCACTTCTTCCCTAACCTCCTAGTAACCTAAAAGACCCAACCCCAGCTCCGATCCGTTATTAGTGAAGTCGCATTAACCACATCTCCGTTTTGTGCATTTCAGACCTTAAACCGCCCATTTCGCCGCCACCCACGACCAAAAGCCACCACCACTAGCTTAACCAACCTCCCTAGGCCTTACCCTATCAATTTTGAGTTTTGGTTTAACTCCGTTCAAAAAAGGGTTTTTGAGACCCATGGCCACAATGTATTTTATACTGTTCTGTTGCTGTTTTGTGGCTTCCAGCTCATCCGTGATCTTCCAAAAATTATTATAAAGTGCTATAAATATTTTTCTAAATATTTTTTGAAATTTTAATATATTTTTACGCTAACTCATTTATCATTACTGTGATTGGTTGGTTGTACCGGACTGAGTCCGAGGAGTTATGGGGGTCGGATGGATTGGAGGATGGAGTTATTTATGTGTTTGGTTATATGGTGATTTGGTTGGTTGTTGGATATCGAGGTTGTGTCTGGTTCATTGCATGTGCACGCATGATCATGTTTGTAAATAAAAACTAGGTTTTCGAGTAATTGCATTCATGTTCATGTGTTTATTGAAAACTGAATTTTCATATGAGAAAAAGGAAAAGAGACTGTAGGGATGGTGGCAAGCAGGGATGGTGGTGTTGTTCCACCTGTAATTCCTACCTACGGTGCACACGATAGGGATAGTGGTAAGCAGGGATGGTAGTAGAGTCCCGCCTGTGATTCCCGCCTACAGTGCTCTGATGGGTATTTTTGTGTGGAAAGGAACTGTAGGGATGATGGTAAGCAGGGATGGTGGTATAGTCCCACCTGTGATTCCCGCCTACGGTGCACGCTGTAGGGATGGTGGTAAGCAGGGATGGTGATGTTGTCCCGCCTGTGATTCCCGCCTACGGTGCACGCTGTAGGAATGGTGGTAAGCAGGGATGGTGATGTTGTCCCGCCTGTGATTCCAGCCTACGATACACGTGGTAGGGATGGTGGTAGAATCCCGCCTGTGATTCCCACCTATAGTGTCCGATAACTATTTTTGTATAAATCATTTTTTGGAAAAATGACGGATTATGTTTTTGGGCCAAAATGGGATTTTGGCGTGTGTTTGGAAAATAATCATTTTTTAAAAAAATGATGTTTTGAGGCTATGGCATATCGTGCATGTTGGTTGGTAGCATTAATGTATTTTTATCTTAAAAATTGTTTGAATTATTACTTACCTACAGTACCACTTAGTGGTACTGTAAATGTTTTTGCAGATGAGGACGACAAGCCTAAGAGATCGGCTCCGTGGAGAAAGTGGCATGTGATTGCTATTGTTTTGGATTATGAAATTTATTTCTCACTCATGTATGTATTTGGCTTTTGCTGTATTTCACAGATAACTGTATAATTTTCAATAATATTTTTATTTTGTATATAAAAATTCTGGTACTTAATTGGCTTAATTATTATCCACTGCGTATTTTTTGTGCACTGTTTGCATGTTGCACACACTTGAGCACTTATCGTTGGGATGCATAACCCGCGTTGTCACCATCCTGATGTCACGATTCTCGAGATTTTACGTACATGGGAGTCGAGGCATCACACTAATTATGGAAGTTGTAAGCTCCACGTTTACGGCATCTAGTCAACCTCCTCCAATCTGCTAGTGTCCTCTCCCTACTCTGATCTTAACACATCACCTACTATTTTAGGGGAATAATAGTTGGGAGTACCATGGTGAAATTTGATTACAAGTTTCAACAAAATAACAAGAAACTTCTACACAGGTTAATGACGTATGCATGGCAATAAAGGCATGAATGCATAATCAAAGTCAATAACTATAACGTGACTTGACTTGACATAACATGGCATGAAATAATAAACATAACGTGACTTGACATAAAATAATAAGCATAACGTAACTTGGCATAACATGGCATAAGTTGACATAACTTGAACTGAGACTAAAACTGGGCTTAATGTGACGTGAATTTGAAATACAACATAGACCTGAACTTGAAACTTGACGTGAACGTAAACTTGAACATAACATAACATGAGACAGGACTTGAACATGAAATACATAAACTTAGAACATAACATGGACGTGAACTTAAAGCTTGACATGAACTTAAACTTGAAACGTATTCTTGTCTCATTGGGTCACCATGATAGAGTAGTCTTATCTCATAGGGTTACCATGATTGAGTCACAACAATGAACTAAACACTAACTTAACTACATGAGGGCGTATATGAACGTAAACTTGAATATAACATAATATGAGACATAACTTGAACGTGAAATACATGAATTTTGAATCTTGTTCAATAGACTTAATTAATAAAGTGACCATACGGGTACTACACAGGTCCTCTTGAGCCGTGTGTCTCTACCGATTATCGCATCACAACACAGGTATCTACACCAGTTGTGAGTGCGTTAATACATACTCCACAATTGTTGTGGCTCTATGTATTTTATGTGTCACGATTGTTGTGTCTCACGTAGTGTATGCTCTACAGTTGTTGTAGCCCCTTACTTTATGCTCCACAATTGTTATGGCCCCATGAATTATTTATGTCACAATTGTTGTAGATACAAATAAAATAAAATATGGCTCCATCAGCGTTAGTGTTTGGCGCGCTACAGTGACCAGCTAGTTAGGCCTCATTTGCAACATGACTATATTTCAGCAACTCATAGAATTTCACATCTATTTAGATACTCTAGTGTGAACAAATGAGTTTCACTAGAATATTACCTCATCCTAGCATTTAGGATCGTGATTGACATAAATAATTTGACATGACTGTTCTCGAATACACAAACTGTATCCTAGAGGAAATATGAAATGAGAAGTCCTAACGTAGCATAACATAACATGAAAGTAAGACGACAGACATAACATACTTGATAAAAAAAGATTCCGTAGCATGACATAACATGTTATAGACAACATTTCCTAACATGGCATAATGTGTAACAGTGAATTTTACTTGACATGACATACATGTAACAGATGGCATAGGTAACATGACATACTTGTAACAAATAGCACTACATGACAGAATATATTATGTAACTGATAAGTATTCCGTGACAGTATAAATCATGTGTAATAGATGTACATGTAATGACATAGCAAGACATAACTTATATGATAACACACATACATAAACCATAGTTCCCTTACCAATCATACATACACAATAAATTAATAGTAAATTAAGAGCAACTTACCTCGATTGGCCCGTTTTACAAGAATAAAGTGTGAAATATAAAGAACTGTAAGAGGGTGTTCTAAAAGTTAAAAATTTAATCACTAACAATTAGAAACATGAAAAAAGCTAACTTAGAGTAAAATTATCATTTTACCCTCTACATGTGGGAAAATGACTATTTTACTTCTAACTTAAGAATTTTGCATCCTAATTTCAAAAATCACCAAAATTTACATTTCTCATCTACATTTTGCCCTAAACTTAAATATCAATTTAGGAAAAATTTAAAACAAAACACAACTATGAAAAACTCAGTATGGCCGAAGCATCCATAGGTCATTTCTCTTATTTTTGTTGCAATTCTTCCAACTTCAAAACTCATGATTAAATTGAAATTTTGCAACAAAGATATTCATATCCTAAATTTATAAACATACTTAAAACATCCATTAAGAAAAAGCTAATCATCAATACCAAACTTTTTAACAAAAAGGTAAACCATTGAATCACAAGTTTTGATCTAAATCGAAACATCTCCAAGAATTCCAAAAAATCAAATCTTACATCTAACATATTCATGACATCATCCTAAAATCAACCATATTTTAAATCATCAAACAAAAGTCACCAAAAATCACAAAACAATACTTGGACTTTTCGGTTCTACAGTTAGTCTAAAAACATAAACTTTTCCTTAACTAGTTTTGATCAATCTCTTTATCCATGGCTTTAAAAGATAAGATCTTCCACCTAAAACATCAAATGGTTTAAAAATATGTCCTAAAGAAGATCAACAAGCAAACTTAAATCCCGTGGGTAAAGATCAATAAAACATGGATCTAATCCAAAAAATCAAATCTTAAGCCTAACCGAAATCCTCTTGCATAGAAAAAACATATCTTTGAAAATAATACTAAATATCTTCAAATCAACATCCTAACATGCATATAAAATATCAAAGTTTTTGGAATAAGATTAAACCACGAAATATTCAAACTTTCTTAAACAAAAATTGTTTTTCCACTTCCAATTTTCAAGTTTATAGATCTAATAAAATCTATCATCAAAAGCTTTAGTTATGTGATAAACCCTTTATGAACATTCATATAAACATGTTGAAAACACTCCATAAAAATTTTGGACTAAGATATGTCTATTAATTTGGTCAAAAACTCTAAAATAAACACAATCTCCAGTTTAAGGCCCAGAATGACCTTTCTATAGTTAAAAACATTTTTTACCAATCAAATGACCATGAAATGAAACTAATAAGATATTCATGAAAACTAAACTCAAATAAGAAAAAATTTAGTGAAGGAGTCATTGTGAGAAATACTTAAAAATGGTCTAAAATTGTCACAAAATGAATCAGAAATTTGCCCGAGAGAACTCTTTTGGGTTTCTCTCTAAGAATAGGGTGAAGAAGTGATAAAATGAAATAAAGTGTGTCTTGCACGACTTTAGACTTTTGGAGGGAGAGGTACGGGCTTGAATAACCCTTGATTGGATGTGCTTATATCACATAAAGTAAATAATAGTGAGGGATAAGGACTGTCTGCTGATGTCGTATGATATGGAGGGTGATGAGGTGGATTTCCCCACTCACATCAAGGCACTATTGAGTGCAGCCAATGGGAGTGGATGGCCTACCATATGGGGAAGAAAATTTCTTCAAGAAGTTTTGCCAAGGTGGCCAAATTCGTGGGCATTGGTGGGCCTCAACCAAGTTGGTTTCAATTTGGGGTTTTGGTTAAGGTTTGGGATGCTATCAATCCCAAGTCTAATTTTTCTTGACCCAATCAAATTTTTAAAGTTTAAAAGGTTGGTTAATTATGTCATAATAAGCATTTGATGAATTAATAGCATGTAAAAATGATTTAATTAAGTAATTAAACACAATGCTAGAAATCAAATCAAAATGGGTTTGGAGGCCAACTTTAGGATTTGGGGAAACCGTTTAGGGTTTCGGTTTCAACCAAGTTTTTGGGATTTCAATTGGATTTCAACTATTTAAGGTTTCACTAGGGTTGAAACCCTCATTGGTCTAGCACAATTTGGTGGATCAGATGAAAAAAAAAATAGGGTTTCGTTTAGGTAGTGTGATCTCACACATTGATTCCTTCATAATCCATCTTATGGTTCCTCTTTGTGCCAAGTATCCAATACTATTTACCAAGTGTGGTTAAGATCCTGCCAAGTGCCCAAATAAAACTTTTCTAACCTAATTTGGACATTCCACATTGTGATTTTAAAAACACTACATTAGATACTACTATAGGGGTTACTATTCACTCCAGGAAAGTGAAAAATAACTTTTGCACTATAAAATCTTAAATATTCATACAAACCTAACTGTGTAATTCATTTATCGAAAATCAATCCCGAAGTGCCTTGAAATAAGCAAAACGCTTTTTCGAATAAGGGTTTCATTTGAAAACTAAAAATGAGATTATTGCACCATAAAATCTTAAATAATTAACTGAGTCTAATGGCGCAGACCATATCTCAATATGACATTTCTAACTATATCATATAAATAAAATCGCACTTCTGGCATCATAGTGAGTGATAGCTCTGATTATGCTGACAAACTTAAATCTACGCGATTGATCAAATCGTGAAAACTTACAGTGTTTTCATGAGATTCCTAAAGTCTATAGAAATTCCACTATTGAATTTCTAGTGGGTTGTTACATGTGCGATGTTCGAACGTTACGGCCTAGAAATGGCTGAGTCAATTCAGCCATTGCCGATTTCCTCAAATACAATGTTAATCTTGTAATGACTACCATAGAAATAAAGTATACACTGAGCGTAAATTATCTACAATGGCCATTTGGCCATTGGCCTTTCATGATGGCCGAAAAATCAAGAAGAAGTTCCGGCTACCAAATGGGAACCAAAACTCCTATAATAAATAAATAAATAAATAACTACAAAAGGAGAGAGAGGGAGAGAGGGACACACACTATAACAACTATTTTGTATTATAACTGATAATATACAATATATTATTGGTCTAATATATAATATATTATAGATTATTAACATATTATTATAATAATCTATAATCTATAATATAGTAATCTATAATATATATATTTAGTATATATATATAAATACTATAGCAACTAATTAAAAGTATAGATTGTTGTTATGATATCTATTGTTTTTATGGAATATTATTTTGCTCATAGCGTTGGTTGTCGTGATTTATATGATTTAAGATGTCTAGATTATAATTCAAGGCTTGAATGAAGTAATATGATGAATAATATAAAAGATCTTAAGAGAAAACAATAATTAATGAAACAAGAGTATACATTAACAATGACTAAATATCATGTATTTTAGAGTAGACAAGCGACAATAGAAGAATGAGAAAATCTTAAGAAAAGAAATTAAAAGTATAAGATACCATCTGAGTATCCTTGCTTTATTAAAAAAAAAATAAGGAAGAAAATTAGATTCTCCTTTAATATATTCAATATCAAAATAAAAAATACTTGATACAGTTTGTCATCTAGCAAATATTTGTCCAACCAAGTTTTTCACATATTTAATCAAAACTTCCTTGGCAGATTTACAGTCTATTCTAAATAAAACTTTTTGATTCAACAAATCATCTTGAAATTTAGATATGCATAATACAATAACTAGCTAAAATTTCTTTTTTAATAGTACTGTAATTCTTTTGGGTAAGATTTCAACATCTTAAATGGAATCGAATAATCTATTCTGAATTAGTGGATAATTTTTTTTCATAATTCTTCTTTAACAAAGATTAGAAGTAACTGTTTCAAAAATTTTAAAAGTATGAGGTAATGGAAGTACTAAGTATGGTAATTTCTTAACAGGAGACATTATTTGTTTTATAATATTTGTATATTTTTCTATCCATGGAGGTAGATTCTTTTTTAATCTTTTGAATATGGTTTACATAATGGTCTAAGAGATTGATAAAAACTTTGCAACATAATTTGAAGTGAGTTGAGTTGAGTTGAATTTAGATAATAAAATATTGTTATAATATTATTTTTTAATATTATTATTATTTTGGAATTTGAAAAAGTTGAATTGTTTATTATATTTTGTGTTGGAATTTGAAAAAGTTGTAATGATGAGTGAGATGAGATGAGTTTGATTTGATAACCAAACGAAGCCTTAAAGCTTCCCAAGAATCTTTGTAATTGTTACTTATCTTTTATTTCATCAGAAAATTTATTAGCAAATTCTTTTGCTCTACTAATTAGTATAATTGTTCCTTAATAGATATCATGTCCAAGGAACCTAATTTTATTTTTAAATAATTTTATTTTTGGTGATAAAACAACTAATCCATTTTATTTAAAACTTGAACAGAAGTATTTAAATATTTTCAGTGTTGTTCAATATATGAGAAAAATATTAATACATCATCTATATAAACTATTAAAAAGTGAGTAAAATGAATAAAATTTTCATTCATAATATTTTAGAATTCACTTGGAGCATTTTTTTTATCCAAATGGTATAACATTCCATTCATAATGTCCAAATGGAACTGTGAATGTTGTTTTATACCATTCTTTTTCAGCAATTTGAATTTGCCAAAATCTACTATTCATGTCAAATTTTAAAAATACAAGAACATAAAGAGAGATAATAAATCTTTCTTAATGGAAAATGGATATCTAATCCATTGTAATACTTTATTTAATGATTTATAGTTGATAACTAACTGATAAACTCATTTTTCTAATTACGCCTATTTTTTAATGTAAAAGACAGCACAACTTATGGTGGCTTACTTTTCCTAATTAATCATTTTGTTAATAAATTATTAATTTCTTTTTTATAGAATTCTAATAATTCATTGTTCATTTAAATTGGACTAGCTTTACTAGGAATATTATTTTCAAAAAATTCTTTTTCATAAAGTAATTCAACTATATGTTATTTTCTATTCCAAAAAGCATCAGACAAGTTAGAGCATACTTCTTTTTCAATTATAATTTTAAAATTATTAATTTTTTGAATTAATAATTGATCTTTTAATTGTTCTTCAATTCTTTTATATTTTAATTCTTGTTTTAAGAAATTTATTTATTTTTCTTTTGTTTTAATCTTTTTTTTTTGTAAAAAAATAATTTCTTTGGTTAATGAAATTTCTTTTATGGAGCTAATTTCTTTGGATACAGGGGGAAATAAAAATTTAAATTGAATTTTTTGTCCAAATATTTTATTAGAAATTCCTTCTTCTGTTACAGAGAAATGGTAAAGTAAGGCAAGAAATAGATTTTCCAATATTACTTTGGTGTCAATATTTTTTACTAAAATAAATGTAGTTTTAAAACAAATTCCATTATTACAAATATGTGCATTAGATAATTTATAACTTATGTTTAATTTTGTTCCATTAGTTTAGGATAATATCTCTTTTGTTTTTTCAAAATATTAGGATGGTATTAATCTCTCTTGTATACAATTTAAATCTACTCATGTATCTAATAGGACAATTGTAGTAAAATAAAATTCTTGATTAATAGAGACTATTACTTCATTATACCAAATCTGAATATTTATCTTATCAAGGATATTAATCAAATTAATTGTTTCATCTTTAATAACTATTGTTGAACATCCTCCTTGTCTTTATCAAGAGTATTTTATGTTTTTATCTATTTTTAATAATATAATTTCTTGTAGTAATTATTCATTTGAAACCTCTAATATAAGATTAAATGTTTTTAAATTTCTAATCTCTTGTTTTATTTCATTAATTTCTTGTCGTAGATTTTGTAATTTAAATTTTTTTTTTCTGTTTTAAATCTACTTACTATTTTTGAAAAATTATAAGGTGCTAAAGTGGTTACTGAAGTAGTTTGACTAGTAAAAGTATCTTTTAGTTTTATCAAATAATCTTTTCTTTCTTGCGGATCATTAATTTTATCAATTAATTATAATATAATATCTTCATATTTTGAGAGTACATTAATGGTCTTATTATAAATACAATTATTCTTATATAAGCAATTACAGCTTGTATCTCATCTTCTTCTGATTCACCTTCAGAAGATTGCTCTAAAAAATTTGATTCTTTTAATTGATAAATTTCTTCTCCTTTTGAAGAGTTTTTCTCTTCTTTACTTGAATGTATTATAAAGATCTTTAATAATTTTTCTTTTAATGTTTCAGATATATCTAATTTATTAATCTGTTGTTTGACCTTACAATTTGACTTGTAATGTCCAATTTTTTCATATTTATAACAAACAATCTATTTTCTTTTTATTATATTGTTTTGTATTTTTTATTGGTTTATTGTATATTTGTTTATCTTTTATCTTTTTATAAGGCCTTTTATATATTCGATTTTTGCTAAAATAATTCTTATAATTTTTTTTTCCTTTTTTTATGTCTTCTTGAAGGAGTCAATAATGGAGTATAACCAAACTATTCACAAAAGATACCTAATTCTTTTTTAGCAAATTTCTTTTCTTTATCCATTTACTTTTTTAATCTTAGATCATTATACATAATTAAACTAGTTCTACTAATAGTAGTTATTATATTACCTAATGTGAGATTAATAAAATCAATAGTACCATCTGGTTTTAATAATAATTCTTGTACCTTTTGGGTAAAGTAATATGAAAGTTCGGCTATGAACTTTTCCTTCCAGTATGATTGTTAACAGTCATTTTTTATCATAATTTTAGTTAGATATCTTTATACTAACAAAAATTAGATAATTGAGGATATCTTAAATTAATTAACAAATCACTAGTCATTTCTTTAAATTAAATAGAATCACCAACAAAATACTTAGTTAATATAAATATTAAAGTATTAATAGCATCTTCCAATAGTTGATCATCTTCTGTTTTAATGATTTGCATATAATTTTCATCATGTTTATATTGGGTTAATATTTTTATTTTTTATTCTTGTGAAAGATAATGATCCCACCAGCCTTTTAATTGGCTAGTAAAACCTGTAACAATAAAATGAGCTACTTGATAATCAATTTTTTTTATTACTTTTATAAACATTAACAACCATAATCATCTCTTGAAAATGATTTAATATTTCAAACTCGGATAATCCATGTACATTCCATTCATATAATATATCTGCTGAAAAGTAGACTTTATTATATGTTCTCTTTCTTTGAATTGTATATCCAATGGAGTAGGCATTGGATATCAATTATGAGTAATAGAAACATGATGTTTAGAATGCCTAGCCAAAAAACTATTAACATGATCTCCTCTAATCTTATTTATTTGTAAATCTAAAATTTTAAATTGGTTTACAATATTACTAATTTCATAATCAGATAAGACAAATGAGTTTGTCTTACTTAATACATTAATATGGGGTTGTTTTGAAGTAGATGTGGTGTTAGTAATGTTTACTCTTTCTAATTTATTACAGATTTGTTCTAATAAATCATTTTTATTTTTAGAAAACTAGTTTTTAGATGAGATGCGATGCGATTTCATAGGAAATAAATAAAGGGGTTTCTTTTGTTTCTTTAATAGTAGGATTAATAGAGATAGTTGGGTTTCAATTCTCTCTAATTGTTTACTCATGATTTTTAGATATAAATTGGAATAATTGTTTTGTTAGATTATATTATCAATGTTTTTACTTTCTGTTATAGTATTATATTTTTTTATTGGTGAAACTAATATTTGAGTACTTCTTTGGTTATACTTAATGGCTTCAAAAGTGAGGTATTCTTCATAAACGATTTGATTATTTTCTTCCTTAATCCATTGATTAATAGTCCTGTTTATGGTTGATAATTGGTTTGATTTATAGATTTCAAACCATGTAAAGAAATGTATATTAATTTGTATACTTTTTAAGTACTCATAATATTTTTCTTGGATGTATATTTGGGCATCATCTCCAATTATTTGTGAATAAGTTGGAGAATAATATTCTTTTACTTGTTCGGGATGAGAGGTAGATGTTATACTAGGATGATTAACAGTATATATTGATATGTCAATAATCTTTCTTGGAATATCTCCCTGAAACTGAGTCATGTCCAGATTCTGAGATCTGGTGTCAAAGTTTTGTATACTAGAATTTTGTGTACTAGATTATAATAATAATGTATATCTTTTTAGACTGGTAATAAGAGTTTGTGGCTCTAATGTTGTTTTCATCAATTTATAATGGATCCTATAGACTACAGTTAAAGGATGTGATCATTTCATCATATGATAACTGTTTGTTTTAATATTTAATATTAAAGCATGTAAGATATTAGTATTAAATAATGAAATAAAATAATTAGGACAATAATTAAAATAAACTAGGCCTTAGAACAGGCTAAATTCTACCATACCAAGTAATGAATCATGAAAATTATAGTGTCTCTCGTCTCTTAGACAAATGAATACTGAGGTATTTAATCCGCTTCTGGTGAGTGGTTTTATAGCCACTTGTACTAATCTAATATGTATGAAAGAAAATTTCTATTCTTTATGATGTTTAATAGCTTCTTTTGTTAATAATTGTAATGATTCATAATCATTATTTAAACTTATGGGTTTTTCTACTGTTTTAATATATAATTCATAAGAAATAATAATTTAGAATAAAAAGTAGATTGTTTTTATATTAAATTTTTTGGAACTTTAGAAATTGTCCAATCTTATAAATCTCTTTCTATATCTATTATTCTATAATCTTCTTGGTTGATGTTATCAAGTTCTATGAAAATACTAGTGGTGGATTCATAAGATTTGAATAAAGAATTCATTGAGACATGTTTTTAAGGCAAAAATTTCTTATATTCAAAGAGAAATAAGTAGATTAAGATCTTGAAGGAACACCATCAGAACCACCCTTAAAGCTCTCCAACATAAATGGGCTGAGCAACAAGTTTTTCATGACTTACCAACACAAGCCTCCCAATATATTTCATTTCTTTTTCTGTAGGTTATCTTTGTTAAAAATCTATACGAGTGATTTGTTTTTTATAAAGTTAGAATACTCAAATGGTATCTTATTCTTTTAATCTCTTTTCTTAAGAATTCGCAATGATTTTCACATTCCTCTATTGCCGCTTATCTACTCTAAAATACATGATATTTAGTCATCAAGTCAAATTATCTCCATTACAATAACTCATATTATCACTAGTTCAACAGGTCTTTCCTTCTCAATAGGCCTATCCTTCTCAACAAGCCTCTCATTCTCAGGACAACTCATCCTACCATGCAGTACATCTGATGGATTCTCAAGACCAATTTGATATTGAACTCGCAGATTATAACCCTCAGATTATGTGATTCCAAAATATTATTGCTTTCTCAATTATTTAACATGACAGATGAAAACTGTCAGAAGTATTATCTTAAAGATTATTGATTTATCAAATTATTCAACATGACAGATGGAAGAGCTTAAATATTATCTCTTTAGAGAATAAAGATAAAAACTTTATCTATAATGTTCAAGATTATTATCGTTTAAGATTATTGTCTATCAAGAAAAAGAATTTATAAGAATTATTCTAATAAAAAATGAAAATATAAAAAATATTATAAAAAGATAAAAGATAAACAAATATATAATAAACCAATAAAAAATGCAAAAAAGTATAATAGAAAGAAAAAAACAAATTGTTAGTTATAAATATGGAAAAATTGGACATTGCAAGTCAAATTGTAAGGTCAAACAAGATATTAATGAATTAGATATATCTGAAACATTAAAATGAAAAGTATTAAATATCTTTATAATACATTTAAGTGAAGAAGACGAAAGATTTGCAGAATGAGAAAAAATCTATCAATTAAAAGAATCAAGTTTTTTAGAGCAATTTTCTGATAATGAATCAGAAGAAGATGAGGTATAGCTTTGTAATTGCCTAGATAAGATGAGGTATAGGTTTGTATTTTTAAAAAAACCATTAATGTACTCTCAAAACATGAAGATATTATATTAGAATTAATTGATAAAATTAATGATCCAAAAGAAAGAAAATATTATTTGATAAAATTAAAAGATACTATTACTAATTAAACCACTTCAGTAACCACTTTAGCACCTTATAATTTTTCAGAAATAGTAAGTAGATTTAAAACAAAAAAATAAAAAGTTATATTACAAGATCTACAACAAGAAATTAATGAAATTAAACAACAGGTAGGAAATTTGAAAGCATTTAATCTTAAATTAGAGGTTTCACATGAACAATTACTACAAGAAATTATATTATTAAAATAGATAAAAATATAAATACTCCTAATAAAGAACAATGAGAATGGTCAATAATAGTTATTAAAGATGAAATATATAATTTTATTAATATCCTTGATAAGATAAATTATTAAAAATTGTATACTGAAGTAACAATCTCTATTAATCAAAAATTTTCTTTTACTACAATTGCCCTAATACACACAAGAGCATATTTAAATTGTATACAAGATGGATTAATACTTTCTAAATATTTTGAAAAACAAAAAAGATATTATCCCAAGCTAATGGAACAAAATTATACATAAATTATAAATTATCTAATGTAAATATTTGTAATAATGGAATTTGCTTTAAAACAACATTTATTTTAGTAAAAAATATTAACACCAAATTAATATTGGAAAATCTATTTCTTATCTTACTTTATCATTTTCTATAACAGAAGAAGAAATGTCTACTAAAATACTTAGATAAGAAATTCAATTTAAATTTTTATTTCCCCTTGTATCAAAATAAATTAACTCCCTAGGAATAGTTTTATTAACCAAAGAAATTAATCTTTTAACAAAAAATAAGATTAAAAGAAAAGAAAAACATATAAATTTCTTAAAACAAGAATTAAAATATAAAAGAATTGAAGAACAATTAAAAGATCCATTACTAATTCAAAAAATTAAAAATTATAAAACTATAATTGAAAAATAAGTATGCTTTAACTTGTCTAATGCTTTTTGGAATAGAAAACAACATATAGTTGAATTATCTTATGAAAAAGAATTTTCTGAAAATAATATTCCTATTAAAGCTAGACTAATTTAAACGAACAATGAATTATTAGAGTTCTGTAAAAAATTAAATTAATTAATTATTATCAAAATGATTAATTAGGAAAAGCAAGTTGTCATGGAATTGTGCTGCCTTTTACATTAAAAAACAAGCAGAATTAGAAAAAAGAATTCTTCGGTTAGTTATCAACTATAAACATTAAATAAAGTATTACAATGAATTAGATATCTAATTCTCAATAAGAAATATTTATTATCTCGCCTTTATAATGCTATTGTATTTTCAAAATTCAACATGAAGAGTGGATTTTGGCAAATCCAAATTGCTGAAAAAGACTGGTATAAAACAGCATTCACAATCTCATTGTGATATTATGAATGGAATGTTATGCTATTTGGATTAAAAAATATTTATAGTGAATTCTAAAATATTATGAATGAAATATTTACTCATTTCACTCACTTTTTAATAGTTTATATAGATGATGTATTAATATTTTTCTCATCTATCGAACAACACTGAAAATTTTAAATAATTTTGTTCAAATTATTAAACAAAATGGATTAGTTGTTTTGTCACCAAAAATAAAATTAGGTTCATTGGACATGATATTTATCAAGGAACTATTACACCAATTAGTAAAGCAATAGAATTTGCTAATAAATTTTTTGATGAAATAAAAGATTCTTGAGAAGCCTTAATTATGTTGCAGATTTTTATCAATCTCTTAGACTATTATGTAAACCGTTATTCAAAAGATTAAAAGAGAATCCACCTCCTTGGATAGAAAAGTATACAAATATTTTAAAACAAATAAAGTCTCATGTTAAAAAATTACCATGTTTAGGACTTCCATCTCCTCATATTTTTAAAATCGATGAAACAGATGCCTCTGATCTTGGTTATGGAAGAATTATGAAACAAAAATTATCAACTAATTTGGAACAGATTATTCAATTCCATTTGGCTTAGGAGAGATCCCCTCTTCTTTAGTTGATTTGATCTATTTTATTGAACCTCTGTTAATGGTTGGAGAATAATTCAACTTTATGTCACTTCTTTATCCCCTTTTGCATGTCTGACCCTCTTCTCTATTTTTTCCCTTTTTGTCGATCACTTCCCTTTGATACCTTGATTTTCTTTCATCAGCCTTTGTCCCCTCATCTCATTTTTCGCACTTTCCTCATGTTGAATGCCACTCAATAAACTGGCTAATGAAGGTCATATTGGTCTGGGTTATTTTTGTCTTTTCACCATCATTGCTTAAAGAACTTGTATTTTCCAACATAAGCCTCTTACACTGTGGTGCGATAAGTGCTACCATCAAATCTAGTTTCCATGGACGCACCAAGCATGTGAAATTGGATTTTCATTTTGCTCTCGAGAGAGTTTCTCAGGGTACTCTGAAGGTTTGGTATCTTTCAAGAGTCATACTAGTGTGCCGCCCAGCTTTGACCATTGGACGTGCCCATTAGTACAAATTCTATATTTTATTTTTTTGTTCCTTTTTCTTTTCACATTTTCAAACATCTTTAAATATTTTTAAAAAATAAATAAACTAAACTAATACACTAAAAGTCATTTCCTTGACTATTAAGTAAAAAAACGATTAAAAAAATTTTAAATACATGAACAGTCAAAATGAGCGAGCAAAGTTAGGTAGTCAAAACACACTAGCATTTTCCTTCTTTCAAATAAAGACAAACTTGCAAATCTGCTAAATAAGCCACTTACATCAGCTCGGCTTCACTTTCCAAAGGACAAGCTTTACCTTCGTTCAGCTAGAAGGGTCCTGTAGGAGACAACAATACTAAAAACCAGATTGTTGATCTTACCAGGAAAAGGAGAAGGATGTGATCTTGAAGAATTTGATGAAAATTTTGTTGAGTTAGTCTTAGATGCGATCTGGATAGTGAGTTGAGATGAGATAAATTGAAATAAAAGTTTAAAATTGAATAAAATATTATTAGAATATTATTTTTTAATATTATTATTATTTTGAGATTTGAAAAAATTGAATTAACTATTATATTTTATATGGAATTTAAAAAAATTGTAATGGTAAAATGAGATGAGATAAAACTATTCTTATATCTAAACGGATCTAGTATTTGATGCAAATCATGCCACCTGCTCTACACATCTATATATTACAAAAAACTCCTCAAAATTGTGTGTGGTGAATTACAATAACAGTCCAATCTTTGATTTACTTTAAGAAATAACCTAAACGTCAGCCACTATGTAGCTCCATCCCATCGCACACCCCACGTGTTGGTGAACGGTTGAGCATTGCATTTCCCTCTCTCAAACTCAATTCACAACATAACTCATTCGAAATTTTTTTTCTTCCTCCCACCCGGTGTTGCCCCCCACCCCTACCCCGCATCGGCCTCCTCTCCTCGACTCCGACCCCTATGTCGCCCAAAATAATAATGGGCAACGTGAGGGAGGGAGGGAGGCGGGGGAGGAGAGCTGGGTGATGCGGGGAGTGGCAGCGTTGTGCAAACGGAGGAATGTAGCCTGTGGCAGTGGGCAAAGGAAGATGACGCAGGTGAGGGAGGATTTTCGTTGGCCAAATTCGAATTGGGGTCTGGGGAAGAAAACACTACCAAGCATCAGTTTTTGCAAAACACACATTTTGGATTAAATAAAGCAGTAGCCATGTAGGGTGTGCAATGTGTGCACCCGCTACAATGGCTACTCCCTAGAAGAACTCTTACTTTAATATTGGAATGTGTTTTACATAAATTTGGAAGGATAACTTGATAATGACACTAAAAACCCTATTCAATTCAATTGTCCAGGTGAAAATACTTGAGAAAAATGTTCAAGTTAAAGATTTAGGGCTGGCTTGATTACACAAAATCAAACTATCTCATATCATATAATCATTACAATTTTTTCAAATTTTAACATAAACTATAATAAACAATTCAATTTTTTCAAATTTCAAATTTCAAAATAAAAATAATATTATCATAATATTTTATCTGACTTTCAACAAAATATCTTATCTCGTCTCATCTGAACTTGAATAACCAAACGGAGCTTAGATGCTGATTTATAAGGAAAATGATGTTTACTCATAAGCCCTTTTCTGTAGATTGAGAAACTGATTTGGGTCAGAAGCTCAAATGGTAATCTTTGAAGACACGATTTGTTTGGATTTATCGTTCTCTTATCTCATCATTATAATTTTTTTAAATTTTATATAAATTATAATAAATTTTTTAAATTTTTTAAAAATTTAAAATAATAATAATATTAAAAATAATATTTTGTTTAATTCATCTAGTAAACTTATATCTGAATCAAACGGAGAGTTGTCACCTGCAAGAAGATTTTCGAACGGTGGGGAGAGTTCAAAACACAGCATATATAGGTGTGTTAGGCAAGACATGGAAATTAAAAGGTACCATTTATGGTAGTTCAAATGGTTCTGTTGAAAGCCTGTAATATCTTGCTGCAAACAAAAGAAAATTTATTTAAACATTGGATTCTTTAAGACCCTCTGTGCCTGTAAAAGCTGTTGAAAATGTTAAGCCATATTTTGTGAGTGTTCCTTCGCTAGAGATATAGCTAGAGTATGGCAAAAGCCTCCTCAAAATCGTCATAAAAACCAAAAAATAACATGGGTGTGGGTATAAAGATTCGTGGTTGACTATCGTGGGTGAAGCAATTGCTTGCAAGCTGTTGGTAATAGCTGGGTTTGTTGATCTTTCAGCAATTACCATCTGTATAATTCAAAAGAAATTCTTTAGAGATTAATTTTACATGCACTGAAGAAAGGCTGGATTTTGGTGGCAGGGAAAACACGTTTAGAGGAAAGCAAATCAAAGCAGCTCAGTATTTGGGCAAGGACAAAAAACAGGTACCCAGTAGTAAGTGGAGCAAACTCAGCAAAGTTGTTGGTGGTATCTGTTTGATGAAAGCCGTGTTCGAACATCCCAAAGCTTTCTATGGAAGGGACGATAGGGAAAGCATGGGCTTGTCTAATGTGTGTATATAGCGCGTACGGTACGAGTCTCTAAAAAGCTAGTTTAGGTTCCCACAAAAGGACGTTCGCCACTCTAATGGTCTGGCTGTCTGCCGCGTGGATCCCTTTCCAAGAACTCCATTTTTATTTTTTACTTAATATATATTTTCTCGGGAAAGTCGATTCGGTTCGTATCTATTCGATTTGCCTGCTCGCGGTGTCTACAAGAATCTCCAAAAGCGAGCAAGAGAGGGAAAAAACAAAAGTTGAAAATTTAAAGTTATTAATACTTTAATTTCAAACAGATTGAATAGAGAGGAAGAAGGAAAAAAAATAAATATTGGATTTGGATTTTGGTTTTGCTTCGATTCTCTCTCTTCGTCTCTATTTGCGCTTTCTGTTTCTAGATCAACCGAGGGTTTGCTCTGATCGACCCGATCCATCGCTCTCGTTGAGTCATTGTGCGTTGCTGTAAGTTCCTCTTCTTCTTTATATATTAATATATACATATATTTAATTCCTTGTCAAGTAGGTGTTTAATTAATTAATCGTATTCTTATTGATTTTTATACGAATTTTCCCATTTTTTTATTATTTCCTTTCGAATTTTCTGTTTGTTTGTGGAGAAAGGGAGAGGAAAGAAAGGGCAAGTTTTGAGTCTGACTTCTCTGTTACTTTGTTTTCCTACACTGCGAAGCTGGCCCTAAGATACTGTAACGGTTAGATCCCATTGCTCTAACTTGTGTGGTTTTATTAGGGTCGGTTAGGAATTTAGGCATTGTTTTTCTATGCAATCTAAGCGATCCAAAGTTTAGACCTCATTTATGTTTTTATTTTTTGCAAGATTCTCACCAACCAAAAGGAGCACTTGTGTTTTAAGGTTGACGTAGTTTTCGTCTGTGATTGAAAAGAATGCACCATTCTCGTATGCTGGGAATCTATTAGATATATCCTGTAATGCCACTGAAGCTGTGAACACTATTAGCTTTTATGTTTAAGAATTTATAACTTATAAATTGATTATTGGCCATAAATTTCAACTGCAAAGACATTTGCAACTAATTTGAATCATTTGTCACTGAAAGTTATTACTGGCGTAACTCAAGTATTCTACAGGTATGTGGATGTCAGCTTGGGCTCCAAATGCTTATTGACACATAGGATTTCATGGTTACCAAAATTGGGATTGACAGCAGGTACTTTGGAGGAATCCGCGCCTGAGAAAAGCACCCTTTGTTTGAACACTATCTTTGCTTTGAGTAGCATATTTTCACCACGTTGTTAGACTCTTTATGGCAAAATCAGTTAATTGGTAAGACAGTGAATCTGGTGTGGAAGCTGGTTCAAGTTTGGTGCTCATGATGGCACTCTATTGGCAGAAATGTAAATAGGTTGTTATAGTGATTCAGTTGGTTTTTTATTTGGTGGAGAAATGGATGAATTCAGAGACGTTGAGATGTTACTTCCCATTTGGAACAACAAGAATCCAACGGATCGACTATTCATTATATCTTTTTTTATTGCTGCCCTAGTTGGAATTTTGACAATTGCCTATACAGCCTTTCAGTGGAGGCGAAACATCAATCTAAGTTGGATGAAAGCCATAGCCAGGTCAAAGAAAAATCCAAAGGCAAGGCACAAAGTGCCTGTAACTCCTCATGCTTGGATTCTAGAATCTGTATCTCGTGGAAAAAATTTAAGTTGTTGTGTCTGCTTGAAGTCCACATACCCTTCTCAAACTCTGGGGCCTATGGCGACTTCAGACAGTTTTATTCACCGTTGTGACATTTGTGGTGTGGCAGCACATTTAAGCTGCTCCTCCAGCGCACATAAGGATTGTAAATGTGTATCTATGATTGGATATGAGCGTGTGATGCATCAGTGGGCTGTTCGTTGGGCAGAGATAACAGATCAGCCTGATGGAGCTGCTTTTTGTAGCTATTGTGAGGAACCATGTAGTGGGTCTTTCCTTGGTGGATCCCCTATATGGTGTTGCATGTGGTGTCAAAGACTGGTACATGTAGATTGCCACAGTAATATGTCGTCTAATGAAAATGGTGATGTATGCGATTTAGGGCCATTCAGAAGGTTGATTCTATCACCACTCTATGTTAAGAAGTTAAACCAGACATCTGCAGGTGGCTTTTTAAGCTCACTTACTCATGGAGCTAATGAGATAGCATCTTCAGTGCGTGCAACTATACGGAGTCAGAGCAAGAAGTACAAGCATGGAAATGAATCCTCTGTCGAAACTGGAAATAGTGGTAGTACTGGGGACATTTCCACAGAAAGCACTGCCGATGCTCATCAAACAAATGATTGTTCTCATGCAATGGATGAAAATGGTGATGTTAGCACAAATACGGAGGTTCAACACCAAAATGGTCATGTAGATAATAAACTGGATTCAAAGCCCAGTTACAAAAGAAGTTCTTCAATCAATCAGAAGGATGAGTCTCAGGTATTAAGGATGAAACAGAGGTATGAGTTGATTGATTTGCCTCCAGATGCAAGGCCGTTGTTAGTCTTCATCAACAAGAAGAGTGGGGCTCAGCATGGGGATTCACTTGCACGACGTTTAAATATGCTTTTGAATCCTGTTCAGGTTTATTTTCTCAATCACACTGTCCCTCAGATCCTTACTTTTTTGTATAGGCATAAACTTGTTATTTCCTCTCCCTGAACAAGTAGAACTGGAAGTATCACCTTAATGCTTTTGGAATAACTTTTCTCCTGACATTTGGCCAAGATCGAGCTTTTTGAGAAACATTATGAGTGAGAGTCTCAGTGGACTCTGTTTTTTCTTAGTGGTAGTATTTTGTTAGACACAGAAAATGATGCACAATGTAGTTTATTGAATAATTAATATACAGCATATCAATGTTAAAGCTATTATTAAGTATATAAACCATTGAAATTATTCATTTGTCTGTTAAACTGACATTTTTGTTAAAATAATGGGATTTTACAGAGAAGAAAAACCTTGCCATATGATGTATGAACATTGGACGACATTCCATATTTGAGGTGGTGTGAACTGTGACATGACTTTAACCTGCATTATCGTATGAGGGTGTACACTTTGATATTACCAGGGGCAAAATAGCTGCTAGTTTGGTCAAGATCCTTACTTATGGCATCAATTGATTGGAATCATGAAAGCTAAAGCACCTATATGCTATCATCTGGGTGAAATCGCTTTTTTTAGTGAGTGAGTGGAAATTGAATGATTCATTATATGGTTAGCTTCTTTGGTGTTGTATAAATTGATCAACTTGGACTATTCAGGATACACTTTTGTGGCCCCCTAACAAAACTTTGATGTTTTTTCACTTTGTATTTTTATTGTTATAATTGTTAATTTTTTTAATCTATTGATTTTTATCATCATTGTTGTTGGTACATTCTTTTAGGTTTTTGAGTTGAGCTCAACAGAGGGTCCAGAGGTGGGTCTTTATTTATTCAGAAAGGTGCCTCACTTTAGAGTTCTTATATGTGGGGGAGACGGTACTGTTGGTTGGGTGTTGAATACCATAGACAAGCAAAATTTTGTTTCTCCTCCTCCGGTTGCGATTCTTCCTGCTGGGACTGGAAATGATCTGGCCAGGGTCCTTTCTTGGGGAGGTGGTTTGGGCTCAGTGGAGAGGCAAGGAGGCCTTTGTACAGTGTTAAACCACATAGAACACGCCGCAGTAACTATTCTAGACCGTTGGAAGGTAGCAATTTTAAATGAAGAAGGAAAGCAGCTCCCACCAAAATTTATGAACAACTATCTTGGTATGTTAGGCTTTTTTATTTATATAGTTTTTTTCAGTTACCTAGCATACTTGCCAGTAGAGATAAGTGTCCCCTTGGAACGGATGATAAATTTTTGGTTCAGAAATGTTGTATACCTGATTTAGGCATTTGAAGTTGAACATTTTACTTGAATTTATAGACTGTCAACTTGAGATTTGGAAAGTATCAAATTAATTTGCTCAACTCACTTCTTTGATCTGGCCAACTGCTGGTTTCTGAGGTCACTTTGTTGGGTTGGGTAAAAAACCTATCAGCTTTAATCAAAATGCTTAAAAGGAAAAATAAATGCTGGAACAAATACCATGAGCTTTCTTTGTTTTCATTATGGATTTGTAATTGTTGTATTTCTGGGTTTACATGATCTATCGTTAGTTGCAAACTTAATCATGTTATCTTGCTACTCATAATTTTGTTGATTTCTGTAAACTGACTTATCAAATGGAACTCACTATATTGGTTGATTGATGGGTAAATTTTGGCATATGATTCATGGGTGGGCTGAGTGACATTTAGCTCTACTCCCTGCATGAGTATACAGCTATATTTTCCCATCTATGGAGAACTCAGTGTACTATCATGGATAGTCTCATGCATTTGGTGACCAATTTGTGCAAGCATTATTTACAGGTGTTGGGTGCGATGCGAAGGTTGCTCTGGACATTCATAATCTGCGGGAGGAAAATCCAGAGAAGTTCTATAACCAGGTAAGTTAAATATGAAGTACAATAAGACTTTAAAGCTTAGTATTTGATCTTTCCATTTTAATATACTATGATTATATAAAGTTCAGATAAATGTTATCTTAAAATTGAGTCTAGAATACCTTGTATAGGGAAAGGAATGTACTTCTCTGGTTTTAAGCGTGCGAGATATTTTATTACATTCAATAACTTACCTAAATTAGTAATTCTTGCAAGCTTCTTTGAAATTTCATTCCTTACACATACAAGAATCTTTTGGCTTTAGTGCAACCCATATATCAAATTATTTGGAGAATATAAGTGCATTATGCTAGTAGCTATATCCTCTGCAAATACTTGATTTCAGATTTTCAAAACATCCAAGTTCTTGCAGGTTTGGATACCAAGACAAAACACAAAATTTTCATCTCATCTCATCATTACATTTTTTCCAAATTCCCATACAAAATATAATAAACAATTCAACTTTTTCAAATCTCAATTCAACTTTTTCAAATCCCAAAACAATAATAATATTAAAACATAATATTTAAAACTTTGAGATGAGATAAAAATTCTCATCTCACCCCCCAAACTTACCCGTCTTTTATAATTTTCACGAACTCTTTCTTGTTGAGCATGTCAATTAATGATGTTACCCCCTCCCCAAAGAAATGATAGAAGAAAGAAAGAGAAATACAAAGTTTTGTTTTTGATGCATTATCAAAGTCTGTTGACTAGAGACGTGCAGTTTCCAGCGTACCTGGTTCATGAAATAGCAAGCACTCAAGTCTATAGATTCTGTACATTCTTTCTTTTTTTTTCTCTTTCTATTTTTTTTTTCCTTTCTGATAAGTAGATTCTGTACATTCTTAGAAAGGAAGGGAAAAAAAGTCACACTTTTTTTTTGCTAAAAAAAGTAATATACTAACATCACACTTTATCCAGGATAGACCGCTGTCTTAGTATAGTTCCCTTTTATTTTAGTTTTTGATATTTTTTTTTTACTTTTTTATATTGTTGAAATTATTGTTTTGTCTTCAGGTTATTTTATCCTAGTGTAATTCTTATTCCCAATGTGCAGTTTATGAATAAAGTTCTCTATGCAAGAGAGGGCGCTAAGAGTATAATGGATAGGACATTTGCTGATTTTCCTTTTGACGTTCGTGTTGAAGTGGATGGGGTTGAGGTTGAAGTTCCTGAGGTGGGTTAGAATGATTTTTGTTTTGAACTGTTTAAGCACTTGTCACCATGCTGATTGGGCTTTAGGCTTTTGGATAAGCTTTGGCATTATAAATGAATTCCAAATATTTATGGATTTTTAAATCTGGGGTGCTGTCAGCTAATGATATTCAACTGAAATGGCATCTCCTCGCACGGCGTGGTTGGTTCATGAAGTAAATGACCTGCTAGGGTGCAAGGATTACTTATCAACCAAGAAAATGCTGGATATTTTGAGTCTGTAAATCTATCATTAGGTGCAATCGTAATAATCTCTGTGAATTACTCTGTTAGCTCTTTTCTTTTTGTAGTTTTCCCTCTGCTTATGAATAAATAACTTAGGTATTTCTATGATTGTCACAATTGATTGATAAAAATTATCAGAGATTGGAGCATATGCTTCTTGTTCTCCACCTTTTTTGTTAGCATATTTCACTTTTTCCTGGCCATTTTACTTGTTTTCTTTTCATCCTTTCTTTTCTCCTTGTAGCCACCAACCCTGAGTTATCCTTAAGCTTCCATTATTGGTGCTAAAATATACTCATTTAAATAATTTTCAATCCTGGGTAGTGAGTATGGACTGAGTTTAAAATCTTCCCATAGCTCCTGTGTTTAATTATATGGTTGGTTTTGAATCTTTGCAGGATGCAGAAGGTGTACTTGTTGCCAACATTGGGAGCTACATGGGTGGTGTAGATCTATGGCAAAATGAGGATGAAAGTTATGATAATTTTGATCCACAATCTATGCATGATAAGATACTTGAGGTTGTGAGCATATCGGGGACGTGGCACCTTGGGAAGCTTCAGGTAAACTGGTTTCTTATATTTACACGTTTATTTGACCTGTTTTGGAGCGTTTTGAATAAGTTCTATGGCCTACTGTCTAAGATTGAGCATGCATTTGATTTATTGTCGTCAAATCGGGTTTCTTTTTAAATTAAAGGAACATGTTAACCTTTCCATCTCTAGCTGATAAAACATGACTTAATTGGGAATTTGAGTAAAGTTTAATGGCTTTGCGACAGCACACTTCATCCTGCTAAGAAGATAGAAAGAATCTGGTTTTGTAATATTTAACCTGTAGGTGGAGCCATTGTCCTTTTTGGCAGAGTAGGAGATTACCCAATTGCCCTTGCACCTTCTACGTTTATGTTCCATACACAAACATTACTTAATTTGATCATATAAAATGAGTTTGACTTGGATCCAAGTTCTTGAGAAAACAACTGGGGCTGCATTTTTTGATTTATATCTTGTGAAATACCTCTGAATTGGTTATTTGTCTGGGAACAGGTTGGGCTTTCTCGTGCTCGAAGACTTGCACAAGGGCAAACAATTAAGATACAGCTCTTAGCTGGATTACCTGTTCAAATTGATGGGGAGCCTTGGTTTCAGTATCCTTGTACATTGGTAATATCTCATCATGGCCAGGTCTCTCTCTCTCTCTCTCTCTCTCTCTCTCTCTTATGCACGCACACCTTATTCCATTAGATAGTTTCAGATTATAATTTGCAATTATTCAATCTTCATAATCTGCTCTTTTTTTCTGATATTCATTAATTAATTGAGATTATTCAATTATCAAATCACTGAGATCCATAAATCTTTTATGAAACATTTTTCCACAATTGTTTTCAATGATCTATTAAAATAGTTTACAGGTCATTATAACAAAAGAAAAAAAATGAACATAATGTTTTAGTTATTAGAGTTTCTTCTTCTACACTGAATATTATTCTTTCAGATTTTGTTCTAAATCTATTTGAAATTTGTCGATATTGCAAGATCTGTCATCTTTTTTACTTTCCCAGTATTTCTTCGATCTGATGCCCAAATCATGTCTTGGTATATAATTTTTCAAATAATATTTGCTCAAAAACTTTACTTGTCAGTACTCAAAAACACTTCGGCTGTTTTACTAATTACTTTGGACTCTGCAGGCCTTCATGTTGAAGAGGGTGGCTGAGGAACCTCTTGGTCATGCGGCTGCCATTATCACTGATGTGCTCGAGAATGCTGAGACAAATCACATAATTAATGCCTCACAGAAGCGAGCTCTCCTACAAGAAATGGCGCTGAGGCTGTCCTAGAGTTTTTTTTTTTACTAGGTCCCCCCAGTAAGTAATTAGGGTTTTGATTTGAGTACTTATTGTTAATTAAGGTGTATTACATGTTTTGTGTAACCGCTTATATCTGTTTTGCCGATGCGATAGCTTGTGGTTATGAAATTGCTTCTTCTAGACGAGGCATGCTGTAAATGAACCTTTGTTTAGCATCAATAGAAGGAAGCTCTTATATAAGAGCCAGTTTGGATTGAGAGATCATCTCAACTCATCTCACTATTCACTACTATTTACAAATTATTTCAACTCATCTTATCTCATCTCTCAATACTCAAGATTTTTGTGCTTGACCAGGATGAGATGCGAACTAACATCCAATGTTCTGTACTCTTCTGGCTTCAACTGATTGAGAGTTGGGAAGGCAATTCATTATTGGGTCGAGAAATAAAGGCATTAACGCATTTTGGCTGAAAGAAAGCATGTTTTATGCTTGAATGGAAAGATGTAATAGGGTAGGGAGAAATTTTCCTATTTTAGGGTTAGTAAATGGAAGGATATATGTACTTTGTTCTGTGTATATTTCAAAGCCTCTGAAGTGGGTAATATGGAGGAAAGGGAAATCCCAGACAAAGCCGTGGTCGTGTATGATTTGGCTGGTGTCGAGGGAGAGCAATGGCAAGTGTTGTGTCCTGCCTCGGATGGGGTAGGTGAGGTGCAAGCAAATCCTCTTGTCAGTGAAGAGGTATATTGTAAAGCACCTATGCCAGTGAACTTGCTGCACCCAAGAAAGCAACAATCCAGGAGATTTAACATTGTGTGGGGGATATTGTGTGATGGTTTTGAGGATCAATTTATAGCTCTCCTTGCATCTATAGAGGCTGGATAGACTCACTCTAGCTCATCAAGTGAGATCAATTCAGCAAATAAGAGAGAGCCAGAGAATTATTTATATTTATATATTGAATATACTTCATAGTTATACTTTATAATTTGTACAATAATTAGTCAATAAGATTTAATAATTTCATATACTAGTATGTGGGAACCATATATGAAATAGATATATGTTATCATATTATGTGTATGTATTAATAATTTCTGTAAACATATAGTATATTGTTATTATGGATAAATATCAACTAGTTAGATATTAATTATGTATAAATTTTTTAAATCTTATAATTCAATGTAGGTTCTGCTTGTTAGTTGTACAAATCAATATTAGATTTTTTATTTTTTTATCTATCTAATTTATTAAATATTAAATATTATTCAAAAAATTAAAAAATAAATAATTTGAGTTGAACTCGAGCTTCTTTTTGGGACGAGCTCGAGTTGGGAATTTAACTTACTAAGTTGAGCTCAAATAAGGAATAAATAATTCCGATCTCAAGCTCGAGCTGAGCTCAGCAAGTTAAAGATCGGCTCAACTCGGCTCGAGTAAGCCCTAACCAGACCTTTGCCGGGTTTATGGTCCTAATTAGATCATGCAAGAAGTTTACTATGGGACGAATTGGTTGACATAAGCAGCACATGGGTCTTACCTTGGTGTATTGGTGGCTTCTTTAACGTTACTTGATTCCCAAGCAAACAATTGGGCAGCTCTTGCTTCAATCCACCAATGGGAGGATTTTCTAACTCATTTCTGAACAAGATTTACTAGATATTCCTCTTACAGGTGGCACCTACACTTGGTCAAGCTACTGAAAACACCCTTCCTGATCAAGGCTCGATAGATTCTTAGTATCACCTAAATGAGCAGCACATTATTTGGAACTTATTCATAAGAGACTTCACATGTTGTGCTCAACTCAATTTCTCATCCTCCTTGATTGTGGAGGCATTCATGGTGGCCCAAGAAACTTCAAGTTCGAAAACATGTTAAAATCATATGGGTTTCTTAATAAAGTCTGGCAATGGTGGTCTTCTTATCAATTTCATGGCACTCCAAGTTACATCATGCCATGTAAATTGAAGTATTTGAGGAAAGATTTGAAGGCATGGAATGAGCAAGCATTTGGCAATGTGGAAGATCAAAAGTACTCTCTTTAAGGAACTTAAAGGATTGAAGGAAGTAGAGGAGGATAGGGCAATTTGAAATGGAGAGGGCTTGTAAAATTCAAGTGATTGCGAACCTCTAAAGGGTCTCTCTACTGGAAGAAATAACTTGGATAAGTTGAGAGCACTTTGGTTGAAGGAAGGGGATAAATGCACCATTTCCACCGGGTGACTAACTCGCATAGGAGGAACACTGTCATAGAGATGTTGATGGAGCAGCTTCTTCCAACCAAATTGAGATCACAAATCACATTGTCAACTATTGCAAGAGTTTGCTTTCCGAACAATTCTCTTGGAGGCCGAGACTAGATGGGCTTCACTTTGATGCTCGACTTGCAAGTAGTAGGACAACTTGAGAGGCCTTTTGAAGAAAAAGAAATCACAAAAACGTTATGAAGCTTGGCAGGTGACAAAGCTCTAGGTCCAAATGGATTTTCTATGACTTTTTTTCAAACTTGTTAGGAAGTGGCCAAAGAAGATATAATGGGGGTCGTCCATGAGTTTCATGAAAATTGTGGGTTTGAAAAGAGTCTCAATGTAACATTTATTACTCTTATTCCAGAAAAACCTGGTGTTGTAAAGTTCAAAGATTATCGCCCTATTAGTTTGGTAAACGGAATTTACAAGACGCTTTCAAAATTTTTAGTGAATAGATTCGGCATGGTGGTTGAGAAGTTAATATCAAAACCTCAAAATGCCTTTGTCCAAGATAGGCAAACTCTTGATTCGGTGCTTATTGTCAATGAATGCTTGGATAGTAGACTCAAGTCTGGAGTGTTGGGCTCTTAAGTAAGCTAAAGGCCTATATTTTTCTTTACATGCTCGAGAGATGTGGCTTTGGATCAAAATGGTTTTCTTGGATCAAATAATGTATCTCTATTGTCTGTTTTTCTGTCTTGGTGAATGGCACATCAAAGGGTTTTTTTAAAAACTCACAAGACTTGAGACAAAGTAATCTTCTATCTCTGCTATTGTTTGTTTTGTAATGGAAGCTTCTAACAAGATGATTTCAGGCGTCTTGAAGAGCAAGTTCTTATTCGGATTCTTAATGAGGGAGGCAAATTCTGTCTCACTTAACATATCTCATATTTTATTTGCCAATGATACCCTAATCTTTTGTGGGGCCAGCCATGATCAAATTCGAGCTTTGAGAGCACTCCTTTTATGCTTTGAAACTGTTTTAGAGTTGAATGTAAACTTGGCTAAATCACGAGTAGTCTCAATATAGGATGCTCCAAATGTGGAGATCACGGCTTACATTTTGGAATGTAAGATATCTCAGCTGCCAATGAAATATTTAGGCTTGCCTTTGATTGTCCCATTCAAATCGAAATCTATTTAGGATGAAATACTAGATAAAATGGAATGAAAATTGGCTAATTGAAAGAAGATATATCTTTCCAGAGGAGGTAGGGTCACTTTAATCAAAAGTAGCACCCTTTCCAACTTTTCAACCTATTTTGTATCACTATTTCCACTTCCCCACAAGGTGCCTCATTGCATGGAGAAACCTCAACATGATTTCTTGGGGGGGGGGGGGGGGGGGGAGTGATGAGTTTAAATTCAATTTGATAAAATGGACCACAGTATGCTCCTCTAACTCGAAAGGAGAATTCAAAATTTAGAACTTGCAATCTTTTAACAAAGTTCTACTTGGCAAATGGCTATGGAGATACTACAATGAATGGGGAGCATTATGGGGAGCCGTCATAGAATCGAAATATGGTGAACCATGGAGGGATAGTGTTGGATGAGGTAACTGGGCCATATGAGGTGGGACTAGGGAAATACATAAGAAGAGGATGAGACACATATTCAAGAATTATCCGTTTTGAGGTAAGTGATGGCTCCAAAATCAAGTTTTGGCACAACGTATGGTGTGATGATAGGGCACTTAGGGAAGCTTGTCTAGAATTATATAGTATAGCAAGAAAGAAAGAAGACTCAATTGCGGACATCTTAATCGTATCTAATGGTACTCCCCAATGTGATGTTACATTCTTTATAAATGCACATGATTGTAAAATTGCCACTTTTTGGGAGTTCTATGATCTAATGTACTCTACCCATATGAAGGGGAGAGCTAAAGACAAGATCTTTTTGCGCCCTTCTTAAAAAGAAAGTTCACAATATACTCCTTCTATCAAGCCATGACCACACATAATACAAATGAATTCACATGAAAAAGTATTTGGAAGAAAAAAGCATCCATGAAGGCCATTATTTTTGTATGGACAGCTTCCTTAGAGAAGATCCTCACATTTGTTTTTGAAATCCATTCCGTTCTAGCCTAATTTTTTGTGCTGGAACAATAACCGGCACAGGGTTGGTCACTGTTCCGTACTGGGTCAAATTCTGATCGTTTTGGTTGGTTTAGGGCCATTCTTGCTAGATTATGATATTCCGACCAGAATAGGTATTTCGAACCTGAACTTGCATGCTTGGAGGTTGAAGACCTAGACACCAGTATGAAAACCAGAGGCACAGAGACAGAGAAAAAGAATTGGCGTTGGAACTTGAAGTCTTTGAAAAGAAAAACTGACATCTCCATGTGAAGAACTGACAGCTCCATAGAAAGACAAGGCTCAAACCCATTAAATATAAAACTTTAGAAACTAACCGGGTAAACAAAGAATTGCAGAGCATACATTTAAAATCTCTCTTATTCTCTCTCTTTAACTTTATGGAGCAACGTGTACTCCTACTAATAAAAATAATCTGTTTACGTTTTATTATTTATTATGTTCACTTTCAAACCGGTTTGAATATACTTTAGAATGTTTTAACTTTTAATTGTATTTTTAAAACTTGTAAAAATATTTTTAAGATTTAGAATATAGTTATATATATATATAATTTATTGATATATCGATTATCTTGAAACGGTACACCAAAATATAACGGTATTGAAATATCTCGTTTTAGTACTTCAATCGAAATGGTTACTGGAAAGAAATTCAAAACTTTGATGGAAATGTCACATCATAGTCATGAACTAGTGTTGTATGTGCAAGAAGAGCATAGAGTCCGTAAATCATCTATTACTTCATTGTGAGATTGCTACAATCTTGTAGAATGATTTCTTTGCTCGAATGGGCTTAGCTTGGGTGATGTTGTAAAAGGTAATAATCGACCTCCTAGTTTCTTGGCGAGGCATCTGAGACAACTCTCAAATTGCAACAATATAGAAGATGATCTCAATTTGCTTATGGTGGTGTATTTAGAAGAAGATGAATGCAAGAAGTTTTGAAGATCGAGAGCGATCAATGCATGAGTTTAGGTAATTTACTCCATTGGTCTATTTTAATTGATTTTAATGGCATGCCTTTTCATGTCTTCCCTGTATCGTTAAACTCGAATGCATAGGTGACGCCTTTGTCTATTTTATGCTCAATAAAATTTTACTTACCGATAAATAAATAAAAAAATTGTCCATACCAAACTTGGTTTTTTTTCCCAAATATGAAGGTGGAATAGTAATTTTATCCTGCATAAAATACTAGCCTATACACAAGTGTGTCTGCCCAAAAACAAACTCAGAGTCTCAGACAACAGAAACTTATCCATGAACAACAAACATATGTACGTACATACATATATATATATATATATATACACATACATACATATATAACATTGCCTCGGTATCAACATGCTATATTGTAGTAATGTTATTCACCATTTTTTTATCATCATCCTCCCACCATACCATGATGTATATTTAATGATTGAAGTTTATTTGTTATGCACATGTGGGCCAATCATTTGATACTACATCGAGGATGCTGAGATGATGATAATAAAAAGAACGATGAATAGAATTTCTCTGATAAATAGGTTTTGTTTCTACTGCATTATGTACACTCCTTGACCAAAATGTTTGTTCAATCTGCACATTCTTGAGTGGTGAACCATGTTAATTTGGCTAACCATTCTTCCTCTACTAATTCCTTAGAAAACCCTGTTTAATTTTCTTCCACAGCCGTGATACAAAGCCACCTGCAGTACCCGCCCTGTTAGACATCGTGCTTGTCCTTGCATGTGTAGATGGTGAGTACGAAATCATCCGTGGCGACTTTGCACCTTTTTTGTAGATGCGAGCAAGATGTTTCCGGTAGAAGGGAGACTTTAAGTGGAACAAGTACGGTGGTGAGGAGACATTTGAGCCCTGAATGGCCTTGTTGAGCTGATGGGTCATCGCTCGAAGCTCAAACGAGTCATAGAGGGTGCTGCCGTCCTGGTGGCTGGGGCTCAACCTCTTGATGGTGTTCAATGTTTGGAAATGGGCATGGGTTGGAGGGGCCATTGGTAGCTGTTTTTCCACTAGGATCTCCATGGAAGTAATAATGCTAATAATGCATGCTGGTTTGGTTTCAAGCCTCTCCCATATTCTTTAGAGCTAATTAAAGACTATCTATTGAAAATTGAATGGAATGTCTACAAGAATACTACATGTGGAAATGCCTTGTAAGTAACGTGGTTAGGTGCATGATCTCAACAAGAAACTTGCGTTGTATTCTAAGCTTTGAATGTGTCATCTTTTGCCATTTCTTGAGAATCCAACCAATTTGCAGCGATAAATCCATTGTGAGAGCGGTGAGGATCACAAGGCATTGTCCTCTTGCTCTTATTTAAGAATAATGATGCACGAACACTTTTTTTTTACGACCATGGTTTAGATAGTAAGCAGTTATGCAAAAGATAAAAAATACATTTGCAACTCTCTTACAACTATTTTACAACTCATTTAACAATAAAATCAATGCATAGATGTCATTTCATTCAAAGTAGTGCTACATGTACTTACAGTTTTACTTACAATATTCATTTTATTAATTTTCTTTTGAATTTCAAACTCATGATTTTCAACATATCAATAACTGACATGTGGAAAAGTAAATTTTTTGTAAATTTTTCTTAAGTACATTTAGAATTTTCCTTTCATTAAAGTTAAATTTTAATATTATAAAAGGGCTTTAAGAATGCTATAATGGTCCCACTATAATTGATGCATTAAAACGCTGACTTATGTGTAGCAAAATCTTATTATAATTGGCTAATTACTATTAAACTATTAAGAATATTCTCATAATCTATATTATTATATATGTAGCTTACCCAACAAAAAACTGGGCGTTAAACGACCAAACCGGGAGAAAATGACAAAATGAGAGACAAAATTGGGAAAAAAATAGTGAACGAAAATTACTGCTCATCCGGTATTCGCACTTATTTAACTAAGGTAGATATATATGGTAGGGTGGCAGCCGGCGGGAATTTTCTCCACAAGTGTATTTCTTCTTCTTTTTTTATTATTACTTTTATGTATTTTTTTAATCATCTTAAATATTTTTAAAAAAAATTCACAATTTTATTAAAAAATATTTTTTTAATTACTAATGGGCGGTTAGGATTCATATATGAGTTGAGATGGGTTAAGATGATTTGTGACTAGTAGAAAATAATAATTTTTAATATTATTATTATTTTAATATTTGAAAAAGTTAAATTTTTTATTATATTTTGTGTGGAAATTTGATAAGATCTTTTAGGATTTGAAAAAGTTGAATTGTCTATTATATTTTGTATAAAAATTTAATAAGATTTTTTTGAGATTTGAAAAAGTTGAATTATTTATTATATTTTGATGTAGGAATTTGAGAAGATTCTTTTGAGATTTTAAAAAAAATATTATTATATTTTGTGAAAAAATTTAAAAAATATTGTAATGATGAAAATGAGATGAGTTGATAAGACTTGTAAATCTAAACGGCCCTAAATAAATAAATAAAATATCAAGACCTATTATAGGGATCCATTATCGGAACACTTAAGTTAGGTTTGGATGTTGAAATGTGAATTTTTAGTTAGAGATGAAGTTAAAAATTGAATAAAATATTATTTTTTTAATATTATTATTGTTTTGGGATTTGAAAAAGTTAAATTGAGATTTGAAAAGATTGAATTGTTTATTATATTTTATGTGAAAATTTAAAAAAATTATAATAATGAGAAGATATAAGATGAAATTTTACATTTGAAAAAACTTCCAAACCTAACCTAACTTAAGCATTTTCCTATATGGGTGGTGCTACTTCCAAAGAGAGAGGCCACCGAATAGATAAAAGAAAAATTGTCGTTTTTTTATTTGTGTTTTTCAACATTTTTTTAAACTTATTAAATATTTAAAAAAAATAAAAATCAGAAATTCATTTTAAAATCCTTACTTAACAATTAAATATAAAAAAATAATAGAAATAGAAAAATTCAATCGGTGGTCACGACCACCTTCCTGTGGGAAAAGCATTTCCCTTCCCATATAGTACATGAGTAATGAGTCCTACTCTAGGTGCGCCCCATCGGAAACTGTCCACTGTGCATTTTTTTTTTATGACTAATTAATAGGTATTGATGAAGGAAAATTATAGCTACCGCTGGAAGCCCCCTCCCGTTAATGTATTTTGTATGTTTTTATTTTGTATGTTTATATATATATATATATATATATATATTTAATACTTTTAAATATTTTTTAAAAAATAAAAAATTTATTATATCATTAAAAAATACTTCTTTAATCATTAAATAAAATAAAAAATAAAAAAATTCCAGCGAGAGTCCCAAAAAAAAGAGTAGCATTTTCCTTTATGAATTACTCACCCACTATTTTCATTCTAACATAAGATGTTACCAAATTAAAATTTGTACTTAGGGCTAAAAGTCAGTCGGTCCGGTCCGGACCAAACTAAAAAAAGACCTGGTTAGTTCAGTCTTAGAAAACTGAGGATTTCGGTCTTCGGTTCGGTCCTGGGTTGGAGGGTTTTCAGACTGGACGGATCGAAACAATAAATATTTTTTTAATTTTTATATAATAATTTTATAATAAATTATATAATTTTCATCTAACCTACCTCATGTATAATATAAAATTTTAAATATGTAATTACAAATTTACAAATTAACAATTCTATTAATTGTATATTACCAATTAACAACCTATCATCAATTCACCATTAACTAATTACTAAAATCTGCATCTATCTAAATTATTAGATAACTTTTTTTTAAGACATCTAAGTTATAAGTAAATATAAAGCAATTAAAAATAACTAATGTAAATTGTAATTAACTAATGTATGACGTGAATATCAATTAACTAACCTATCACTAATTCACCATTAACTAATGACTAAGATCTACATCTATGACCTAAGTTGCAAGTAAATATAAAGCATGTATGGATAATTAAATTATTTATACTTATTGCTTCATATAAAAAATGTAAAAAGTTGTATATAACTCATTTATCATTATGCATTAACTTAGAACTATCATAAATTATAATACATTGACATGCTCTAAATTAGTAACAAAGTAACAATTAACATCATCAATATAATTATAACTATAACTAAACTAAATCACTATAACTATAATTATAAAGTTATAACTAAATCAATGTAAGTCTATAACTATAAGTCTATATATAGTATTAATATCACTATGACTAATGAGTATTACTAATGACTATATCACTATGACTCTATGAGTCTATGACCATATATTATTATTAGTATAGTATAGTCCATAATTTAGTATCAATGTATTATTATATAATATATAATATATATTCCATAATATATAACATATATTATTAGTATCACTATATCATTATAATATATATGTATATATATATATACTATATGTAGTTTTAACACTATTAGAGTATAATATATAGTATTATCATTAATTATTTTTTCAATGAGTTAAAAGAATAATCACCATTAAATAGTTTACTTAATTTACTAATTTAAATCATTTTTAATTAATTTATGTGCCAAAAAGATAAAAGAATCACAAGTTAAAAACACACCAAATTTGCCAAACATCAAACGGCGCCGTTTAAGTCCCAGTCGGATGAATATTCAACCATTTTTTAAAAAAAGAAAAACTAAAGCTTACTTAAACGGTGCTATTTGGGTTCAAATTTGAACCCAAGACCCCACCTCCCTCCCCCCACGCCCCTAGTTACCCACCCCTCCTCTGGATCCCCAGTTTTCACTTTCACTTCATAGTTTTTAGTTCCCTAGCAAACTCCCAAGGGCCAAAACCCTAACAGCCGTGCAACACCCCCTTCTCCAGCAGCCCAGCCGCGCAACACCCCCCTCTCCAATAGCACAGCCTAGCATGGTACTCTCTCTCTCTCTCTCTCTCTCCCATATTTTGCTTTAGTTAAATTACATTTGTTTTCCCCCGAGTCACGATTCACCATATTTTTTGGTTTTTTACATGTATATCTGTGATTAAATTCTCTCTTATGATAATGAAAAGTAATGATAATAGATAGCTTGGAGTTTCACTAAATCACCATTTATTTTTTTTTGGAGTTTCACCGAATCACCATATTTTTTGGAGCTTCTATCATTATATTAGCTTCTGTTATATTTTATCTTTGGAAGAGAGTTTTTTTGGAGCTTTCACCGAATCACCATATTTTTTGGAGTTTTTTTGGAACTTTTATCGTTATATTAGCTTCTATCTTAGTCTCTAATAGTCAGAACTCAGATACTTTAGATTGAATGTCTGAACATTTTGATTATTTGGCATAATTTATAATTGAACTGAATCTAAATATGTTTATCATAAAACTAAAAGTTGTTGATTGATTCCTCATAATTTCTTTTAAGTTAAGTAAATTACTAAATTGTTGATTGATTATTTTTCTAGATGAACCATATTCCATAATTGATTCCACAAGACTCTACTACAAATGATGTAGAGTCAACACAGGCTACACATGGGCAAGACATTCCTCCACTCCCTCCCAATGTAAGTAGTACTAAACCGAGTGCTAGGGGTAGACCTAGGCCAATAGTTTGTGATCACTTTACAGTAATACCTAAAGGTGATCCAAGTAAACATAGGGCTGCATATCATTACTGTGGTACTTCGTATGCATGTAATATGAAAACCAACAGTACAAAGTCCATGAGGTATCACATTGAGAAACAATGTAAGAAATGTCCGTTTAGGAAGACAGATAAGTCCCAAACTACTCTCGGTTGGAAGGCGGGTGAAGGATGTGGTAATGAGGGATTTGTGCCCATATCATTTAGTGTTGAGACTTGCAGACAAGTCTTAGCAGAGATGATTATTCTTGATGAGTTGCCCTTTAGGCATGTTGAAGGGGAGGGTTTCAAGAAGTTTATGCTTGTTGTTTGCCCTAAGTGGATAGGGATTTCATCTTGTGTTATGGTTGCGAATGATTGTTTTAGTGTGTATATAAGAGAAAAAAAATAAGTTGAGAAGTGCTATTCAAGGGCAACGATTTTTCCTCACCACGGATACATGGACATCCGTGCAAAACCTCAACTATATGTGTCTCACTGCACACTATTTTGTAACATGAGTTCTTGCATGTTCGATATTCTGCCCACATCCTAAACTTAATCGTCTGTGAGGAGTTGAGGGAATTTGATGAATCTATTGTGAAGGTGAAAGGTGTTGTGAAATATGTTAAGTCCTTACCTCAAAGGTGGAGTACATTTAAGAAATGTGTTGAGTTGGAAGAGATTGCAAACAAAAGTGGCATTTGCTTAGATGTACTAATTAAATGGAACTCTACCTATCTTATGTTGGAGGGGGTTTTAAAATTTCGAAAAGCTTTTGAACGGTTGGAAGAAAAAGATTCGGGGTTCCTTACTAGTATTGGAGACGATGATGACGAATCTGATGATGTGGTGAATAGGAGAATTTCAAAGAAGTTAGGGCCTCCCAATAATAATAATTGAGAGAATGTAAGATTGTTTGTAAGGTTTCTTCAACTATTTCATGATGCAACTTTATGTTTTTTGAGGGATCAATATGTAACTTGTAACTCTTTTTTTCTAGAATTAGTTAGAATAGCCGATACGATTGACTTGGAGTGTGAAGAAAGAAGTCCCATGGTGGGATTAATGGCCACAAATATGAAGAAAAAATTTTAAAAATATTGGGGCAACTTGGATAATATGAGTATGTTGTTATTTGTTGGGATTATTCTTGATCCTCGATACAAGATGCGATATTTTGACTTTGCATTGGAAGGGATGTATGCCAATGATCACACAAAAGCGGTTGATTTGAGTTGGAAGGTAAAAAATGTTTTAACATGCATGTATGAGGCATATGCTGATAATGAGGAAGCCAACAATTCTGATCTACAACAGCACACAAGTTCCCATCATGAATAAGTAAATACTACAGATTATAGTGGTAGTAGTAGAGTTAAGGATAGGACGGCAAAAAGAATGACTATATTTATGCAACAGTTATAGTTGGAAAAATCTTTGGAAAACAAGAATGAGGTTGATAGGTACCTAACTGAAAGTTGTGAAGAGGCATTTCCAAGTTTTGACATTTTTATTTGGTGGAAGGTTAATTCAGTTAGATGTCATATGCTTTCAAAAGTTGCATGCGATGTACTTGCAATACTGGTATCTACAGTGGTCTCTGAATCTACATTTAGCACGGCGGGTATGTCCTTAATCCTTTCCAAAGTAATTTATTTCTGATGATGGTTGAGAGCCTCATTTGTACACAGAATTGGTTTCATTTCTTCTTCTACTTCAATCAGCATTAGGACTTTAATGGATGAGGTGAAGGATTTTGAGAGGTAGTTGGGTATGTTTCTTATTTACTTCATTTTATAATTTTTATGATCTATAATACTATATGTTATGTAAATTTATATAATTTTTTGTTTGCTTCTTTATCGTATAGAACTTGTTCGGGAGGGTGAAAATTCTATGGAGACGTCAAATACAATGTCTACAACCAATGCAAGTTAATGAGGTCATTGAGGTGAATCTGATTTAGCTTGTTAGTTTTCAATTTTCAATTTTGCTAATAATAATTCCCTCAGTTTATACTTTACAGCATCAAGATGTAGGAGGCTAGGAGCTGCCAAGGGCCCAAGAGGATCATTTGTATTGATGTAATTTTTATTGAGAGGCAAAAGTTATGTTTTTTTTAGAGTAATTTGTTTAATTGTATAATTATTTAATTTGTAATTTGTAGTCTTCTTTATTTTATTTTTTTAGACCTTTTAATTTTCAATTTTTAGTACGTTACTTACATGATAATGATGTGCATAGTATAATTTTTAGTATGGTCATAGTATAAATTTCTATGATTACCTATCAAAATGAATTATTTTGATGGATATAGAAAATTTTTATGTATCGAAAATAACATATTAACAAAATTATTGAGTATAAAAATTTATAAAGTAATTTTGCATCTTAAAAGGCTTAAAGAATGATTTTTAAATAAATAATAGGTCCGGTCCTTATGCGTTTCGATCCGGTCCAGAATGGAAAAACTATGGATCGAATACGTCCGGTCCGGTCCATAAAACCTCATCGAGACCGATCGGACCAGACTGAATTCACCCCTAATTGTACTAATAATTTTCCTTTATTTTATATATATATAGACACAGCCGAATCTAAACGACGGGGTCCCTTAATTTTTTTTTTTTAATAAAATAGTTTAATAATATTCTTATATGATTCATACCAAAAGAAATTTAAAAAAATGCTAATGCATTGTACAAGAGTCTCATTAATCCTTAAAAACTTAGAGATACGGAGAGAGTGTGGAGGCAGGCTACTGGAGCCACTTTTTGCCGTCATTTTATTCTCTTTGGGACTAGTATTTTATTATTTTAACAGTAATCAATCTTAAACAAAATAATAATGAGTCTCAAGAAATTCTGTTGATTAAGAACGTAAGTTCTTAAATAGGATATTGAATCATATAAATATTTTTCTTTTCAATTTTCATATTTCATATAACTGATCACTTTCTTAGAGATTATTTAATAATCTATATTGAGAAGGAAATTGTTCAGTCATAGCGTACTCTTTTTGAAAAAAGTAAATAAACTTATAACCCATATGAAAAAATTATTTTTATAATAGTATCCTCTATTTTTTACAAAGGAATACGTTAAAAATATACATTTCACGACTGTATATAACATTACGCATATATATACCGCTTGTCATCTTCGTTAATTTGTTTTCTAAAAGAAAAGTTATATTCTAATGTGTAGAGCATACCTAATAAAATGATTATATGACATAATTTGGATAAATTGAATTTTACAAATCAAATCTTACCATTTAAATAATGCGAGTGATGTGTTCTACCTAGAATACGATAATTATTTTCAAAAAAAAAAAAAAAAAGAAAGACTTGGCGTCATCCAATGAAGGAAATTAATTAATCAGGCTTTATATATGCGTTACCATCAATGTCAAAAGACCCAATATTGGGATCCTGCAACTTTTGTTTATAAGCGCAAGAATCTCCTCCCTCTTTTCATATCAATGTCTTTATATATTTTGGTGCTAATTTTTGGGCATTTTCTCAGGAATCAACACGTTATATATGCTTCCCTGTTCCCTCATTCCTCTTCAAACAAATTAATTGAGCTCTCTAACTCCCATGCATTTCCTTTTCGCTTTTTCAACATTCTTCTAATCCCATTGGCTTTGAACCCACTCAAACTCCTTTTCTACCCCACCAAACACGTTGTTTATCGCCGGCCTTGAAACTCACTTTCTTTCTTTTTTCCTTAGCATTAGTAAAGTTTTCGTGTTTGGTTGAAGTCCCTACGCCGCATGACTACATGGAAAAGTACCAACTATGGTTTTATTGCTCTGGATTCTTATAAAAGAAAAATATAATATATCTCGGCTAGTGATATATATATATATATATATATATATATATATATATATATATATATATATTTATAAAGTAAAACCCGCACCATTTAGAACTGTTCAAGTGAATTTTTCGATTTTTTGGACATTATTAAATGCCTAATAAATTATATAAAAACTACTTTACGTGTCTATCTTCCTTTCATTCTAAATCCTAGAATTCGAGCGTAAAATTTCTATGTTCTTAATATATTGTCATAAATATATTTCTACATATGTTAGATAAATATGGTTTGTCATACCATATATTTCCTCCTATTAGTAAAATCCTTTATATTATAATAAATATGCCGTTATATCAATGGATCATGACAAGTTGTATTTTTGTGTTAATGGAAAATGGGTGTAACTCAAGTGGTTTTGATTAATTTCAAACAACGAATAGTTGGCGCATTAATTGCCTAGTCTTAGAAAGAAAATCCCTTGTATTTTACTGAAATGCGCGTTTTCGGAAACGTTTTCAACGTTCCAGCCCAGCACTGTAAATCTGACTTCCCTTTGGGTTGGTTGTCGTGAATATACAAAGTTGTTAAGCTTATATTGAGTTCGGGTATTTAAGGAGATCCAGAGCTCCTTTGTTTCATGCACTTGTAGTTCATCTCTCTCCTATTCTGAATAGAATTCAGGCCCCCATTATACTTTCTTATTCTCATTTCATTCCTCGTCCTTATATTGAAGTTTATAAAGAGATACAAGGTACTTTTGTTCTTACAGTTCAGAGTTCCTGCAAGAATTCTGTGTGTGAATTATATTCATTGTATCATGATTGTCGTGTTCGCATGATAGGTTTGGTTGAATGCTTTATTGTTCTTGTTTTTTCCCCCTGGTATTTGCATATTAATATTTTTTGCTTCTGTGGTCGATTTAATCTGATTTGATGTTAATAAGAAAGATTGGTTTTGTTCTGGGACCGTTGGGAATCTTTTAACGATGTAGGAATGCCCTGTTTTTTTTTCCTCCTGTTCTGGCATGGAAGATGTTGCCCACTTCAATAAGATTAAGAACTGTTATCCAGTTTAAGGCCAAAACCAACCATCGAGTTCTAGCCGTTTTCAGTTTCCATTTCCTTTTACTCTGGCTTTAATTGCTACATAGAAATAAATGGCTTTAATGGTTGGTTAAAACCCACCCATATTCTATAATTCAGTAACTGTTGAACAAAATTAGACAACCTTTGACAATGGGGAACGCCAGTAGATTTGACTATGAATCTAAACAGGTCTAATACTCGGCATGCTTTTTAGTGTTTATGGATGCAAAAGTTCAGATTCTGCAAGAAACGCTTTGTTTGATGTATTTATACGTAACAGATCAATTAGCTCAGGATTTGACCCAAGAAAATGGTGAAGATTTGCTGCATTGGAGCTGGATATGTTGGAGGTCCTACCATGGCAGTCATTGCACTCAAGTGCCCCAAAATTCAAGTGGCTGTTGTTGACATCTCCATCTCTCGCATCACAGCCTGGAACAGTGACCAGCTCCCCATTTATGAGCCAGGTCTTGACGAAGTAGTGAAGCAATGCAGAGGGAAGAACCTCTTTTTTAGCACTGATGTGGAGAAACATGTCTCGGAGGCAGACATAATTTTTGTTTCTGTTAACACCCCGACAAAGACCCGAGGCCTTGGAGCTGGCAAAGCTCCAGACCTTACATATTGGGAGAGCGCAGCCAGGATGATTGCTAATGTTTCAACATCGAACAAGATAGTTGTTGAGAAGTCAACTGTTCCAGTGAAAACAGCTGAGGCAGTTGAAAGGATACTCAACTTCAATAGTAGTAACATCAGCTATCAGATTCTCTCAAACCCAGAATTTCTTGCCGAAGGAACTGCCATTCAGGACCTTCTTAACCCGGACCGTGTTCTGATTGGAGGGAGAGAAACCCCTGATGGCCACAAGGCAGTTCAAGTACTGAAAGATGTATACTCGCACTGGGTTCCTGAAGACAGAATCATTACAACCAATCTCTGGTCAGCAGAGCTCTCAAAGTTAGCTGCCAATGCCTTCTTGGCTCAGAGGATTTCTTCTGTCAATGCCATGTCAGCTCTGTGTGAGGCAACTGGGGCAGATGTTTCACAAGTTTCCAATGCTGTTGGTAAGGACACCAGAATTGGACCCAAGTTCCTTAATGCTAGTGTTGGTTTTGGAGGATCCTGCTTTCAAAAGGACATCCTCAACTTGGTCTATATTTGTGAGTGCAATGGCCTCACTGAAGTTGCCAAATACTGGGAACAGGTCATTACGGTGAATGACTACCAAAAGAATCGGTTTGTCAACAGGGTTGTCTCTTCAATGTTCAATACAGTTTCTGGTAAAAAGATTGCAATACTTGGGTATGCCTTCAAGAAGGATACTGGGGACACAAGAGAAACACCAGCAATTGATGTGTGCAAAGGGCTATTGGGTGATAAAGCATGGTTGAGCATTTATGATCCACAAGTTACTGAGGATCAAATCAAGAAGGATCTCTCAATGAACAAGTTTGATTGGGACCATCCTGTTCATCTGCAGCCTTCAAACCCTACTGCTGTGAATCAAGTGAGGATAGTTGGGGATGCTTATGAGGCCACCAAGGATGCTCATGGGATCTGCATTCTAACTGAATGGAATGAGTTCAAGACCCTTGATTTCCAGAAGATTTTTGATAATATGAAGAAACCTGCATTTGTGTTTGATGGTAGAAACATTGTGAATGTTAAGAAGTTGAGAGAGATAGGATTCATTGCGTATTCAATTGGGAAGCCATTGGACCCCTGGCTCAAGGACACGCCTGCAGTGGCAAGAGATAAATAAATTTCCTATAAGCTGGACCCGAGGCTAATTTACAGTTAACTGCTTTAAATTTTGACATTATGTTCATGTATTCAGTTTTCCATTAACTACTTTCAATTATATTCATGTTTTTTTTTTTTTTTTGGAACAACAATTATATTCATGTTGGAAAGAACTATGTTGGGGGGATTTCGATATATAACCAGTCCAATTCTTCTTCCAAGGTTTTAAAAAAATTTCCAAACTGATTTTTAGTAAAAGGAGATTCAAGCTGGGACCCTAACGGATCATCCTCCCAACAACCCTTTGCATGAAACGTTGAATATTCATATTCAACAGCTTTACTTTAAATTCATGAAGAACAAGACTAGTCATTTGAGTTGAATTTTAGCCACCTCAGAGGATGATATGGGGATGACGAGCAACCTGCTGCCGTATTGAAGTCCTCATCCCAAATACTAGTCAATGCTGCAGCCCCAGGGACTGCAAGAGTCAACCATAATTGAAGATTGCCAAAGTTACAGCTATCACGTTTGGACGAGAAAATTGCCAAAGTCGTTCATGGTTTGGCAGAAACAGTGGGAGGGCAGAATATGATGGAATTACAACGGATTCACTACAACAGTCAAGACTGTGTTCTGCCCAAAGATCAAAAGTTATGAGAAAAACAATCAACGACTCTTTGATTATGAGTAATCCAGGGACTATAAACACGTGACTTTCACTAGTAGATTGACTCTTTGAAATTAGTTGCAACTAACTAAGGTTCAAACCTTTGAGGTTTAAATTTTTTTTTTTTTTTTTTTTAAAGTTCACAATTTTGGCAGAAAAACTGATAAAAGTCCAAATAAAACTGACAAGAAAGAAATGAAATCCCCCGTCAAGTAAAACCGCCATAGCAATATCTGGTAAGTCTAATCATGCAATGCGAAAACTGAAGCAAAATTACACCAGGGTGGCTGCAATCTTAGTTTTTTTAACAGCACCTCAAACACAACATTCATATTGAAAGCTAGCAAATGAAATATTATTAATCTTAAACTACACGCCTTGTAAGCAGGTATTCTTATCTAAATATTACACTTGGGTTAAGCTCTACCTTAAAATCAAGGGATCCTACGATGGGAGTTCTTTATGGATGAGTATATATATATATATATATATATATATATATATATATTTATAATGATCTAAAATGCAGCCTTCTCTGAAACCCCCAAGATCCCCACATGAATCAACCATCAAGGGATGTTCGTTTTTAGCGAGGGAGGGGAGTCTGCTGATTTGCATATTTCAGATAATGCAGTTATTATAGATATACAAAATCCTATGTGCAGTCTTCATGTCCTCTTCTAAAGTGTCGCTGATCGTCTTCAGCCCAAAAATCCATCAGGTGTGGATACAGTTATCTTCTCTGCTAAGTATCTGCAATCCCCTTTGCCAAGACTTGGGGACTGTGCAAGGCTTTTCCTTCGTACCCAATGTCTCAGTGCCTGAGCAAGCGAAATGATGTGAGACAAGTGATCCAGTTTCCAGTCCTATAATCCACGCCCTTCCACATGAGGCTTTTTCTTTGTACCCGCTGCAGAGAAAATAAAATTTAGCAATCCAGTTCAATCAATTATCTATAAGAAAAGTCAGCCTTGCTATGCTTCAGCTAAACATTAAAATTGAATATGGAGCCTACTTTAACACCATAAATCAAGCAGTTGACAATTACTTGATACCACAAAACAGCCAAAAATTCAAGACGCCAACACTTGAGACGATACCAAGATATCAATCCCGTGAAGAGGATAGCTTGAACAAAAATTGCAAACTATGTTAGCCACATGGCCACCGAAGTGGGCGTCATTCACAGAAAAGGAATGTATGTTGTTTTCATGGACCCTATTGTGCCTGGGATCATTTTCGTCCTCATCATTATGTGATGAATGTTGTTAAGGGAAATCTTTCATATTGAGTTCTATTTGTTAAGGGTAAACAGTATCCACAACTGAGAGAATCACACTCACTGTATAATCCAGCATCAATTTCTATTTCCATCCGAGGAAAGTTGTCTTCTAGCGATGGATAGGATAAACAAAAGCCACATGAAATCCAAACATTCAAATAGATCAAGTGAAATTCTGAGCAACATCAAATTACGTAATTAAAATCCAATAGGATTACTCTACACCTACAAGGAAAACTTCTAAATGGGTAGATTAACATGTCATTTGTATGTAGTATGTATAGGAAGTTGAATGTCAATGAATATACGAATCATTCTCTCTCTATGTTCGACTACATAGTATCAAAGAAAAGACTAGTCAGCTAGTGGTGGTTGTGCAGGTCTACAACTATCTCATCCTCGACTGCGTATGCCCCCAACCTGGAGTAAGATCTTATTCCTATCCGAAATAACACCCGTTTGGTCACACGTATACGGTAAACTCAGCTTCACTTATCCTTGTTTAGGATAACTTATTCCCGTTTAAGGTTATTTTATAAGCCGGTACCGGCGATACCCGAAACACACCCGATATAGGCTGATACAGCCCGAAACATACCGGTTCAGACCTGAAACAGAGTGGTTCAGACCCGATACAAGCCGATTCTGAGCCGATACTTGCTTGTTTCGGCCAGTACAGGCTGATTCCATCCGATACAGATCCGAAATTTGGGTTCTTAATCTGGGTTTCTACTTTTTCAGATTGTATTTCCCACCTTTTCATCCATATTTCATATTCTGTGTGGATTCTTTGTCTCCAAGTTGAATTGTTGTGATACTTTTCTCCATGGCAACTAAATTTGAGTCAATGTCTCTTGCACCAAATGTTAGTATGCCTATGACTTTAGTGAAGTTGAATGGAAAAAAAACTATATGTTGTGGTCAAAATCTATTGAAATGTTTTTGAAAGGCAAGGGTCTTTTTCGTACTCACTTGATTGATCCAATGTCTGACTCAACTAGTTCTACATTTGCTCAATGGGAGCAAGAAGATGCTCAAATATTGTCCCTAATGTTGACTAGTATTGAGCCTAATATTTGCAACAGCTTAATACATTTTGACACCACTCAAGAGGTGTGGAGGCATCTCAAACAGATATATTTGGGTGCTGGGAACATAACCCGTATTTATGAGTTGTGTCAGCAATTCTTTAGGTTGGAACAGGGTGCTTTGGGCCTATAAGAGTATTATTCCCAAGTGATGAGTATATGTGAAGAATTCAAAATGTATCAACCTATCACTTCTGATGTTTCAAGTATGCTAAAACAACAGGAAGATTTGTTCGGTTTCTTGTTGGCTTAAAACCTGAGTATGAGTCAGTGCGTTCTCAAATTTTGGCAAGTCCACAGCTTCCTTCATTTCCTGATGTGTTCTCCCGACTTCATCGAGCCACATTATCTGGACAAGGATCTTAGTTGTCTTCATATCAGCGTAATGAGAGATCCGCTTTAGCTGCCTCCTACATTGCTACAAGTGGGCGTGGAGGTCGGAGTGGTAGAGATGCACATGGGGGACGTGATGCCAGAGGTAATCGCACTCGAGGTCGTGAATCTCGTAAGTGCACCCATTGTGGTCGCACTAACCACTCGGTGGACTATTGTTGGGATCTACATGGTAGACCATCTGGGTCCGCTAATCAAGCTATTTGCCAAGATGCTACATCACCGTCAACGAGTTCCTACCTGACTCCAAAGATGATTAGCATATTGAAGGATGAGTATGATCAACTTCATCTTCCATAGCTACTCGTGCCCATTCAGGTACAACGTTCACATGCCTTGTCTCATCTACTCAAGATCCATGGATCATTGATTCATGAGCTAATGAACATTTGACCAGTTTGTCTTATTCCTTATCTAAATTAGATACTATGACATCTCCAAAGAGTGTTACTGTTACTAAAGTTACAAGCATTGGATCCACTGAGCTCGCCAATTCTATGTCCTTGTCATTTGTTCTATACGCTCCTAGTTTTCCCTTTAGTTTGTTGTCTAGTAGTAAAATTACTCAAACTCTTCAATGTTCTATGACCTTTTATCTTTCTGTATATTTCTTTCAGGATCTCAAGATGGGGAAGAAGATTGGTACGGGACATGAAGTTAGTGGTCTGTATTACCTTGATGTCAAACAATCACCCACTCGAGCCCTCACATCCTCATCATTTGCTTTTGAATGGCATTGTCGTCTTGGACACCCATCTCTTTCTCTTTTGAAACATCAAGTTAGGAATCTTAAAAATGTGGCTTCCTTTCCTCGTGAAGCATGTCAGCTTAGCAAACACCATCGTGTGTCTTTTGTACCTTGAATTGATAATCGAGCATCTAGTCCTTTTGAATTGGTTCACTCTAATATATGGGGACCAATCAACATTGTATCAAACAAGTTTCAATATTTTGTCATATTTGTTGATGACTATTCTTGTATGACATGGTTGTTTCTGATGAAGGCACGATCTAAACTTCTTTCCATATTCAAAGTCTTTCAAGAAGAAATTAAAACTCAATTTAGACAAAAAGTTCAAGTTTTGCATTCTAACAATGCTAAAGAATATCAATCTAGTGCCTTTGCTACTTACTTAAGTAATAAAAGAATTATTCATCAAACATCATGCTCTTGTACACACCAACAGAATGGGGTGGCTGAACACAAAAATCACTATTTGTTAGATGTAACCCGAGCACTTTCACTACACGTGTGTTCCTAAACACTTTTGGAGTGATGGTGTTCTTACTGCGTGTCACCTTATTAACCGTATGTCTTCACGATGGTTCCTCTCCCTTCTCCATCTTGTTCCCTTCCTCTACACCTTTTTCTCTCCCTCCAAAAATCTTTGGGTGTGTTTGCTATGTTCATAACCTTGGCCTAGGCATTGATAAGCTTGATCCACAGGCTATCAAAAGTGTTTCTTTGTTGGTTATTCCCGGACTCAAAAGGATATCGCTGCTATAGTCCTGCTCTTAGACATTAATTCACTAGTGTTGATGTCACCTTCTTTGAGTCCATACCCTATTTCTCGACAGCATCTTCGATTGTTGAGTGTGATCCTCTACCGTTACCTACTCTTACCCTTTCTCCTGCACACCCACCCACCCACTTTTACCCAACCCTCCTCAGTGCCTTCCCTTGTTCCTTTACAAGTGTACTCGCGTCACTTGCGCCGGCTCCCATGCCTCCACCAACCATGTCTCTATTTCAGATCCTTTGTTACCTAATGCTTCAAACTCTCCGAAAAGGTACTCGTTCTTAGTGTTACTCAACATCCAATCAGCCAATATGTCTCTCATCATGCCTTATCTCCATCTTTTTCATGCTTTACTTCTCAACTTTCAAAACTTTTTGTTCCTAAGACAGTTCAGGATACTTTATCTGATCCGGAATGGAGGAAAGCTATGAAAAATGAAATGGAGGCTCTTCACCATAATGGGACATGGGATCTTGTTCCTCTACCACCTAGTAAACACTGTTGGTTGTAGATGGGTATATACAACCAAATTCCATCCTAATGGTTCAGTTGAACGTCTGGAAGCTCGTTTGGTTACTAAGGGTTACACTCAAACTTATGGCATTGATTATGACGAAACTTTCTCCCCGGTTGCCAAAACTTCTTCTATTCAAGTATTGATCTCTCTTGCTGCTAATTTGGATTAGTACAATGTGCAAGTTAAAAAAGGCATTATATGGTTTGAAACAATCTCCTCGAGCATGGTTTGGGAGGTTCTCTAATGCTGTATTGGCATTTGGCCTTCATAAATGCGAAACAGACCACTCGGTATTTTACCTACATAGTGATGCAGGTCATATCTTGTTGGTTGTATATGTTGACGACATTGTAAATACTGGAAGTGACTCAGTTGGAATTGCTAGGCTTAAACAATTTTTACATAATCAGTTTCAGATAAAAGACTAGGGCAAACTTAGATACTTTCTTGAACTTGAAGTCAATAGATCTAAAAAATGTATTAACCTATCTCAGAGAAAATATGTACTTGACCTTCTGGAAGAAGCTAGCATGATAGGTGCACAGCCTATTGACACTCCTATGGACCCAAATCGTAAACTCTTGAAAGAGGAAGGTGAGTTGTTTGGAGATCTTACTATCACTAGACCTGATATCTCTTATGCAGTGAGTGTAGTGAGCCAATTTCTACAGACGCCCAGGGTCTCACATTGGGATGCTATAATCCATATTCTTCGTTATCTTAAGCAAGTCCTTGGCCTTGGATTGTTGTATAGACCAAATGGACTTCTTAGAATTGAAGCCTTTTCAAATGCTGATTGGGCTGGATCTCCTTCATATAGAAGATCAACTACTGGATATTGTACCTTTGTGGGAGGTAACTTGGTTACATGGAAGAGTAAAAAGCAAACAGTAATAGCTCGGTCTAGTGCAGAAGCTGAATACAAAGCAATGGCTCACACTACTAGTGAGCTGACATGGTTGCAACACTTTCTTCAAGAGATTGGGTTTCCAGCTCATCCCTCTTCAGTTACTTTGTGATAACCAAGCTGCAGTGCATATTGTGTCTAATCTTGTGTTACATGAGAGGACTAAATACATTGAGATTGATTGTCATTTCATTCGAAATAAGATACTAAGTCGTGACATTTCTACACCCTTTGTGAAATCTATTGATCAACTCGCAAATATGTTTACCAAACCACCATGTTGTAGTCAGTTAAAGCTTATTTGTTCCAAGCTAGGTTTATATGATATATATGCCCCTGCTTAAGGGGGAGTGTTAGAGGACATGGTTGTAATTAGTATAGTTTATGAGTGTACAATTGTCATTTGTATGTAGTATGTATAGAAAGTTGAATGTTAATGAATATACGAATCATTCTTTCTCTCTATGTTCAACTACACATGGCAAGTCACAAAATCCACTAAAACGTAGTTGATGCAGAAGAGAAGCCACCACCATAAGAAAATCATTATAAAAGATTGGAAAATAACAATAAATCAATTTTAATCAAATGCATGCAAAAAAGGAACTATTTCACATCTACCGAAGATCCAAACCATCTGAATTCCAATTAGTAATTGCCCAACCTTGTCCACATGCAGAGGCAACCTAATATCACAATTCTCCTAATCCCTAACAACATCAGAATTTATGGAGTTTTGAATCAAACATTCTCAACGATATCAATGGTGTAGAAGATGATATGGCGAAGCATTAAGGTGTGATTTAAATAGTGAGATGAAATGAAATGATTTTATATGAAAGTTAAAAGTTGAATAAAATATAGTTCGGATATTATTGTTTAAAATTATTATTATTTTGAGATTTGAAAAAGTTGACTTATTTATTATATTTTATGTGAAAATTTGGAAAAGTTGAATGATGAGATGAAACGTTTTCACTATCCAAATGGGGATTTACTTCAAACAGGAAAGTTATGTACCAAACATGGGCACGCATAAACACATGCATATATATATATATATATATAGAGAGAGCGAGAGAGAGAGAGTACAGTCTTCAACATCCTTAAGCTGGTAATAGTGCGGGGCTATTTCAACCAACCACTCAGGCTTTAGTTCCGTCACCTGCAATTCAATGGTAGAAATAAATATTCCAAACTAGTATGCAGGAAAAACTAACTTGAATCAAAGTCATTGAGTGCGGACAAAAGCATACCTGTCTCATATACTCCTTGGTCGTCAAAACCAATTCATGATATACAACCCATCTCGGAAGGACCTGAAGGAGAAAGATATATAACAATATAAGCACTGCACAACATAGCACCTGAATTTCCACCAAAAATTGAAACTTTATTATTTTGAAAATGGAATTGACCAGTCAGACCGCAAACAAATCCTTTGTACAACAGTTCAGTCATAGCCCCAGAAAGCACATCAGGTCAAGAACCAAATCAAACCATTCCTGACTATGATTAAACCTATCAACCCACTGGATGGTTTGCAAGTCATGGATCACACTGATGGTTATGTTTTAAAAATTACTGATAAGGGGTTTTGATGTAGGATGCAAGGCTGTAAATGAACAACGCCATTCATGAAAGGCTCGAGCCCAACTTGTATATACTCGATTTGAGTTCAATTCATCTAATATTAAAAGAGCCAAACTCATATAAGCGTGGCTTAACTCAGTTTAAGCTCGTGAACAAAACTCATAGAGGCTTGACTCAACTTGTTTGAGCTCATTTTAAAGCTCATAATACATTTATTATGTGTATTATATGTAATACATTTGTTTTTATGATGGGGGAACCACCCCACAGCAGAGCCCTTAGGACTCACCCATGGAGCCTAAACCCCAGGGGAGACTAGCACAGCAACCCACCACCATGTATTATATGTAATACATGTTAGCTTTATTAATATATTCAATTATGTATTATGTGTTTATTCATTTTTTTAGTTTATTCATATTTTACCTAATATGATATATTTAGTTAGGTTATCACGGCATGTATACGATGTTTTATATAACCTTTTATAGAAGTTATTCCCTAAAATTAGTGTGTATATATATATATTTGTGTAAGTTTATACTTATTGCAAGTTATATTGTATATTCAGCTATTTTATGCATGTATATAGAGGTTATTAAATAGATTTGGTTAATAATGTGCTATATAACATAAGGAGAAATGCTTGATCTACACAGAAATTTTCGGAAAGTCCGATCCACTTGTGAACACAATTTGACTTCCACATGCATTTGCATGTCTGTAACAGTTTGCCCAAGTCAGACAATGAATTATTCCTTTCAATCTAGCAACAAAGAAGAGAATGTTAAGGTCTTCTAGACAAGATGGACCAGACCCAAAAAGTCGTACAAATAATTTATACATTACCAAGGTGGTCCAGTCCTCCATAATTGCTCCGTAAAGAAAGATCCTTTATTGAGATCCAGTCAGGACTTTTTATGCTAAGGAATACATCTCTAATGAAAATGGAAAATTGTCCCGACACATTTATTCTATATAGCATGCCTAATACATCATTTTATATTGTAATTTGAAAGCCCAAACACAGCATGAAATTGAAAACCAGGAGCAAGGCAGTTCAACAGATCATTACAAAGATGTAAACAAAAGCAGTATAATTTGTATAATAAAAGGATTTGTGTCCACATATCCATCTGCTCTAAGAACCAATTCCATTGAAAAGCATCAAATCATTTTTGTAAAATATAAATAATGATCGTCTCATGAACAATTTTTCGTTCATATTTTGCATTCGAAATGATGAATATTTTAAGTCAAAAGCAGGCTAAGCTGCTAAACAGGAATTACTCCAACTTCCAGACCAACAAAAACTCTTATAAGACCTTCTCTTTTTCTTTTTTAAGACAACAAAATAAGGCTTATGTCTTTATTATCCTCTTGCAACCATTTAATGAAATCATCCTCCACAATCCATGTCACTTGATGAGAAACAACCAAATAATCATATTATTCAAATAGCATACAAGCAATCCCATTGACCATATAGATTTTGTTATACACAGAGCAACCATAAGCACTCTGACCTTAAATATAATCAATAATTAATGAAGAGTCAATAGATTACCTGTGCCAGCCCTGAGCTGGGGTGTATGTGAACAGTCTGTGGATGTTTTACGGTCCTGTAAGATCCATTCTTTTGAAGCCTTGCAGAGTGTGGGAAAAAACCTGAAAAGAACAATAATTACAAAACTAAACGCAACAAAGAATCATTTTCACTTCCTCGTCATTGAAACAAAAGTTTTTTTTTACAGATTTACCAGATGTTATAGCTTTTCTTATGGCATCTAAATCACTGGGGTCGGCCATTAGTTCAATTTCAACCCTTTCCAAGAGCCCTTCAAGCTGATCTCGAACATCCCTTGCACGTTTCATACTCCTAACCTGTAAACAATAAAATTGAAATTACAAAGAACAGTAAGAGCTCCTTCAATCAAAAAAATAATTCACATAACAAACTACTATCCAAGCGAGGCTAAAATTGCATAAATTGGTGTGCAATCAACAGGATGCAAAAATAGGTAGCCTTGAATGCCAAGGAAGTTTGCAATCTTCACCAAACTCATAGATTGGAGATATAAATATTAATTAAACTAAAATCTGAAAATGTAGAACTCAGATAATAATGAGAGAGAGAGAGAGAGAGAGACTTGTATTCCACCACCAAAACTCAAAACTGCTCAAATCTGTGTATGGGGTTGTAAACAAGAAATATACATAGAGCACTGAACAGAATTGAATTAAGTTCCAGAAAAAGGCTTTTTAAGTATTGGCAGTTTCTAGGATCGATCATCTCAAGGCCTTCACACCTGGCGGCATGTATGCAGTCAATAGATGCAATGCTTTGATATAGGTATCAGAACAATTAATATTAGTGCAAATAATATGAGGAATTGTTGCTCAAACTATACCTGTATATAATTTTCATAACACCACTGTGTTGAGTAATTTGTCTCCTTCCATGAATTGTAGACCTGAATGAAAAATAATAATAATAATAATAATAATATTAACAAATAGGGTCAATAACCATTCTTAAACATGGAAACTTTTTTTTTTATAAGTAAACATGGAAACTCATTGTTAGGCTGTTAAAAGTATAATACAGTTACCACAACGACAATGTTATTCTTTTGATGTTTTTTTCTTTCTTTTTTTTGCTAGGTAATTTTTTTGAGGGACTATTGCCCTAGTGGTTGGGGGGATTGAACCCCTAACCATGAAACCCATGATCCCTAAGAACCAGGGGTGGTGCCATTTGGCCCAAGGGCCTTTGGCACGTTATTCTTTTGACTACTGATGAAAATGTAGCCAGAACATTAGCATACATCAGTACGGTGAACCTTACTATCACTCCACACCTAGAAATCCAAATGTATAAAACATTCAAAAGAATCAAAGAAAGAAAGGAAAAAAAAAAATCACCAAACCTTTAGCAATGCAAGGTGGTCCCCCACATTTCCAGTATGAAAATTCATTCGTGCATTGTCAGCATGAACTTGTTTGTCCTTCGGGCGATAAAAGATTGAATTCCCAACAGAAAGCATGGCAGCAATGGAAATGATCTCATCTGAGCATTTGTACTTGTCAGAAGCAACTATCATTTTGGATAACATGGGATCAAGAGGGAACTCCGCCATCCGTCTACCTACTTTAGTCAACTCACCTAGTTTATTTAACGCACTCAGTGCAAAGAGTAGTTCCAGGGCTTTTAATAATGCTTCTGATGGTGGTGGGTCCATAAAATCAAAATTTAACAAGTCGTGGATGCCAAGGCTCTTAAGAGTAAGGACAACATTTGCAAGGTTCGTCCTTTGTATTTCAGGCACAGTATTGTCATCCAAATCATTGTAATAGTTGTAAGCAGTATATAATCGGAAGCATTTCCCGGGACCTGTTCGTCCAGATCGACCTGCCCTCTGATTAGCAGATGCTTTAGAGATTGGAGCGACCAGCAACGACTCCATTCCAGTTCTTGGATTATAGGATTTCATCTTACAGAAGCCTGGATCAATTACATACTTGATCCCATCGATAGTCAAGGAGGTTTCAGCTATATTGGTTGCAAGAACAACCTTCCGGGCTCCTTCAGGAGTGGGTTCAAATATTTTTGCTTGGAGTTCAGTTGGTAGGTTTGCATATATTGGGCAGATAATCAGCTCAGCAATCTTTGTCCCTAGTCCCCTTGTCCTGTGCTTCAAAATTTCTTCTGCTGTTTCAATCTCTTCTTGACCAGTGAAGAAAACTAATACATCTCCAGCTGGTTGTGTCACATGAATCTGGAGAACAGTAACTATAGCAGCATCCAAGTAATCAGCTTCTGGAGCTTTTGTGTAGTGTATTTCAACAGGATACCGCCTCCCTGGGATTTTAAAAATTGGAGCTGAATCAAAATAATCACTAAATTTCTCTGCATCAAGTGTGGCACTGGAGATGAGCAACTTTAGATCAGGGCGAAAACGAGAAATATCCTGTTATAAAAGAGCATCAAGAAGTCAATAGCAAACAAAAGGATAATAAATACCACATTGAGTCACGAAACCAAAGTTATCATAGCAATTTCAAATGAAAGAAAGTACTTCCAGCACAACTAAATGGTATTGTTCCAGATTAAAGTGCTCTCCAAATCTAAAGCCATCAGATGGATTAATAGAATAAGCATGCCAGAGTTGTTTCAAGGATCCCTTGATACATTTGTAAATGAAGGAATTGAACACAATCAACCCGCCTATACCTAAATGAACGAATGCCACTTGTAATTGTAAGATGATTGTCCACCAATCAAAACACTTCAATTAAAAAAAGAAAACCAAAAAAATATTAACTGTTTTTAATTTAAAGTTATTGCTTACCTTTACCAATCCAAATAGAATATCAGTTGAGAGTGTTCTTTCGTGGGCCTCATCCACCATCACTACACTAAGAAGTTTGCGGACAAAATAAGTGAACCAGCACCACCAATCTAATTAAACCATAAATCAGGCTCTAAAATAAACTCACTCACCTGTAGCTTGCCAGATCCGGTTCACCAAGGAATTCTCGTAACAACATCCCATCAGTCATATATTTCAGAACAGTCTTTTCTGATGTACAATCTTCAAAACGGATGGAATAACCAACCTACAGTTTACATAAACCATTAATGTTGACCCCGAAGAGGAAAACTACAGTTACCAGTATCCAACTGCAAAAGATATCAGATCACAACAACCATAATGCCCATTGCATCATTTTAACACAAATCAGAAATAGAAAGAAAATTAATAGAAAAATCATACAATGGAGATGGAGGTAGTGTTGCAACCAAAATTAGGTTCATTAATTGAAACAAAAGACGTGGCAAGATTCCTCAGACAATCAATACATATTCTTCCATGTCAGGCTTTTACAACATCCAAGCAGCAAATCAGAATCAAGGTGTGCATGCAAGCCCTATATATATAGCATGGCATGGAAGAGCACATTCATCCAGTAACAAAAATATTATTTATGTTTAATAGAACAGTGGGTCATAAACAGGCCAGAGCAATAAAGAAAGCATACCTCATGCCCAAGTTTGACACCCATTTCTTGCGAAACTCGAGCAGCAACACTCATAGCAGCGACCCGTCGTGGCTGTGTACATCCAACCTGTAAAGAAAGGATACAATCATGATCAAACTTAGATTGACTTCCAGTTATTTTATTTTTTTGATAGGTAATCAAGAGGTTTTATTCATTAAAAGTAGGCAAAGCCCAAGTAAACAGGGACTACCAGTTATTTCCAATTAACCAAACCTGCTCCATATATATCACAAATGGTTCTTCTAGTTTTAGTTTGCATATGCAACTGGGGAGAGTATATACAACATACATTGGAATATAGCAAATCCTAGCGCAAGAAGAACACTTTATTACAGCAAATAAACTATATGCCTTGTTTTCCCAGTGATATAACCAGATTAAAACAGGTAAAAATTATAAGAAATAAAATTCTAGTATGGGGAAACAGGTGTGTGGGTGTGTGTGAGTGAAATGGAATCAATATATCATGTCTACCTATCTTTCACAAGAGAGATTCACCAGAAAGTAACAATAATTAAATTGAGGAAATCATCGGAGGAATTTCTTTACAATCTAGCATAACAAACATGTTATTAGAAAAGAAAAACCAACACCTTTCCACGCTTTGTATATCCAGCTTCATGAAGATATTGGGGTATCTGCGTAGTCTTCCCAGAACCAGTTTCACCAACAATGACAAGAACCTATGAAAGCAACAATTCAAGGTTATGAGAAGTAAATGTATACCCTGAATGAAATGCACAGAGAGAATTTTCGGTTTCTGTTTCTATGCAGTATATAATACAATATGGAAATTCTCAAATAATTAGAACAAAACATAAACAGGAATGTAACCAGAGATATGGAAACCTGATGATCATGAACAGCTTGGAGTAATTGCTCTCGATATGGATAGACAGGTAAAGTTTTTCTATCCTCCTGAATGAGCAAGAAGAAAAATCAACAATTTTTTTTGCAAGTTAAAAAAACATCAATTCATAAATTTACAGCAGAAACTTCTGAAATTGATAACATTCAAAGGTATGAATCTCTGATGGGTTACTAGACATGGAGTAATTTACTCACTTTTCTAAAACTACTACAATTTGTGTGCCATTTTATGTAACATGTTATTCAGTCTCTTCAAACTTTTCTAGCCATGTAAGACATTTTGCCTTCTTACTTATCTTTCTTCTTTTTACTTATAAAAAAACTGATCTTATAGAACCAGTTTTAGTGTCTTTCCATGTTATATGGGATCGTACATAAATTAATTTGTCACAATCTCCTGAATCTTCCACAATAATATGTTGTTAATTTGATTACGAGGAATCCCAGACATCGTGCAAATGCAACATGTCTTTTACCCAGTTAAAAACCTGGACCCATGTAGCTTGTCCCCATCAGACGGATCAGGTAAATCATCAGCTTTTCACCAATGGGACGTGGCCCCTAGAAATAGTTTGCACCCAAGGGTTTGAACCTTAGAACTAGAGGAAGCATACCACTAAGACCAAGGCCATTATCGCTTGAGCCAACTCCATTATATTATTACATATAATTAACAACATTATAATAGTTACTTTTTTTAAAGGTAATAATATGTTGTTAATTTTAATTAAATATAATTCAAAAAAATCTCTAGTTGTTTAAGATATTTTTGCCTTCCGACTTATCCTAAAATCAATAAAGTTTTACTATTATTTATCAAAAAAATAAACTTATCCTAAAAGAACTTTATTCTACATACATTTACCGCCCAAGCATGTCACATGCTTAAAATAGTAGAAATCAATACGGATAACTCTAGGGGAGGTATAAACTTCTTACAAAATTAGAATTAGCTATGGTATGAAGACCTGAAGTTTCTCCAAAGCTGATTTTGCCAGAGACTTCTCAAGCAACTCGATGGGCTCCTCATTATCAGGCTGCAAGCAAATGAAGTGACAAAAGCAGATAATTTTACCACAAATTCAGAGAGGAACGGTCATGCTATCATTAATGAAATTATATGATATACATTGTCTCCATCCATAACCGATGCTTTGATAAAGTCAATCTGATCCTCAAATACAAACCTGAACATGAAAAGAAACAAAAGGAGCAAATCATATTTGTGCTTATATAAAAGCAAAGGTAACTATGACAACAACGTTTGTAATCATTATCGTTCACTTCGAAGCCAGGCTTGAAAAAACGGTTCGATTCAGGCCAATTCAGCCGATTCAAATTGAATCGGTAAGAAACCGAGCCGATTTTAGTGAACTTTTTGAATCGTTCACTGAACCGCTTCAATAGACCGATTTAGGCCAATTCAAACCAATTCCAACTGATTCAAAACTGCATTTACTTCTAAGTTGTCTAACAATTAAGTTTTTTTTTTCTTGTACAAAAATATGATAGAACTAAATATATACTAACTTTTTCATCATTATATTTTATAATAATTGTAGAAAAATTGAAAGATAAAACATGTAGTTCTTTGTTTTCTTCAGTTGAACAAAAAAATTAAGAGATGAATGAGTATTTTATATTGGGTTTGTGGTTGTGCATAAAATACTACATTTTCCATGTGCTTATAACTTAATGGTCTTTATCTTTTTCGTATATGAGGTTAAAAAAATGTCAGCAATGGAGGTTAAATACATCTTTTTTATCAGTAAACAAGTTTTTATTGATCAAAAGAGTAGGCACTAGCTCAAGTATACAGGACATATATAAGAGCAACGCCTAGGCATGCTAGTTCAATGATACAAGGAAAAATACATAAATTACATATTTATTAAATTAAACTAATTCATATAATATTTTTATTGAAACTAGTAAATGAACTTATATTTTATACTATTTCATACATAATATAAAATGCTTGAATTACACTATATATGATTTTTAACACTTTTTATCAACATTAAAATAACCGATTCAAAATTTTCATAAATCACCCAATTCAATGATTCAATGATTGGTCCCGATTTGATTCCGAATCTGATTCCGATTTTTTAAGCCTTGCTTCGAAGGAACTAATCTAAGATGTCACTCCAACAAGCATGAAAAAAACATTTTAAAAAAATTTAAAAAAAAAAAAAACTGTAATAAAGTGGAAACCGAATAAACATACTGATAGTCATCAGATATTTGCTTTTTATTTTTTGAGCCATATTTCAATGTTGCCTTTCCTGCCAGATTATAACTTTGAAATTAGAATACTAATTAGAAGAACCTTGATCAAATATATGCACTTAAAGAATTGATCTTCACAAATAACTTGCCTATTTGATGCTCCTCCCAAGCCTCTTGTTCTGCAAATGGGTTCATTTTATCCCCAGCACTCGAGTCCCTATATATGCATGAGAAATAAAAAATAAATAAAACTTTAACCAGACTGAGCACGATATGTTTCTAGAAAATATATTTATATACCAGTTGTGCTAGATGAAGCTCCCAAAGGATATGCAGTTAATGTAGTGCTCGCTGTGACAATTGTGGAGTATAAACGTCTTAAGCATCTTATATTCCCAGTGTAAACTGACCTGTAACGCTGCAAAGCCACGGCAAATCTCTTTTCCTGATTAACAACACCATCCTGGTCATAGGCATCTGGCATCCTGTACTGCACTCCCAGAGAATGTCAGGGAGAGTTGCGAATAATCAGTTAATAACACCACATATAAGTATATAACAAGAACAAAAACCATTTATCAGCAAAAGATAAGACAGATTCATTCACTGATGATCTCATAATTTTTATGATGCTATTTGGAGAAGGGAGGATAATCTCCATAGAAAATTCTTCTTAAAGCAAGTCACCTAACTAAGCAAGATAAAGAAAGATATCAACTACCCACCTAACTCTTCTACATTCTTGACAAACCCCCGTCTCTGTGGATCAAGAAGAAAAGGGGCTCAATGATTTTAACATGAGAAAGCAAGGAGGTCTAGCTGTTTCAAATATCCAACCTGGAATATTGCCACTGGGACTCAATGCACTATGGAACAGCCCTCTCTTTGAAATGGCCAAACACATATTTTTACCCTTTCCCGCCGCCCCCACAAAAACAAAAACAAAAAAATCCTATAGTTTCCAAAGAGAACTATTTTTTTATAAGTAAACGATTATATTGATATGAATAGGCATAGCCCAAGTACACAAGATGGTGTACAAAAGGTAACACCTATTTAGGGAGAAGAAATGGAAACAAGAAATTCATGAAGATCGAGACCACGAAAATCTATAGCTGTGGCCCATAGAAAAAGTGTTGACAAAAAATAATCTAAGTTCTTCTAATGAACGCTCCTTGTAACGCTCAGTCATTTCGCTCCATCCATAGGCACCACAGGATACAAATCGGAACCATTTTCCACACCATTGAGATTTGTCCAATTGGCCATGAGCTCTATCACTGTGGCAGGCATAACCCAAGCTAGTTCTAACTTGCTGAACACCAAATTCCATAATGTTCTAGCAACCTCACAGTGCAACAGCAGATGATCCACAGTTTCACCACTTTTCCTACACATACAGCACCAATCTACTATGATCACCCTGCGTTTCCATATGTTATTCATCATCAAGATCTTACCCAATGCTATACAAAAAATGCCGCTTTGGGAGGCGCCTTATTTCGCCAAATCCTTCTCCATGGGAATTGAGTGTTCTGTGGATGTGTGAGACCTATAAAAAGAATGGACCAAGAATGTACCTTTACCGGTGGGTATCCACCATATCATGTCAGCTCCTTGTGTTCTCAGTATCATGGTGTATAGAAGACCAAAGAACTTCTCAATGCTGCCAACTTCCCAATCTTGGACCGCTCTAGCGAAATTCACATTCTATTGGACTAGTCTCCAAAGAACTCCATACAATTAGTCACTAATGCATCTTTCTCACATGCAATCCTAAAAACTGAAGGGAATGAATCCTTTAAGGCTTGGTCCCACACCACAGGTCAGTCCAGAATTTTATTCTAGACCCATCACCCAAAGAGAACTATTTGAGAGCAACAAGTTGCCTAACGCTGATTGCATCCTTGCAATGCGGAAAAGAACCAAAAATGCCCCTTTAATAGGCTAAATCTCCACACCACACAAGGTGCCAACACTTTATCCCAGATCCATCTCCCACCTCACATATGATGTCTTGGGCAACCCTCCGGCATCCCCTTTTTTTTGCAACTTCCGTTTTGGGGATCTTAACAGCGGTTTCATTCTGGAGTCGGATCCGTACCTCCACAGTCACATAAAAAACCTGCGAATCCAGTTTGGGCCTCCCGACGTCGTTTCATCTTCAGCGACCCTATTCCTCTGAACTTTTCTCAGTTTTTCTCATCGATCTCTGCCCTTAGCTATCTTGTGTGTTTTATGGCGTCGGATTCGTGTCTCCACCGTCTTGGACAAGACCCATGACTCCAGTTTGGGCCCCCCGCCACAAACTTGCGATCTAAGGGAAGTTTGTCCCAACAAGACCATCTCAGACAAGGTTGTCGGTTGTTACGACCTGCAATCTGTAATCTGGTCCTGCAATCTGCGACGGACTCCGACAACCTGCGATCTAAGCCACCACCACAGACTTAGCCGACAGACTATAGCAACCCCATTTTGAACATTTTTTCAGTTTTTGCCGCGCATATCTAGTTTTTTCAGGGGTCTCACTCCAACGATGGGAAGTTTGTTCCGAGGTTCTTCTTGATTGTTTCTACAGCTTTGGGATGGAATCAAAGCCTTGTTTGCTCATAGGAGGTCAAACGCTTATGGGGATATTTTGGAAGTAACTGACTATTGTGGTGGTAGGTGGGTCGTGGTTTCTTTGTGATCCTGGAAGGAGTGGAAGGAAAGGGTTGGAAGAGCTTTTCTATGGAGTTAAAACAGAGTTTGGCTAAGAAGGCTCTAGTCCTTACACCACAAATGGACAGAGAGGTAGAGAAGGGGAAGGAGATTGTGAGGCCGTCCAAGTCGTACACAGAGGTGGCAGTGGGTGGTGCAGGGAAGAGGGCAGCAGCGCATGGAGTTCCGAGTCATCCTTTGGCGGTGGAACAAAAACACAAAAAGGGAGTCATGGCAGGGGAACTTTCGGTGGGACTTGGTTTGAAGAGGGAAGGGGCAAGACGTGAACTACCTGAAATGGATAGCTGTCCAGGAGAAAACGAGGTGCAGAGGTATCTGCATAGTTTGGAAAAGGAGGTAACGGGTGTGAAGGAGAATTTGAAATTGTTTAGAAAGGAGATAAAGTCTTGGATTTTTAAGATAATCAAAAGTTTGAGCCTGGGCTTGGGCCAACGTATGCGGCCCTTAAAAATAGGAAAAATGAAGTCTATTGGGTGTAATAGTTTGAAGTCAGACAAAGGGAAGGCCAAACTTGGGCTGGGCCGCATAAGCCCATTTCGCCTCCCAAACCCGAAATGGAGGCCGAAGATCCATGGGCCCGTGTTTGAGAAGAGCTCCACTTCTGGGCCAGTTTCACTGTCCAATGGAAGTCCTGGGCCAGAGATCCCCATGACGGTAAACTTTGTTGTTGATCCCAACGACCCCTATGCCGGCATTCCTTCATCGGTGACAACAGCTCCTACGCAAAAATGCACGCAAGCTTCTACGGAAAACTTGGGGGAGGTTTTTGACTTGTTCCCAGTCATAATGGCGGAGAAGGCGACAGGTTCGGTATCTGATAAATCCACGACAGGAATAAAGTCCGTGGAAGGCTTGGAGCATGGTGGGAAGACACAGATAACAACGATGGGACCCTTGGCTCTGGTTCCGACGTTAGGGTCAATCGAAGTTGCATTTACAAGGTCGCCAGAGGCGAAGGGACTGGTTGCAAACCCATAATCTTCAATGGAGAATACCAATGGAGTTGTTGAGGAGGCACAGGATTTGAACAAGGGTTTATTGTTGGTGTTGTTTGGAACTTCGTCGGGCGCAACGTCGGGGGAAGACATTGTCCTCTTGGTATTTCTTCCTCCATTAAACAATATAGATGGATCATCTTCGAATTGGGTTTTGCAAAAGGTTAATGAGATTCAGCATTTTGTGGGAATGTCACATGGAGGATGTGAACACCAATTTAAAGCTCTACTCACTGAGATTGAGGAGAGCCACTCACATGATACCAAATCAAGCTTTAAGAAAAGCAGGGAATTGAAACATCTTTTTTGTGCAATCAACTATGACACTAAGGGCGGCAGCTCAAGTCGAGGGCGGTAGCTCTAAGAGCGTCTTTCGCATAGAGGGTATTTCAGGTGAGGTTGGGCTAAGGGAAACATTGGGTTGGGGTTGGGGAGGTGTGATTTATTCTAACTCGGGCTTGATGTATTATGGGTAGCTTTTCACGAGCTTTTTGGGGCAGTAGGAGCTCTCTAGTATGGGTTAGGGATTTTCTTATATACATCCAGTGTACTTGGTTAATCCTATTGATTTATATATAATACTTTTACCTATCAAAAAAAATAAAGGAGGGAGGCTGTGATACCCCATTATAATAAGTGATAAGGGTCGGTAGTGTCCACATTGCTTGTGAATGAGAAGTTCTTGCTCTTTATAATGTTCCAATGGGGCTCCAATTGTATTGTTGACTAATCATTTTGGAGTATTGGCCATGTGACTTGGGCCTTCCGTTAGGGCATTACAAATGATATTAAAGCGTATCCCAACTAGAAATGTGGGACTTGAGCCGTACCACTTACGAATCATTGACTATTCCTTTTGGAGTATAGGCCATGTGGCTTAGGCCTTCCATTGGGACATTACAGCAAAAATGTAACTTTAACAAAAAAGCCCTGGACTTATAAAGCTTCCTGCAATAATCAATTTTTTTTAAACACGTATCTCGCCGGAAATCACCATTGCTGTGGGGGATGTTAGATAAAACGACTGGCCAGGACTGTTCTGTTTGGAGGATAATAATCTCCCCAAAAAGACCAAATGAGGAACATCAGGTATCAGAATGCATATTTAATGGCTCAAACACTACTGCAACGACAGAATTGAGGCTAGAAGAGAAACTACTCAATAGCGTAGATGGTCATCTAGGTTCCTGACTTGTCAAATGATTATCTTTCCAAAAGAGAGGCAGAAAAATAAGAAGTTTATAGTTTGCCATTAATCAGCTACCACTCAATGTCAACCATATGCAACATTGGCAAAAAATCATCTGCTAAAAGCTACTGTCCAAAATTGCTCAAAAAGCAATAAACATAAATAATTAACCAGAACAATGAATGAATAAATGGACCTGCCAACTATGCCTTAGTAAAATGTTGATTACCTCACTTGTATCGTCAGCCTCCTCAGACCGCTTCTTCACAAGCTCGTATATTTCCTTCTTGTACCTAACAAAATAAAAATTCATTATTTTTTTTTACTGACCCAGTTTCCATAAACAGTGGGAGAAACACATGTTTAAAGCCTCATGACAGGGATTTTGAGCTTTGAACAATTACTTTGCTTTCCAATTTAAATCCAAGGACTAATATAGCTTTTCCACATACAAGATGAACAACTCAAAAACATATCTCGCATGGATACTCAAAAAACAGGGAACTACAATTGATTGGATATAGATCCCCTCGAATTCTAGGGCAGAGTGGAAGACAAATACACATGAAGTCGTCTATACAACATTTATTGAGCATTTAATACTCCCCAAGAAATTCACTAAGACAACTATAGATTTTGTAGATCCCACATTGTGTCTCTCTCTCTTCCACTCTAGGCCCTAGAGTTCAGGTAAGAACTCTAGATGATCTAAATCCCAATTGATTACCTTTGTTGTGATTCCACAAAATGCACGACATGGATCAAAGTTCAACTGAAGGGAAATGTGTCAAGCCCTTGTACACCATCTTTGCAGCCCAAAATGGTGGTGGCCATTCAAGAGAAGGCAAAAGAACAAAGCGATAACCAGTCTATTGAAACAGAGACCATCCTGTTTTGAAATTGTAATTGAGTAATATGATCAATAGAAGTTTTTCATTTTTCCAAACTAGAGATGAAAAGGAAAAAAAATATGTGCTTCAAAAGTACAGATAATATGCGAAAATTTTATTAAGATTACTTATCCAAAAAAAGTACAAATAATTTTATTTAATGAACACAAAAATGTGCATCCCAAGAACACACAGAGCATACAAAGATGCACCTAGTTACAAAGAGAAAGAAGGTCAAAAAAATCCTGAAAACTAAAGCTGGAAAAACATAAGTTTGCCACCATCCAATAGTACATAGATCTAAAAAAAGTCCTTTAGATCCTCCAGAATCTTCTCACAATCAATCCTCAAAATTCTAATAATTTCCAATGCACCATATTAGTCAAATCGAGATCATTTTTCACAAAATTTTACTATGTTGGTTTCTAAACCAACCTTTACAACACAAAATGATCCACCACCTAACGAGGCAAGACACAATCTAACCCGAAAAAGCTAAAACCATCTTGCCACAAAGTGCTAGCTACTTCATAATGTAGTAACAGCTCTAATTCTTCTCACACATGCAGTACAAATATTATAACTCATCTCTTCCTAAAATTATCCATTGTAAACATTTTTCCTAAAGTGACCACCTAAGCAAAGAATGCTGCTTACTCCTTGGACCAATTTAGTAGGTGAAATTTAAGCTCCTCCGCCACCCCTTCCTATAAGAAGTTCCTCTAAAATCTTTTAATGCAACTAGTGATGTCGTCAAGAAGGGAAATGGGGACTTAAAGCAAGAGAGAAAATTTGACAAAACACTTTATCAGGAAATTCTACCACCCATTAACAAATATAACCTTTCACCAGTCAAACTATATTCCATCTTTTCAATGGTACCCTCCCATATGTTATTGGTCTTAAACTGAGCTCCCAATGAGAGGCCTAGATGCGCCATATGCAAAAACCAACTTTACAACCAAGAACGTCTGCAAGGCTATCCACGACATACCAATTGTCTAGAAGTAAGATCTTGCCAAATTAATCTTCAAGCCCGATATAGCTTTAAAAGAAAAAGAAGCAAACAGTGCAAGGAATGCATATGCTCAAGGTTTGCTTCACAGAAAATCAAGGTGTCATCTCCAAATAAAAATTGCTGAGTTGTGAAGTCAATCAGCATTCATGTTCCCTACTGAAAAGCAAGTCTACTTTTGGTTGAAAGAATAACAATGTGTACACCAATAATCACATGGCACAGGAAACTTAGATCTATAATTAAATGAAAATTGAATACCTCCCAGGCTCACAATATACAGAAGGAAAATGGATAATACAAAAAAAAGTTAAAGATATCTGCAAGCAAGAGAGACAAGTTACCTTAACTCACGCCGTTCTGCTTCAGTAAGCTCAACGCCATCAAATAGATATTGTTCATCTTCTATATCATCTCTGATATTTAGCAAAATTTATCAAGATTATGAGAAGAGACACTGGTAACTAATTCCTTCTTTTACTGGCTGAAAAGCATAAGCCTGAAATATGGAAAGAGCAGCATGCAATCGATCATACCTTAATTCCTCAAGTTTCTTTTGCTCCCTTTTCTTTAGGTATTCTTGTCTTGACACTTTCCTAAATCACAAGAGAAGGATGATTAGTATTATGGCTAATCAGAACATAGAAAATAGACAGGATATAGATAAGATCCCTCGGTGCACTTTATTACTTCCTAAGATAATCAATGTGATGTGGGAATGATGATTAAAAATTTCATAGAATCTTCAAGCACTCTAGAAAATCCATACAATATTAAGCAAGAATTCATAGCAATTGAGGTGTTGAAGAATGAATAACTAATCTCAGAAGGATAATGCTAAATACAGAGATCTAACTGGAGTGTTTCCATCTTTAAATATCATCTATACATAAGTTGTCTCCACAGAATTGTAGATTTTATAGTTAATTATGAACCATCTAACCTCACACTGTTCATTAACATTACTCCAATAAAATGTCTCTTTCTTGAGAAAGAAAATATGCAAATAACTTATGGTCATCTTTACCTCATTACAATTTTACAAGTTTTGGGAAACCAACAGAGTAATTTTTTTTTTTTTTTTTTACATGTAGAATTACATGTTAATATTTCACTAAACGCTTCGAAACATGGTGAACAGAGTAATAATTTATAAGAAGAGGGGCTTAAAAAGACAGAAAGCCTTAGGGCTGGTTTGGGGGTGAGACAAAACACAAAATTCTCATCTCATCTCATCATTACACCTTTTTAAAATCCTCATACAAAATATAATAAAAAATTCAACTTTTTCAAATCCCAATTCAACTTTTTCAAATTCCAAAACAATAATAATATTTTAAACTTTCATCTAAAACCAAAAATTCTCATCTCACCTCCCAAACTTGCCCTTAGAAAACCAGGACCACAGAACAAGACATGGAACCAACCCCTTTATGTCACAAACACATAAAACAATAAACAAACTCAAAAAGATATAAACAAGCAACACGAGATAATAATCAACAAGAGACAAGCATGATAAGGGCATTACTCAAGTCGTCATATGCTTGCTTGGATTGTTCACCATCTCTTCTATCATATCTGACTTAGCATTTAGAAATGATCTAATTTTTTAAGAGTCCAATGTGCATCAGCCTAATGCCTGAGTGCTAACTCATCATTAAATAATTTTTTTTTATAATTAATAAGAATTTTATTGCCAAGAAAAGGCACAACCCAAGTACACAGGATGTATACAAAGGAAATACCTACTATACTCTAGAAAGCAGGAAACTAAGACAGAAACAGATTCAGTACATTATCATCATTCCTTACAAAAATCTTAGCCCACAAACTCAAAGCAGAAAAGAAAAAATTTTGAAGATCTTCAAAAGAACGCTCTTTGGCTTCAAAACATCTCTCATTCCTTTCCAGCCATAAACACCACATTAAACATAAAGGAATCATTCTCCATCTAGCAGCAACACCTTTCCTTGCCTCAAAACCACACCAACAAGCAAGAAGATCCACAACTTCCTTAGGCATCACCCAATATAAAAACCTATCCGGCCAATAACCTCATTCCACAAAGACTTTGCCACCTCACAATGTAAAAAAAGATGATTTACAGATTTACCATCCTTCTTGCACATGACACACCAATCAGCTATACACAAACCACGTTTTCTAAGGGTATCCGTGATCAATACTTTCCCAAGAGCAACCACCCAACTGAAGAACGCCACCTTAGTAGGTACCTTCACCCTCCAAATGCTTTTCCAGGGGAATACACAACCAGAATGACAATTAAGCACCTTATAGAAAGAACTGACTGAAAACCTGAAATTTCCAGCATGATCCCACAATAGTCTGTCCTCTCTTCCCTGCATCACTTTTGAATTATAAATTCTTCCCAAAAAATATGAAACAACATTCACTTCCCAGTCATTTGCATCTCTAATAACGTCAACATTCCATAGAATATTATTATCCGTACATTGAAGATAATCTGCCACAGCAACATTTTAATCCCTTGCAATCTTGTAAAGAAATGGAAAATCTGATTTAAGAGCTGATTCCCCACACCAAATGTCATGCCATAAGAGAATCCTCTTCCCTTCCCCCACCTTAAATTTAATATGTTTAGAAAACTACCCCCCAACCTTTCCTAATAAACTTCTATAAACTCACGCCATACACTTCTCTAACTTCATTAGAACACCAATCCCCCCACCCACTCCCATATTTAACAGCAACAACATTCTTCCATAAAGCCTCTCTCTCTTCATGATATCTCCAAAGTCATTTTCCAAGAAGTGCTTTATTAAACAACCTCAAATTTCTCACCCCCAATCCTCCACAAGAAACCGGTTGACAAACCTTGTTCCAACTAACCAAATGAAACTTCTTTTCCTCTCCTATTCCTCCCCATAAAAAATTTCAATAAATTTTCTCAATTCTTATAGCAACCCCAGCCGGCAAAGGGAAAAGAGAGAGAAAATACGTCGGAAGATTAGACAGCGTACTCTTTATCAAAGTAATTCTTCCCCCTTTAGACAAATATAACTTTTTCCATCCAACCAACCTTCTCTCAATCTTCTCAATCACCCCATCCCATATCGATACAGATTTGTGAGGAGCCCCCAAGGGAAGAACAAGATACTTCAGCGGCAGTGAAGCAATCTTAGACTCCAAAATATTAGCCATATCTGAAATATCACCTACGGCACCCACAGGTACAATTTCAGACTTGATTAGGTTAATCCTAAGACCCGAGACAGCTTCAAAACATAACAACAATGCTCTCAAAGATCTAATATGTGCTTGGTTGGGCTCACTGAAAATCAAAGTGTCATCGACAAAAAGAAGATGAGATAATTTCATGCTATTCCTTTCCTCATTGCCCACCTCAAAACCCGACAAGTATCTTCCTTCAACCGCCACTTCCAACATTCTACTCAATGCATCCATGACAAGGACAAAAAGAAAAGGAGATAGCGGATTGTCTCAAGCCACGTGAACTATTAAAAAACCCAACCGGAGTGCCATTCACCAAAATGGAAAACCCCAATGTCGAAATGCAATGTTTGATCCACATACACCATTTCTCTCCAAAACCATATCTCCCAAGCAAATACAATAGAAAATCCCAACTAACATGATCATACGCTTTTTCCATGTCCAATTTAATCAAAATTCCATTGATTTAATTCTGCTATCCACATACTCATTAGCAACTAAATCCAAGTCAAGAATTTGTCTCCCTCTTACAAAGGCATTTTGAGATTTCGATATAATATTTCCCAATACCACACTCATACAATTAGCTAACACCTTAGAGATTATCTTGTATACCCCATTCACCAAACCAATGGGCCAAAAATCCCGCATCACGACAGCCCCTACTTTTTTGGAAATAAGTGCTATAAATGCATTGAAACTTTTCATAAATTTCATAAATGTATAAAATTCATGAAAAAACTTCATAATATCATCCCACACTATATCCCAACAAGATTGAAAGAAAGCCACTGAGAAACCATCCGGACCCAGAGCCTTATCCCTTGCCATTCCTCTAACCACATCAAGAACTTCATCCTCTTCAAAATCTCTCTCCAACCATTCTGCACTTGCCTGATCAATGAAATCAAAAAACAGTCCATCAAGCTTTGGTCTCCAAGAGTATTCTTCACTGAACAACTTCACATAGAAATTGACAATGTGATCCTTAATGACCTCTTGATCTGAAATGATGTTTTCACCCTCATGAAGAACCTCAATAGCATTATTTCTTCAATGAAAGTTCGTCATACGGTGAAAAACTTTCGTGTACTTGTCACCTTCCTTCAGCCAAAGGACCCGGGATTTCTGTCTCCAAGAGATTTCCTCCATTAAAGTGATCTTCTCTAAATCATCTACCGCCACTTTTTTTCTCTCCAATTCCTCATCGGATATGTATGTCCCCCATCAACTCCCTTTACTCCAAACTCTGCAACTACAGCATCAAAAGTTTCCTTTTATTTACCGTGTTCCCAAACTCCTCAAGATTCCACTTCTTCAAATCTGTTTTTAATGCTTTAAGTTTACCAGCCAGAACAAAGCTCGGAGTACCAGAAAAAGAGTACAAAGACCACCACAACATCACTCTATCCACAAAAACCTCAACCTCCAACCACATATTTTCAAATTTAAAATACCTTAGTCCTCTAAAAGTGCCCCCACTCTCCAACATAATAGGATAATGGTCAGAACACATTCTCAGAAGCCATTTCTGCCTCAAATCAGGAAAACGAACCTCCCAAGAAGCTGAAACCAGAAATCTGTCCAGCCTAGACCATGCCCTTCCATTGGACCACATAAAATCCCCATCAACCATCAGAAGATCAATCAAACCAAGCTCAAAAATCAGATCTGAAAAAGCATTCATGGCAAGAGAGAAATGATTATCCCCCACTCGCTCACTAGGGAACCAAGTAATGTTAAAATCCCCTCCAAAACACCAAGGAACATCCCAACAGCAGTAAACACCCGCCATTTCATCCCATATAATACTCCAGCTATTATCCACGTTAGGACCATAAATCCCCACAAAAGCGCATTCAAATCCATCATCCACACTTTTGAATTGGCAAGCAACCATAAACTCTCCCACATAATGATCTACCATCTCCACTAACCTCATATCCCACATAATAATAATACCACCCGAAGCCCCTTTTGAAACCAATTCAATCCATCCCACACATTAACAGCTCCATAAGCTGTTCACAATTGTTTGATAAACCAACTTTAGCTTGGTTTCTTGGAAACAAATAACATCAGCCCTCCACTTTCGAATCAAATTCTTAACCCGAGGACATTTTCTGTGGTTGTTCAGCCCCCTTACATTCCAAGAGATGATTGTTGGTTTCATTGATGACTATAAACCACCCTCTCCTTGCCTTTATCTCTAAAGGCACTTCCTCCCTTTGTGTTATAATTAATAGAGCACAATAACCTCTTCAATTCCCTCTCCTTCTTTAGACTAGCCAAAAAAGGTTGACCAGCCTCTATAGCTATTAGAAGTGCTCTAAATTGTTCCTCAAATCCGACACAAGAGATTCCCATACAATCCTTGATTTCATCCACTTTCCTCATCACCCAATCAGATGAGGAATTAGGCCACTCAATTTCAAGAAGAATAGAACACAGCGGATCAAGGTCCACTTCTTCATTAGATTCCCTCAACTCTCCTGACTCACTTGCCTCTACCTCCTCCTCCCCTCCAAGAACCATATGCAACTTAGAGTTTAACCTCTTGGTGCAAGGGACCCCAAAAACAAACTCCTAAATGGACCCAGTGACATTACCACTCAATACCACATCTCCCTCCACCACTTCTACCCCCTCTGAAACCCCCTCGTTGCCTTCAAAACGTAGCTCAACAGGAGCCAATAACGACTTAGAAGAGAACCTCCCAATCTTGATATGAGAATCTCCCTTCTGAACCTCGGGCATGGAGGAATGCAACATACTCCCCTTCGCCAGAGTTGAACACACCACCTGAGTACCCTCAGAGGGATCGACTACCAACATCGTCCCTTTCTGTGAAGAAAGCACAACCTCCTATGCCGTCGAGGGTTGAATCTGGACCTCCTCGGAGTTCCGATTCTCATATTTGAGTGACTGAAGAGTCGCCGTAGGATATGCCCCAGTCGAAGAGCCTCTCGGAGACTCGCTGCTCCCCCATCCTTTTTCCTTCTTCCTTATCCTCTAAATTTAGGCCCAAACCCATAAACAAACCCAACCCATCTTCCTTCTTCAACATTGATTCCAACCTCTCCTTCCACCCAAATAACTATGCCCTTACGTGCCAAGAGACCCTTCAACTTCTCCATCTTTTTGCAACACCTCAATAGGCCAACCATTCTTCCTTCCATCCATCTACTTCCACCACAAAACATCATTCCTTATGTTACCATCCAACACCGATTCATCCTTCCTAAATTTACCAACACCAGAACTCTACTGAGGAACATAACCCTCCTGCCTTGGATTTGTTAAAGGCCGACAGGTAAGAAACTTCACAATCATGAATAACATATTTCGAAGATGAATTAGAAATCACCTTCTTATTTCTAGAATCCCGTTCACCACCACCCTCACCCAAATAACTATGCCCTTATGTGCCACAGAGACCCTTCAACTTCTCCATCCTTTTGCAACACCTCAGTAGGCCAACCATTCTTCCTTCCATCCATCTGCTTCCACCGCAAAACATCATTCCTTATGTTACCATCCAACACTGATTCATCCTTCCTAAATTTACCAACACTAGAACTCTACTGAGGAACATAACCCTCCTGCCTTGGATTTGTTAAGGCCAACAGGTAAGATCACAATGATGAATAACATATTTGAAAGATGAATCAGAAATCACCTTCTTATTTCTAGAATCTCGTTCACCACCACCCTCCATAGGAGCACCTTTGTTTTCAGTACCTAAAACAGAGTTCCTAAAATCAACCAACCATCTCATTAATCTCACAAAACCTAACCAACCACCCCCTTTCCTCCGTTCTAGAATCACTATGATTCCATTCCCCTAATCAGTGCAAAACTCAATCAGCTTCACAAATCTGCCAAATGTGTTTTGACACTTTTGGGCCATAAAAACTCTATTACCATCCCTTCTTGTCTTAAAAGAATCTGTATTGCCCGATATCCTCAGACAATCCTTCACCATCTTTGCCATCCAAATAACCATTCGTTCACTAAGATGAAGGGACTTAGACATCTTCTTGCTCCTCTCAATGATACAAAAAAAGTGACCACCTTCCTACAAAACACAAACCTCTTAGCTTCAATCAAAAAACTACGATCCATCTTCAACAAACTAAAGTTAAAACTAAAAGAAGAAAAAAGATAGAGGGAACACGAATCAGGGAAGCAAAGAAAAATCAAGGACCATCCCTGGTGAGAAGCGCCAGGGATGGAAGATGAAAGGTCATACCCCGAGAGAGAGAGAGAGAGATAAGAAAACCCGGGCAAACACTTTCATAAATTGGTCCCATCATTAAATAATTCTAACATGCACTATTATCCTTTTTTTTTTTATTATTGGCACTGAATCTCCGAAACAACGTCCCGACTAATCTCAGGGGTGCACAAGCCCTCGACAAGAAGTTTCCCGCAAGAACACCTCAGGTAATTCAAAGGGAAAATCCCCCAGTCTGATGACCCCTAGAGATTGTTTGCACCAAAGGGATTTGAACCTTAGACCTAGGGGAAGCATACCCCTAAACCCAAGGCCTTAAACACTTGAGCCAAACCCTAGGGGTTTATTATCCAAATGACGTTAGAGAACTATTAATGTTGAACATCTATTGATACAGATGTTAAGAAACAAATTTTGTGGTGAAAAGAAAGAAAATAAATTTAAAGAGTCCCTTGTGATATTCTACTCTACCTAGATAACCTTAAAGAATTCTAGAATAAATATTCAATGAAAGTCAAGATTTCTAAGTATATACACACACCACACTCCAAATTATTGGAAAAAAATCTTATGATGTTTCCATTTTCAAAAAAGAAATGATATCGTTTTTTCATTAGTAATGAAGCGAAATCATGTTAAAAACTCAACGATGGAGCAACTCATATGGGATGTATAATGACCAACCTCAAGGTTTCGAGGCCATTTTGCTCCAAAGCATTAGATCTCCTCATTTCCTCTTCTGTTTAAAATAAAAAAAATACATCAAACTGAGACAAGGTAATATGATGATGTGTGTATACATACATTATGCAAATATGCAATGCATTTTTGATTGAAATGCATGCAAATATGCTATACCTTCCTCCCTTCGTGTTAACTTTGGCTCAGTTAACTGTTACAAAATTAAAAAATAAATAAATATATAAAATAATTAGTAACATGAAAATTAACAAATAAAGCATTTTGTATAACAATACATAGATGTGAACGTATGTAGAAATATGTACATCTACTACTAGTCATTGGCACAAATAAGAAGCCATTGTCAGTCTATTAAGATGTGTCAAAGGAAAAGTGACCCCAAGTTTTATTATATGTATATACCTACATACTTGTAGGTGTCATGAAATCCAAGCTCAGGGCCAGTTCCGTACTGAAGTCTCACACTAACCATTTTTTCTTTCAGGTATACCATATTTACTATGCAGCATTGTTATGAACTACATGTATAGACACACATACACGAGCAAACAAGCATATATACTCCCCGCTCAACTATGAACAAGCCAGATTGATTAGCTTCACTTAGCAAGCTCAACTATCCTTTTTTTTATATAAGTAAAGCAAGCTCAGCCATAGAGCCACCATTTAGCTACCTCCAATTAAGCATAGAGGTAAATCAATGATGTGAGGATGCATAGATAGGTTAAACCATGATGGTTTGGACCAACGAGACGAAAACCAAAAAGGTCCAAGCATACCTTTTGACAACAACTAATAGTAATAATTTCAACATAAATGCACACCTTTCGTGTCCCTGCTGCATCCCGCTCCCTTATATTTCTCTCTAATTGCTCCCTCTCTCTTTGGTCACGCAATCTCTCTTCCTCTGACTGCATAACAGTAGAAACACGAGACATAATTTACGAGAAAACAAGGAAAACATATTGATGAAGCATAATGTTTTTCCTAAGTAGAACTGACACTAGGCAAAACATGAGTGCAAACTTTACAAAGGCACACAATAGTATAATCAATGAAACCACAAATGTATTCAAGCAAACATATTTTAGATTTGATACCATGGAACATGTCAAACCTAGTTGCACCAAAAGGGACCTACTATGAATCTCAAGGAAGAAGCCAGGATTATAAATTTGTAGAGGTTGAGTACTTTTAGGTTTGAAATAAATAGTTGAAATGAAATTTTCTAGAAACACCATTAGCAAAGTGATAAAAAATGAGTAAAACAATAAGAAAGAAAAAATAAATTTCTAGTTTGCATTCTTCCAAGAATATTGCTAATATTACCTCTAAGTTTTTCATATCTTGCAATTAAAAAAAGAGGCTGAACTATGGAAACGAGCTATATAGGAATTATTTTTCTTTTTTTGATAGGTAATAAGAGATTTTATTCCAAGTAAAAAGGCATAGCCCAAGTACACAAGAAGTACACATGAGAATACACCTAAATACAAACTAAAGCAAATTAAAGCTATATAGGAATTATAAAAATGACTTTTCTCTCCAAAAACTTCTCTCATCTCTACAGGGAAGATGAAAGCCCACAACTCTAAAGGCTATCCGACCTGGAGATGGCAGGTTAAACTCGCAGGTCATTCAACCTTTGAAGTCGGGGCCTCTACCGGTGCTGCAAAAAAGCCATCGGAGACAACGTAACACAGAATGGGGACAACACAGAAACCACCAACGAAATAAGGCGAGCCGGTGGTTGGGCAAAAGCACAAAGCAAAGGAGACATACAAACTGGGCAAAAGCACCCAATATGAATTTTATTTTTAAGAGCCTTGGGGGGGCGCCCCCCCTTCAGCCCTTTGCCTTGTCCCTGACTATGGTATAGCAAGCTGATAAACAAACCAATAAGAAGACCAGATAAAAAAATTAAGAAGATTAAAGAAGTGAATCAATTGATGGAGTAGGATTTGTATGCTAGGTCACATTGTCAATATAAATTATTATATGAACATTGAAAAAGTATTGTGTGTTATAACTCAAAAGACTTTTTCCAGTGAAAAGAACGCAGTGTAACAAAAGACGCGGCATCTTATACAAATAAAAGCATCCACATTTAAGCGCAAAATACCTCTGAACCATCATCTTCATCCTCAGAAGTTCGCCTTTTAGCCTGTCTCTTTGTTTCCCTTTGTGCAATTACCTGTAGCATTGCAACAAAGCAAGCAAACGTAATGTGACATTAGAATAAGCTTTTCCTAGTACTTTATGAAACAAAGACAAAAACAAAATTCCATCAGTTAGGCCATAATACTGCCTCATCATCTTCATCTTCATCTTCTTGACTTTCAATCTTCTTCCTGAAACGTTTTCTATGGGTATCTACTTTTCTGGTTTCAGGAGCAGCTGCAGTGGAAGATCTATGATCAACATTGCCTCCCACATCATTGTCGTCATCGTCATCATCAGCATCCAAAATCGCATAAGACTTCTGCTTCTTTGCCAACATAGCAGCATCCCTTTCTTGTTTCTGATAAAGCTGTAATAGACACCAAGTATAGTGAGAAGGGGCAGAGAATATTAGATGCATGTATGCAAAGAATCAAAAACTAAAACAGCAAAGAAAATTTTGCAGATACTAGTCAAACTTGTAACCCTATGAATTACTGAAATCTCAAGTAAAAAAAACTCACATTTAAACCAGATGATTTACGTGGCACTCTAGCAAAGATTTCTTCAGAAAATGCACGGGTTTCACTTGATGAAGATAGTCCAAATTCCACAAGCTTGACTAACACATCAGCTGGTGAAACTGCTTGCTTAGCTGCAACAAAAGTAACCAGCTCTGTTAAATAAAGCAAAAACCACAATCTTATGTCCCTCCAAGGCTGAATTACAGAGAATTATCATGTTGTGACTTACATAGTCCAATAATATACTGAACAAGAGTGGGTTGAGAATATCCCAGCAGCGAGATCAACTTATCCGATACCCACGTCTTCAAATTGCTTTCACTCCCCATTTTCCCTGGCACTAACCAAGATAACCAAATCAAACCAACAGGTTCCAACTTTCAATAAATACAAGGACAGAACAACATATTAAATTTTAAATTAGCCAAACACGTTAGTTTGGATAAAAGTAAAAATAAACCAGAATGATGATATCAAAATTAAAAAATAAGCTCGGTTTAATCGCCAAGAAGACCTCAGAACAAAAAGCTTCAATTTTCATGTATCTGGTTGTTAAAAAGTTAAATCTGAGATAGATAGAGAGAGAGAGAGAGTTGTGCGATCTCACAAGGACTTGAGAGAGAGAACTTTCACTCTCATGTGAATTAAGGAAATAATCAACGTGATACTCACAACAGTTTCAAAAAAAAAGGAATCTAATGGTTCAACGATCAGTTTTTTATGCTATAGCTTGAGTTTTCTCAGCAACCAAACGGTACACGTTGGTCGGTTTTGGGCTCCTTAAAATTGTGGCTTGTTCAATTGTTCCATGCAACTAAACAGAAATAAAAATTCAATGTTCAATAATCTGAGAAATAGAACTAATCTGATGAAACTAACCAAAAAGTTGGATTGTGAGAAAGGTTGCTTGCCTCGGACTTGGGGATTTCTCCAAGAGCGTGGCGGGAGAATGATGGTGAAAGAGAGAGAGACTCACCGGCTAGTCGAAGCGGCAACGGCGCGGCGCGGCAGCGGAAAGGGCGTCAAATCACTCGGGCCCCGTTTGGTTACTGAGGTGAAACACAAACCATCACAGAGAAGGGAGAGAGTATCGGGATGGGGAGAAGAAATATTGGGGAAGTTTTAAATCGCGACTTCTTGCGTCGGTTTAAAGTCGCCACCAATAGTTAAATATCATGCAGTACCATTTGCGGCATAATAATGTCGCTGTAAAATACAAAAAAGGTGTTGGAATTAACTTTTCTGTTCAATAATATTTGCGTCGACATGTTTTTGGTTGCAAAAAGCAATTTTTTGTGACGAGTTTTTATTCTCCGGAATACCTAACATTGACATTTTTCGTCAAAACTTTGAATTTCCAAAAAATAATAAGGATCGTAAGAAGTCATTTATGTTGTAATGATATATCCTCAATGTCAATAACTTAAAAGGTAATGTTTAGATAGTGAGTCGAGTTGATATGAAAATTGAATAAAATATAGTCATAATATTAATTTTTAATATTATTATTATTTAAAAATTTAAAATTTTTAATTGTTTATTATATTTTATATAGAAATTTAAAAAAATTGTAATGATGAGAAAAGATGAGATGAAACACTTTTTATATCCAAATGAGCCTAAATGTACTTTAACTAGTTAGTTAGAATTAGTGGTTTGTAGCTAAATTTTAGCTAGTTGTTTATTTTGTCAAGTCTTATTCCAGTGCTCTTATTAAATCCAATTATTCTATCATTTCGAATAATTTGTGAAATCATCACTTATTTTAAAAGTTTAAACTAATAGAAATTATAAATTTAATTATTTGTATAATATTTTTAACACTCATCTCACGCTCAATACGAAGAATATTTAATTAAATGGTGTAGGGTGTAAAGTAAGGTTTGAATCCACGACCTTTATTATGATATAATATAAAATTGCAACTTATTTCAAAAACTTAAACTAATAAAAAAATGTAAATTTAATTATTTTTATTATATTATTAACTCAACTAATATTAGTAACAATTTTAGTTTGGCTATCATTTGTTTGAATATTTTTCAAGTATCATGCAAACCTCGTGACATGCTATGTAAAACACAAGTTGTTGAATTGTGGTAACCCCATTAAATAATGAAATTTATACTAATCATGACTTAAAAGTGAATCTTAAGAGATTCAAAGATACAAGTCGAAATTATCATTATGGTAAGTATTATTTACATATTTTCTTCTATCAAAACTATTATGTAAGGTATAATATATTGTGAAATATGGTTTATATATATTATGAGCAAAGAGCATAAATAAATATATATCTATTCTATGAATAAAATAATCTCCATGAATGAATAGTGGATTTTTTACTATATTTTTTTTCCTTTTTGCCCCTCTATTTTAGTGGTTTTCCGTTTTTATCCCCTACTTTGTTTTGATCTTTTCATATATTTACGTTTTTGCTCTTCTTTTTTGTTTCTTTTCCCTTTTCATCCCTCGGTTTGCGTTTATTTTATTCAGATTTTACAATTGTGCCCCTCAATCCCATAATCAGTAAATTTTCGACCACTTTTTCTTTCCCTTTTTGTCCTTTTGTTTTATTCGCATATTTACATTATTGGCATTTTGCTTCCTCTTTTTCTTTGTTTCCCAATTTTGTCCCTTGGCCCTTATGTTTTATTCGTATTTTTACATTTTTGTCCCTAAATTTTGCGGACTTTTTAATATTTCACACAATTTAGATGAATTCTTATTGTAATCTACTTATATGGAAAGATTTTACTTTTTAATATATCTTATTTTTTACCAATTGGGCGCATGCCCCTTGCACGTGCGGCCATTACTAGTGTCTATATATATATATATATATATATATATATATATATATATATATATATGTATAAATGAATTCACCTCAAGCTTTGGAGTTTCTACATTTTTTCCAAATATATATATATATATATATATTTGTTCTCAATATGGATGGTCAATACTAACCATAGTCACGATGAAAAGCTCAAAACATGAAAAAAGAAAAAAACAGGCCATTTTCAATATACATAATCAAACAATCACTCATCAATTAATTAATCTATCATTTGGTTGCGTATATAATTTGTAACGATATTTGTTAGCAAAGAGGTTCTTTTAATGGTATTTGTTGCAATTGGTATAATGGCATAGGTCCATGCACTAAGGTTAGTAACAACTAACATATATATATATATATATATATATATATATATGCTACTTATGGAAGTAAAAAAATAAAAAACAATTCCTTTTTATTCTGTTATTCCTTATTAATTAAAACTTAATTTGTTCTTCTAAGCTTTGCTATAATATTGTTTAGCATTTTATTGTCATACATGTTGACCCTTGAATTTACTTGTAAAAGAGCATTTAGCTCCCAACTTCCTTTAGGAGGTTATAAAAATCTTGGGTTGTATACGCACACATATACACCTTTTTTTTTTATAATTAATAAAGTTTATTAATCTTCAAAACTAGTTATAGCCCGAGTAGGTGGTATACAAGTAAGAAATGCTTAATTACAACCTACAAATGAAAAAAGAATCATACAAGTCACTAACATTACCCCCATCTAAACAATAGTCTTAGCCCAAAGTAACATAATTTGAAAAAATGAGTCTCTAATCCCCTCCGATGAATGTTCACTATTTTCTAAACATCTTCCATTCTTTTCATTTCATATACGCCACATAAGACATAAGGGCACCATCTTTCAAACATCCACTACTTCACAGTTTTCCCGTGTTTCGCTCCAACAAGCCAATAGGTTCATCACCTTTTTGGGCATCACCCAAGCAATGTTCAGCCTTAAGAAGACTTCATCCCATAGTGCCTTTGCCACATTGCAATGGAGAAGAAGATGGTCCATCGATTCGTTATTCCTTTTGCACATGAAGCACAAATCCATTATGAAGAAACCACGCTTCCTCAACTTGTCTATGGTCAAAATTTTACTATGACATGCCAGCCAACCGAAGAAAGCAACTTTTAGGGACACTTTGCTTTTCCAAATACGCTTCCAAGTAAAATTCTGAGAAGTGTGGATAGACATAGCCTTCTATAAAGAATGAACCGAAAATTTCTTGTGCCTAGGATGTGTCCACAACAGTTTGTCCTCCACGCCATGTTCCAAATTCAGTGCGTACAAGGTGCTATAGAAATCATAAATGTCTCTCACTTCCCAATCTTGAACTGCTCTAGTAAATGAAACATTCCACTATAGCAAGTCATTGGAAGAGTCCATGTAATCAGCAATAAGGCTTCCTTATGCAAAGCAATTCTGAAAAGAGAAAAAAAAAAAGCCTCCTTTAAGGCAGCATCACCACACCAAACATCAACCTAGAATCTAACTCTATTTTCACGCCTCGCCACAAATCTAAAATTACGAATGAAATCCTCTCAGCCCATCCTAATAAATTTTCATACACCCACACCATACGATTCTCGCCCTTCATTAGAAATCCAGCCTCCCCAAGAACTTCCAAATTTGGCATCAACAACGGTCTTCCATAAAGCCTCGCTTTCTTAATGGTACCGCCACAACCATTTTTCTAGTAAGGCCTTATTGAAAATACTCAGATTTCTATTCCCCAAGCCTCCACAAGGTAGAGGAGTGCAAATCTTGTCTCGTTTAATCAAATGAAATTTTTTCTCGTCTCCCAATCCGCCCCACAAGAAAGCACAGAAAATTATTTCCATCATATTAGCCACACCAGCCGTGATAGAGAATAATGAAAGGAAGTACATAGGTAAGTTAGATAGCGTGCTCTTAATAAGAGTGATTCTTAACTTTGGATAAATACATTCTTTTCCAACCCACCAATCTATTCTCAATTTTTTCAATCACGCCATCCCATATTATTTTGGATTTATGAGAAGCCTCCAAAGAAATACCGTGGTACTTCATAGGCAAAGAAGATATCTTACAATCCGAAATTTCAGCCAAGTCTCAAATATGATTTACCAAGCCAACCAAAACCAATTTTGAATTTGACAAATTCACCTTAAGGCTAGAAGTAGCCTCAAGACAAAGCAAGAGAGCTTTCAATGAACGAATTTGATTAGGATCCAGCTCGCAAAAAATTAAAACTTCGTCAGCAAAAAGAAGATGAGATACATTGACACTCCCAGAAGAAGTACCGCCCACTGAAAATCCAGATAAAAAAGACTCATCCCCGTCTGCCTTTATCATTCTACTCAGTACATCCATGACTAAGACAAAGAGAAGAGGAGATAAAAGATCTCTTCGTCTCAATCTACGAGAGCTGTAGAAAAAACCTTCATGAGTGCCATTAACCAACACCGAGAATTTAGCAGTTGTGATGCAATACTTCATCCAATTGCGCCACCTCTATCCAAACCCAAATTTCCAAGAACATAAACCAAGAAGTCCCAATTAACATGATCAAGGCATTTTCCATATCTAGTTTGCAAAGGATACCTGGTGTGTTAGATCTAATTCTATAATCCAAACATTCATTTGCTATTAGTACCAAATCCAAAATCTACCTCCCAGCATGAACATACTCATATGGTTGGCAAGAACCTTGGATATGATCTTATAAACTCCACTTACAAGACTTGGCTAAAGTCTTTCACCTCCACCAAATTTGCCTTTTTCGAAATAAGGGCTATAAATGTTGCATTAAGGCTTTTCTCGAATTTCATGTGTGAGTAAAATTCAACAAAAACATTCATAACATCCTCCTTGAGAATGTCCCAAAATATCTCAAACAATGCCATGGAAAATCCATCTAGTCCCAGCGCTTTGTCGTTGTCCATTCCTTTTAGCATTTTAAGCACCTATACCTCTTCAAACATCCTTTCTAACCAACCAACACATGATTGATCGATCGTATCGAATGTCAACCCATCAACCTTAGGCCTCCACTGAAATTGTTACGTTAGTAGGTTGTCAAAAAATTGCACTATGTGGTTCTTAATATCGGATCTGTCTAAAAGGACATTATCATCCGAATGCAATACCTCAATAGCATTAACCTTCTATGAGAGTTGGCTACTCTATGAAAAAAGCCGATGCACTTATCTCCTTCCTTAAGCCAAAGGGCCCGGAATTTTTGTCGCCAAGAGATCTCTTCCATGAGAGTAAGTTTTTCCAGATTAGCCACAACAACAATCTTCCTGGCCTTCTCTTCATCCGTGAGAACCTCGACACTATCCTTTTCATCCAAACATGCAATTTCCTCAAAAAGAATCTTCCTTCTATCATTGATCCTCCCAAATTCTTCATCATTCCATGTTTTTAGATCTTTCTTCAAGGCTTTAAGTTTTACAGCCAACACAAAGCTGGGTGTACCAGAAAAATCATAAAAGGACCACCACACTCTTACCTTCTCTACAAAGTCGTCAGCTTTCAACCACATGTTTTCAAATTTAAAATATCTACCATGAAGGCCCCTGTAATCAATCAAAATAGGGAAGTGGTCCGAACAAAATCTCGGGAGTCTGTTTTGGCATAAATCTGGAAAATGGGCCTCCCAAGACGAGGATACGATGAATCTGTTCAGTTTTGACCAGACCCTCCTATTGGACCATGTAAATTCCCCCTGCCAGAGGTAAATCGATGAAGTCAAGTTTAAAAATAAGATCAGAAAATTCTGCCATTACCTGACTGATACAGGAATTTCCCGACCTCTCATTCGAGAAATGGGTGATATGAAAATCCCTCTAATACACCATGGCCCATCCTACCAGCTACATAACCAAACAATCTCTTCCCAAAGGAACCTTCTATTGATGTCCAAATTAGGACTATATACACTACATATGACCACTTGTAATCATCATCCACATTTTTAAAAGACCAGGCCACCAAATGTTTCCCGATATACTCCTAAACTATATTAACAATTATCATATCCCACAGCCCATGTGAAGCGAGATAAACCCAGCCCATGTGAAGGCATCCCCTTAAACTTCTAACTATACTTCTATCTATGAACTTTAGCTTGGTCTCTTGAAGACATATGATATAAGCCTTCCACTTTCTTAGTAAGTTTTTAACATGGAGGCGCTTACCTAGATTATTCAGACCCTTAGCATTCCAAAATAAAACTTTTGGTTTCATAAATCACAAATATTCACTCTACCCTTTATCTTTCTCTACTTGCACTATCTTCCTGATAATTAATAAAGCAAGCTAGTCTCTTTTATTCCCTTTTTTTTTGCATACGATCTAGCCAAGTAAGGTTGACCCAATTCAATAGTGATGAGGAGGGCTTTGAACTGATCTTCAAATCCATCACACGAAATCCCTATGCATTCCCGCATTTCATCCACTTTTTGGAACCAATCTGACTGAGGATTGGCCCAATGTGAACTTTGCAGCATAGAACATAAGGGGCTTGGGTCATCCCTTGTCCCTTCCTCTGAGTAGGCGACACCTTTCTCTAGCTCCCTACAAGGCAACTATATTTCATACTCCTGCACAAACTCCTCATTCATAGCTTCCAAGATATTCTCAAAAAAGGGTAGGAGCACCTTCCTAGGGTAGTCTCTAGGATATTCTCACAGACCCTTCATTGGATTCATCTTGGGTAGGAATACCAACTGAGGGGTTACACCAACTGGGTGTGAATAATGCTAAGGTGCTAACCTCAATTTGGGGTTCCATTTGAGGTTCCCATGTAGATATATTAACAATAGGACTTCCCTCTATGTCAAACAATGTCGCCAGCTCATTCTGGCCTTCTTCCTTAGCCAAGACCACTCTCATGGCAACAATGAGTATCCTCAGCTTCTTCCTCCATTGGCGACGACGTCTTCAACAAACTGGCAACCATAGGCCCACCCACTAGGTCGTTTACTCTTGGTAATGAGTTCTGTGTGTTCGTCGACTCCTTCTGGCTTGCCCAACGTTCATTTTCGGCTCCTTCCTCTGTCAGCGACATCCACCTCGACAATCCATAGACCAGGAGCGCACCCAATAGGTTGCCTGTTACCAGTGGTAGAGTTTATGTGAGCATCGGTTCCTTCTGCCCCACCTTCGCTGCCCGAGAACCATTCTCGATTACTGACTCCATCGACGACCTCAATGCCCATAGCCCATCACCCTGGGTTCCACCCACGAGATTCCTTGCCCCCGGCGATGGGTTTTATGTGGTTGCCAGCCGGTGGTTGGAAGAGTACAGCGCATCTTTGCCAATGGGGTCGCTTACATGAATCGTGGGTTGTTTAGCCCGCCAATGCTTAGGCTTTACCTTTCTTGGCCCGCATATAGCTCCTATGGCACTGCCCATTTCTATCCAAACCCATAGTTTTATCCACCCTCTGAATCATAAGATTGACCGAATTTCTCAACTATACTAGTTCTTGCTTAAAAGAAGAAAGCTCATCATCCAAGGGTCCTCTCTCGGTCAGGGAGTCTCTTCCCATTTCGATGTTTGTTCTGCACACTCAAGTAGACAACACACATCTCAATCCTTCCTCCACAACAGTTATCTCTTTTTTCTTCGAAAGCCTAGAATTGCCCCCCACCCTTGGTACCAAAGTTGCTGCATTTCCCTGAGCATATACCTCCTAACCATCGCTACCGGCAACAAGCCCCGATAACCGAACCACCTTTGCATAGGACTTAGGAAGAATATTCATTGGCGCTTTCTCAGTTAGATTTTTGGACTTTAACGAACCAACCTTCCTTCCATTTTCCAAACTGTCGTTTCTCTCGGTGCCTTCACCATTTTTCTCCACCCTTTCCCTTCCATTTCTTCAGGTATGAAAACAAAGTTTCTTCTACCACCACTGTAATATTCCACCAATGCCATATAGTGACCTTGAGCATCTCTGCATGATGTAGCTTCTGTTACCATCCCATGAGGTTGCAAAAAACTCATTCCTATCTCCAATCAAACATTCCTCAATGGCTCTAATGAACCAGTTCAACGTAGACCTCTCCAATATCAATAATTTTGTAACCTTCCAACTTCTCTTTGTTAAGCGAATCCATCGACTACCTTTCTCCGAAAATTCAAATACCTTAGATTCTATAAAAATTTGTCTTATGAAAACTATGATAATCACGTTATTACACACCGAGACTCATCATTAGTAAGAAAGTGTACGAAGAGAAAAAAGAAAGCATCAAGAGAAAATTCTTGATTTCTCAATTTACAAATATATATCGTATGTATGTATGTATGTGCAAGCCCATTCAACCTTGATAAGTATATTTTCATTTACCTTTCCTAGGATGATTTATATTTCTATGAAAATATTCTGTTTCTTGAGATATTTTAAATTTATAAACTCAATTCATAACGCATGTTTAAACAAAAAGAGAAAAGGTGATGCTCTCTCTCTTCTTGGTGAAGGGAGATATGAAAAACAAAAGATGAAATTTATAAAATATTATTAGTAGGTATATATCATTATAGCGTTGTATGGAAACTTTGTTTATTGTAATCTCCCAAAAAGGCATGCATTTTAATTAATTTATTTTTTATCTTAAAAGGCTAATTTTTTTAATCTTAAAAATCATGTAAACAAAAGAGGATTATTGGATGGACAATATTATTCTTTATTTAAAATTTTGTCATTTTTAACTCTATATATTGATGCGAGACATTTTAAATAGTTGATCATTTAAGTGGTTAACATGTAAAATGATTTAAAATGTATCACATCCACATGTTCAATTGAGGACAAAGTCTAAAGAGATATAGAACAAAGAATTGTATTTCTCTTGTGAAAGATAGAGTGGTGCTACACCCATTGAGGGTGTAGCCCAAGGATGGGTCTCGAGAAGGCCAAATCCTCTTCTTCTTCTTCTTCTTCTTTTTTCATAGATTTTTTTTATATCTTTAAATATTTTTTAAAAAAATTTACAAGATCATTAAAAAATACATCCTTAATCACTAAGTAAAAAAAAAAAAAAAAGGCGTCAGAACCCATGTTGGGACCCAACTGTCGATAACTCTATCATTTTCCGTAAAAGATATATTAATCTTCTTGGATGTCGCTTGAGTTGCCTTTTAATTTCCTCTATCATGTTTACATCGATATGTAATATTGTCAAGCTATGGTGTATGAAAATAACTCTTTCATAATTATGACTATGGTTATCCACTCAAATTTGAGTCAAATTGTGCTTTTTATTTTCAATTTTCTTACAGAGGGTAATCATTAGCAATTATGAGGGTGGTCATCGGGTTGGTACTTGGGTATACCCAGTTCGGAATCGGCTTTCAAACCCGGGTTGGATTTTGGCCAAGGTTATGACCCAAGCCAAGGTTTAGGTGAAATTGGGTTTTAGAAATTCAGAAATCTGGGTACCAAGTTGTACCTAGATTTTTTTTTGTATACAAGCGTATATTTAATTAAAAAAATTTCAAGAAGAAATCATGTTAAAAATCATACTTTTTTTTTTAATCTAAAACTCTATATTTATGAAAAAAATATAGCAAGGGTTTCAATGTGAGAGAGAGAGAGAGATCGTGGGGTTTGGGGGCTAACTTGTAGTCGGGGATAAAAAAAAAAGTTATAAAAATCGAGTATCAGGTTTAAAACAAAATACATGGGAGTCAATGTCATACCCATACCCGGCTTGGGTATGGCTGAGTTGGTTTTTGGAAATTATAACTAAAATAAGGGTATCATGAATATAGAAAATAAAAGTTGGGACTTCAAGGCTTGATCTCAATGACGATTTCTTTATAACAGATTTTGTCCCATTTCCACGTGCTATAGAGTATTGACAAAACTTTTCTCAGGATACAATGAAACCCTCTTATTTATTGTTTTAAAATAACACCTTTTATAGAACAACTCAAACCACATTTTTTAGAAATATGATGTTAATGACGTGTTTCGCACATCGGGTATTGAGCTCAGTTACTGCAACACAGAGAAGATGAGGGGCTCGAGGTGGAAGAGACAACTCTGATGCCTAAGTTAGTTTTTCGTTCTTTAGAAAGAGTTCCAGTAAGCAAGAGAGTATAAGTTCCGAATTCTAACCTGTCGTCTGGCTTTTATACTGCTGTTCAAGTGAGCACTCCGTATCTCGTGTCAGAGACATTGGTACTATCCCGTACAAGATACCACATAGTCATCTTTGATGCGGCGTGACCTCCCTAGGCCATGCCTTGGTGGCAGGTCGGTGGGTGCAACCATTTTTCGTGCGCTTTGATAGTGACATGAGGTTTTTCCATGATCTCTGTTCATGTCCCGTATTCGATTCTTAAATGAGCGTGGTTCTAACACGACGTGCTCCTGTAAAGTGGTGTCAAGATAGGTGGTGCCCTACCTTTCCATGTTAATGAGCTTTTTGCCCAGGTCGTGGGCCCTCTTCTCCCTTACGCAATCCGTTGGTAGACTGCACTATTGAACTTTGGGGCATCCAAGATAAACTTGGCCCGACCCGAGAGGGACATAAATACCCCTTCCAATCATGCCCAACCCAATAAATAGATTTAAACATCCATTCCATACGAGATAAATAGATTTTTATAATGAAAATTATTGTCTATTCCTATTAGTTTGAAAACTAAACAAATTAATTTGATTGAAACCGATGTATAGAGCATACATAGTAAAGTGTTTATATGTTATAATTTAATTTAAAAGATAAATTTTAAAATTTGAATCTTATAAATCAAATATTACCATTTAAGTAATATAAATAGCGTTATATATTGGTTTGAGAATAAAATAATTTGTTAGAAAATTAAACATGATTCCGCTTTTAAGGAGTAGCGAGGAATATCCATCATTTTTACCATTTCATTTCTAGATAGAATATTTATCCTAGAATTGGTTTTCTTGATATCTAACATAATAAATGAAATAAAATGCCAAAGACTTCAACAAGATATTTATCATTTGATATTATTTTATTTCAAAATAAGAGATGATTCTCGGCCACTGATATACTTACAACTATTTTATAATTAATTAATGTAATCGTATCACTTTATTAGAAATAATTTTTAATTTTACAAAACTATTTGTTATTTCTTGTAGAATTTTATAACAATACAAAATAATTGTAACAATGCTCGGTAATGAGAAGATGCAAGAATTTTGTAAATAATAATAAGATATTTTGTGAATAGTAGTGAAATATTTAGAAAAAAGATATTTTATTAGATTTTAAAAAATGAGAGAGAAAAAATTGAGTATAAATATTGTTAGAATATAAAATTTTAATATTATTTTTATTTTGAGATTTTAAAATGTTGTATTATTTTTTGTGTTTTGTTTGAAAGTTTATAAATATTGTGATGACTAGGTAATAATTAAATGAAAAAGTTGAATATTTAAAATTGAGAAGCATTTATATTTGAATAATATTTGAGAATGAAATTATAAAAAATTTTAAAATGAGACGAGATCATTCTTATTCTCAAACAAGCCCTAAGTTGATTATTTTTCTCCATCTTAAGTCGATACTTTTACATCGTCCAATTATATTTTGACAACATGTACTCCCACTCAATAACAAAAGTCGTGTTATATGTACATACAACTTTACGTATAATATTATACGAATTGAGTGACAGACTTATTTATTATTATTTTTTGATTTAAATTTTAAAATTTAAAATTTTCACCATTTCAATAGCTAACTAATATGAGTGATGTGCTTAAAATTATATAAATACAAATAACATTTTGAATAACAATGAGACACGATACCATTAAAAATTTATAATTAATTCAACATCATTCTCAGTTGGGTAATGCTAGGACCGATATTTCTAACTGAAAAAATTGACCGACAAGTGCAAATGTATTTTTATTTTTTTGTTTTTATTTCAACTATTTTTTATATATTTTAAAATATTTAAAAAAATATATCAATTTATTAATAATCACTTTGTTAATCATTAAATAAAAAAAAATAAAAACCAAAATGCTCAAATTTTTCTGTCAATTTTATCGGTCTAAATAATATTTTCCTTCTCGGTTTTGAATTATATAACATTTTTTTACAATTTTTTAAAATTACAATTATTGTATAAAAATTATTTAATAATTAGTTGTTTAATGGTAGAAATGACATCATCAGATGTCTCCGCGTGCTTGAAAAATACAATCCAATAGCTATCAACCACTAAGAACAACACCCACGTAAGAAAAACAACGAAAGGCAACGCGGCTTTCCTCGTTTCTCCCATCCTCCCCAAGAACTGACGACTGCTTCTCCTCCTGACCTCTGACCTTGAATCCATCTCCCACCAAATCTCTCTAACCCTCTCCAATCCAGAATTAAGAGTCGCAGCGAGAGAGAGAGAGAGAGAGAGAGAGAGAGGGATAAATTTTCCTTTCTCTTTGTTTCTTTTGATTGATCACACAAAATGGGGTGCTGTGTCAGCAAGAACACGGACTCGAAGGCCAGTAGGGTTGCCCGGTGGCGATCGACCGGCATTGTGGCTCTCCGAGACTCCAAATTGAAGGTAATCTCTTTCTCTACACACACACACACACACACACACACACACACATATATATATTGTCATATGTATATTAATTGTATCGATGCTTCTGCATTTTTTTTTTTGGGGGGGGGGGTTCTTTGAGTTTTCTATTGCGTAATGAGCACTTGGTTTTGAAATAAGAGGGTTAGATATAATCTGCTTAGTTTTGGTCAAGTCGGTGTTTGAATTGCGTCTCTGTAACCTCTTGATATGATCAAAGACTTAACGTGTGCGTATGAGTGTGTGAGCGCATGTGCGTGCGAGTGCGAGTGCGAGTGCCTGGGCTAAGGATGAGTAATGGTGTGTGAAAATATAATGGTTTATTCATTGTTTAGACAGATTTTAGTTATTGTTGATTGTCTATAATTTGAAGTAGATGGGGAAGTTCAAATTTAAGTGTACTGGGAACTTATACTGTTGAGAATATAAAGTATTTTGTTGGTTAACTTTTCAAATTAGTCATATCTCTTGGACGACACTTGAATGATTAGATACAAAAGGCTCAAAATATTTTTAAGTTTTTGCAATTAAGTAGTCAATGCACAATTTTCGGCATTTAAGATAACGTTCAACACATGGAGTGAACCCATATTTTATTCTTTACGCATGCATAACTTGAAGGAAAATAGCATCATAGTACCAGTTGAAGAAATACCAAACTTACATGTGGATGTTCTATTTCTCTGCAACAGGCATTCCCAAATGAAGTTTTTGACCTGGAGAGATCCGTCCGAACTCTTGATTTAACACACAATAAAATAGGTAATGCCCATCTCACCGTCTTCTGTATCTCAGTTAGTAGTGAGGAATCGATGCTATTCACTTTTTAACCCCTAACAAATGAAATCTTCATGTTTCTAAAACCTGTCTCCTGCTATTTTTTTTTTCCTTTTTGCAGTTGAGATACCTACAGATGTAAGCAAATTAATTAACATGCAGCGCCTGGTAAGAATAATTAAATTCAGTTGTGTGCATGTGCTTTGTTTCTTTCCATGATCATATGCTATAAAAGCATTTGTCATGTACAGAATTTACAAAACTTTTAAGTAATACATTTGTGGGTTGATACAGCTGTTCTATTTTGAAGAAAAAATGTGGAGATTATGATTAATTTTTTTTCTTAATAATTTGTAAATATTTGCCTTCAAAGTTTCTCCATACTTGAAAATGACTTGTTAAGTCCATAACAGGTTAATCTACAAGAATGAATGTGGTTTTAAAGGAAGGTTCTTACAAAAGAGCAATGATTTGTACAAGTCCTAAGTAGACAAGCCTCGTGCAGTCCTTTTGTAAAAAAGTGGACTCCACCATGACAAAGTGTAAAAACCCTATTATTTTTTAGTGGTACCCATTTTTTTACCAAGGGCCTGCGTGGGGCTTTTCAATTTGGGGCTTGTACCTAGCATACTCCTTACAAAATAATGACATCTAGTGTATCGTTATAACAAATCTGGTAGAGTGACAGTGGTTGGATCATTGCAAGATCACGCATTAATAGCTTCATAAAGGCTCTAGAAAGACTAACGGCAAGCGAGATAAAGAAAGCAGCTAGCCCTGTGTGTAAAACCTTGCCGCGGGGTTGTATTTGGCTTTAAAGCTGCAGTGCACATGTAATCTTTTATAGGTAGAAAAATATATTAATTAGGACTAATAATTCCATCCAGTTTCACAAGGCTTTAGTTGGCATTAGAACCTGTTGTGGATTACTTACCGAATTCTGTTGAGATATGCTAATGTTGGCCAATGCGCCCAGTTGCTATCCTTTGGGACAGATTTGGAGGTAGAATGGTCCAATGGTACTGAAATTATCTGATATCCAGTTTCTTTATCAGCTTGGAATTAGTTGGTACAATTATTAATTAGGACTAATAAATATAGGGTCTTATCTTAATTGGTTGAAAAGAATTAGAATATTTTTATCACTTATAAATAAAAGTAAAAGAAAAGCATGAGAATCTTATAGAGGGAAATCCACCAGAAATGAAATTACTGGTAAGTAACTGAAAGAGATTCATTGATACATTGTTTCTTCTCTCTTGTTGAGTATCTCATTTACAATCTTATTTCTTGCATATATTTTTTATGACACGATTATTTACTTTCACACGATGGCTGTTCTTTGATTTCCATTGGTGATCATTATGATAGAGGATTAAGATTGGAAAAACTTGAGTTTAAAGTTGTTCAATCTTTTCAGATCTTATCTGAGAACCTCATTGAGCGTTTGCCAACAAATTTGGGGAAACTTCAGTCTCTTAAAGTTATGACGCTTGATGGGAATCGAATGACTTCTTTGCCTGATGAATGTAATTCTCTTCCCTAAATAAGTAAGAGAATGCTAATTTGTGTATTTGATAGTCTTTGCCTGCCTTGGGTTTATTTGTATAAGGATTGAATGCAGCTTGCATGAGACTTTTTTACTAGCTTCTAACCAGATTATGTTTTTTGTTTTGTTTCTAGTGGGACAGCTGGTGAGGCTTGAGCGGTTATCCATCTCAGGAAATTTGTTAACATACTTGCCTGAGACTATTGGGAGCTTGCGTAATGTGAGTAATTATACCTAGTGAACTGGAATGCTATTGACTACACTGCGGCCTCAGTGGTTTGGGTTGTTTCTTCAATGGTAGAATAGCTTAAATAGGAGTCTTGCAGTAGTGGTACCTGCTGATTATAATCATGAGTAGAAGTTAATTTCACATACTTTATGAGAATTACAACATCGCTTGAGAAAGAAGACACATTTAGCATGTTTTATCAAGTTCCATGATCCAATACTGATTGTTTGATGATGCAGTTGTTGCTTTTGAATGTTTCAAATAACAAGTTGAAGTCTCTTCCAGAATCAATTGGCAGTTGTTTCTCTCTTGAAGAATTACAAGCAAATGGTGCGTTCAAATCTTTCTCCAATGTGATGTCTTATCATATCTTAACAATTGTTGCTTACTACAAGGCCCTAGAATAACTGGATTATTTGAACAATATGGAGATTTCTGAGATTTGAAATGTCATAATTTCTGCATGTGCTGAAACTTTCAGCTCATTGATGAATATATATGCTAAATCTGAACTGGCTATTTGGTGCTATAAGCATGCTCTTTTGACATGCCATTTGACCTAAATTCTCTTTTACCTTTTCGTTACTTTTGCTGTTCTAAGCCATGATACCTTTCATGCATCGTCAATTTTGTGAAATATATATAACTTTGAGGCATTGAATGTTTTCTTGTGCTTCTAAAATTTACGATCACTAGGGAGTTCTTAAGTTTCTTATAGATTAGAGTGTCATTTTAAAGCTAGTTCCTAACTCATAATTGGTGTTCTCTTTTGTATACTACCAGTGTACTTGGGCAATGCCTTTTTACTTGTTTTAATAATATAAATAAATAAAAATTAGTGGACAAGCTAGAAGCATGGTTCTGCTTCCGAATTTCAAATGGCCTCTTTTATCATTATTTATCTGGTTTTGTGAGCTATGTGCTATGATAGCAATTTCTTGATTGTACTATTACATGCTCACATCTTCATGATTCTGGATGTCCTTTCAGATAATCTTTTTGAAGATCTACCTGCATCACTTTGCAACCTCACTCACATAAAGTCACTTTGCTTAAACAATAATAATGTGAAGCAGGTATTTACCCCCACTCTCTCTCGCCCCTTGCCCATTTACAGGGCTTTTATTCTCTTCATCTCCTCTTCTTCTTTCTACCTTCAAGTATATCATCTTTCACATTCTTTGAAATTTGATTATAACCTTTTATAATTTATTAAATGTTAGTTTTGGTATTTAGAAAACTTTTGCTCTTATCGATGTAGATTTAGGATATGTTTGGAAGATGAGATGAGATTTTTGTGTTTTGTTTTAGAGTTTAAAATATGATTTTTTAGTTTTAAAATTTGAAAAAGTTGAATTGGGATTTGAAAAAGGTGTATTGAGATTTGAAAAAGTTGAATTATTTATTATATTTTATATGGAGATTTGAAAAAAGTGTAATGATGAGTTGAGATGAGATGAGAATTTTTGAAAAATCTTAGCTTCCAAACCTATCCTTAGAGGATGCTTGGAGAATGAGATGAGATGAGAAATCTGTGAATATTAATGAAATAGTTTGTGAATAGTATAAGTGAAATGGTTTGAGTTAAGATGTTTGATTAGGTTTTGGAAATGAAAGAAAAAACTTGAATAAAAATATTGTAAATTTAAAATATTGTTAGAATATAATTTTTTAATATTATCATTTGTTTTGAAATTTGAAAAAGTTGAGTTGTTTTTTGTGTTTTGTTTGGAAGTTTGGGAAAGTTGTAAACTTGTAATGATTAGGTGAAAAAATTGAATATTTGAAATTGAAAAGTGTTTGTGTTTGTGTTTTTACCGTTTACCTATCTAAAAAAAAGAAAAGAAAAGTGTTTGTGTTTGAGTGACGTTTGTAAAGGAAATTATGAGAAATTATGAGATGAGATGAGATGAGATGGGATGTGATTTCCAAACAACTCCTTATTGCTTATCCAAAAAAAAAAACAAAAGTTTTGGTATCTTGAAAGCTGCCAGACATTCAAATTTTGTTTTGAGGCCTCATGATCATAGACAAATAAATTATAGAGATTGGATATATAAGATTGGTTTAAGGATTGAATCGGAACTTTTTTCTTTGAAGTGCATCTTCCTGACATCTATACGATTTACTTCTTTCAGTTAAGATGGTTATGGTGTGGGGTTTCAGAACTTTGCTGGTAATAGAATGTCAAAAGCAGAGAGGGATTTTCTGCATAAGATGTACATATTTTTTGTTAGTAATGTGATGTGAGTTACCAGATTCACAGTTCCCTTTCTCTTTGGCATCATCCTCTCCCTTTGGACTTTATCTATGGACTTTATCTGCATGGATTTTAAAACTGCTTGCCGAAGTTGTGGTATGACTTGGGTGATGCCTAGGAGGGTAGCGGACCTTTTTGCTTGCTGGAGAGGAACAGTCGATGCTTTGAAGATAAGGAATGCTCGGTGGATGAACTTAGATGTTTTTTCTATAATTCTTTATTTCAGTAGGCTTCGGCTATTGTATTTAATGGAACTAGTGTCCATGATTTTCTTGTTTCTTTTTCTAGTTCCTGACATGTAATAGGTTCAGTTTTTGTATTTGGCTTTGCCTTGTTACTTGTCTCAAAAGAAATTTTATTCATAAAATAAAAAGATTGCTTGCCAAGGGCCTGTGCACCCCTAGGATTAGTCGGATCTTTGTTTCCGGATACCTGGTGCCAATAAAAAAAAGGCATTAATTTTTAGTATATTTTTCACTTTCTAGATAAGTTCCTCTCTTGTGTATCCCTGTGCATTATGTAAAAAAAGCATATCCCTGTATACTTCATTTGCACCTCTTGCACTCTTTTTTATCGCTTAATGGTAGTTTATTCATTTATCCAATTTAGCTGGACATGGGCGTATTGATATAGTTAGCTTTTTGGACAGATACCTCCAAATCTCTTGAAAGAGTGCAAAGCCCTGCAGAATATCTCCCTACATGGCAATCCTATTTCAATGGATCAATTCCAGCAGGTGTGTTGTCATTATTTAATTAATTATTAATTGCATATTTTGGTGAAATTCCCATTATGCATGTTACAATCTAACTGAACCTTGCACATTTCTAGATGGAAGGATTTCAAGATTTTGAAGGAAGAAGGAAGAAGAAGTTTGACAAGCAAATTGATTCAAACGTGATGATTGCATCAAGGGGCCTTGATGAGGGTGTTGATCTATGACAGCGTCACATTGGTGCTCCCTCAAAGGGTAAGCCAACATCACAATCTCAATGGGTTTCCTTAGAGCCTTGCATTGGCAGATTAAAGTTTATAGACATTTACATATGCTGCCAAGTTTAGTCTTGAATATGATGATTTTTGGTGCTTGGTCCCAGCTCTTCAAGCATCAAAAGATTTATTAAACAGAAATTAAGAAGCATCCAGCAAAGAGGAGAGAAAAAAACATACTTTTAGAACTAGTGTGTTCAGGAATCTTGAATGTGCCATATTGAAAAGCTTGTAAAGCATACTTGAAAACTTCGTATATTGTTCTGTCCATTTTAGTTCTGTTTGTACATGCTTGAGTTTATATTCTTATTTATGACTCATCTAGGTTTGCCTACTTTGCTTTTTTTTTTTTTTTTTTATAAGAGTTAAACTACAGTCTTCCTAAATAACTTATGCTTGGAAGAGGAACAGTTTTGTCAATATGAAACATTTAACGCTCAGAGGACCATTCATCAATCGCTTTCCTCATTTTCCTTTTGTTTGATTCACTAATGAACAAATTGCCTGTATTTGGTTGATGTACACATGCTCATTTTCCACTTTTTTGGTTAGACATATTTGTTGCTGGTTTTGTTTCTTCCAAATCTGTCACAATTACAACTGATATGTTAATTAACTTGCACATTTTTTTTTCTTGCTTTCTGAGATATTCATGCTTCTTATAAATGTTCTTAACTTTTGTTTCTTCTTGAACAAACTCGAGAGTGAAGGTTGACTGGCTGAGTCTATTTGAACGCAAAGAAGGGATGTCATCTCTTGGCAGCTATAAATTTAAAGCAGCTTTTATTGTAGATTGGATGGACATTAGTATATATGGCTACTTGTGACGTGCGAAATAATATCTCCAAAATCAGTTCTATCACATTGTAAATGAGGGATATTGTTAGTGTATATGCCTGTTATTTTGATTGCTTGTATACATCACAAGTACTTGGTGTTTATTTAAAGACTTCACCTCAGGTAGTTATGGTTTCCTAGGACAAATTTAGCAGAGCTTGATGATAAGTATACATAGAGTGCTGTTCTTGCATCTAAATGTGCTATTAACTTTAGCATGGGAAATCTGCATGTGTAGATGTTTCTCCAGCAACTATAGTTTCTTCCACTAGTAATATAGATTCTGTGGTAAATGTGAAGAAACGCTCTTTGTATAGCGTTTTTGAACAGCCAATATCAGTTTGACGCCTTCACATATTTGTTGGTATTCTCAGACATGACTCAGTTCATGAATTTGGATTTCTGCCTTCATTTGAAAGAAAATTGGTGCCCATATGTGAGCAAACTATGTTCATAGCAATTTATATTTCCTTTTTTTTTACCCCCAAAATAGTGTCAAAAATTGTTTGAAGTTATTGTTTGAAATCTTGGATGGTGTTAAATTCTCAGTACATATTGTAAGACTTTCTAGTTTGGGTACTGAGAATACCTCACTACTTTTTAACTACTTTTCATTACTATTTAATATTTTATCATTATTTTTTTACTATTATTTACAAAATACTTGAGAATACCTCATTTACCCAAACGCTACAGAAAAGTCAACATACTCAACTTGACATATTTTACACAAAAATAAGTTTTTACATTATATTTTAGGAGTCCCTCAAATATTTTTATAGGAAAATATAAGTGCATGAAAGGATTACCTAACCAATTTTTTTTTATTTCAATTTTTTTTGGTTTGCTTGAAATAACCTAGGCATTTTACAATTAAAACTCGGATCTCACCCTTCAAATATCTGGTCAATATCATTTGGACCAAAACCAATAGCATCATGTGTTCTCAAAATAAAATAAAATAAAAAGTGTCAGAAAAATTAATTATTTGTCATATTTCACAAGCCCCACCACGTTTTACCCTTCCTACTCCAAGCAAGTCACACGCATCATCTTAGAGGCATGTGATGTCCAATCGATCACACTATACCGGTTAGGGCTGTGTAAAAATACGAAAATTCGATTTATAATCCGACTTTGCTCTGACTTTCCATGGTTGGAGTTGAAGTTTTTTTTTAATTTTTAAAATATAGAATCGGATTTGTGTCTTGATCGACTCCAATTCCGACTCTAGTATACATGGGTTATAAAAGTATGTGGTATTTATATATTAATTATATATACTCATATAACAAGTCTAGACTTTATATAGTTAAATCTAATATTATACTGATATGTGTTAATAATTATTGAATAATATACTTATTACTTATAATATAATATAAATAGACTAATTGCCTAGTACATAAAAGCATCATATTATTACTATCATGTGTAGTCAAATATAGAGATAATATATTTGATTAGCTAATAGTGCGTAATATATAATAGTCTAGTATAATAAGTTAATAACATGTAATACTGTAGTATAATAACATGTAATTAGACATTAGTGAATTGGTAATTGTTAATAATCAATACTAATAATTAAAATTGGCTTAAAAAAAAGAGTTTCTATTCTCAAATCGGTGTGTAAAACATATCATCTACATAATTTTATGATAAAATTTGATTTGTAAGATTAAAATTTTAAAATTTATTTTTAAAATCAAATTGTGCCACCTAAGTCGTATGTGGTGTAGAAGTCTTAAAATAACAGTACTCTTAAATCCAAAAAATATAAAAAGGCTTAGGGTTAAAATAAAAATAAAAATTAAATTTAGGAGCCCAAAACTGCAGTAGCCCAGCAAAAAGCACAACCCAGCCCAAATTCAAACTTGGTACAACTTTAGGTTGTCTAGTCGGCGTAACAAAAAATCTATAATAAATAAGTAAACTTGCAAACCCTGACAAGTACTATTGTAACTCTAGTGGAAAATACCTTTAGATTCGGCCCTCGGTTCTCTTGGTCGAATCCCCGTGCTGACAGTTTTCCCCCTTTTTGGGCAATTTCTCCTCGTCGTCTTCAACCTCAAAACCATGGAGCAAGACCAATCTTCTTCAGGTCCAAGGAAGGTAGCAATGTTCTTTTTTGTAATTTCATTTCCTCTCCTGATTCTATCAGAATTCTAATTGGGATTTGAGTTCTGAATTCTTTGCAATACAGTCTGATAAAATCTGATTTGTCTCTGTGCAGCTAAAGTTTGCGCCCAAAGCTCCACCTCGCAGAAAGCCCAAACCCACACCACCCAAAACGTAACAATTCCCCTACATTTGAGTGTTATACGTGGAAATTTTGTTTAATTTTGTTTTGACTTAATTTATACTATATTTTAATGCAGTGAAGTGGGTGACGAAGATGAAGAAGCCGAGCATGCCCAATATCTACTTCGTCGCTTCAATGTGCGTCTTTCTTTCCAACTTAAAAGCATATCGGTTTGTTTGCTTTTAATCACAATTGTTAATTTTTTTTGTAATGGGATGAGACTCTAGAAAGTTACGTATTGCTCATTCATTTTGCACCGAAACTTTTTGTTTCGTTTCGTTTCGTTTCGTTTCTAATTCATTTAGACCTTGTTTGGTTGTATAGCTCGTATGAGTTGAGGTGAAATATGTTGTTGAAAATTAAATAAAATATTATTATAATATAAGTTTTTAATTTTTGTTTTTGAGATTTGAAAAAGTTGAATTATTTATTATATTTTGTGCGAGAGTTTGAGAAAATTGTAATAATTATATGAGATGAGATGAGATAATTTGGTTTTGTGTAATCAAACCCGGCCTTAAAAGGGTCAAATATTCATTTTTGTCAGTCAAAAAATTAGGAGGACAAGCTATTTAGGAAAAAAATCTTTTTAAAAAAAAAAAAAAAAAATCTTTCCTATAAAATTTTCGCTATTTGAATCCTATAAAAAAAAATCCACATGTTTGTCTAACCCATCTGCTTGTGGCCGTGGTATGGTTGGGCAATATTGATAACTTTTGATTTGGTTAGTTTTGTCAAATGCCTGAAATAATTCCATACACAGAGCCTCGAAGCTGCACTATTTCATGTTATCTTTGTTTTTAGGCTTAGGGAATGAGGGAATTTGAACGCCAGTTCTCACCCTTGAGACACTGGGAGCAGTGCCACTTTAACCAAAGGTCACTGGTCATACTACTATTTGTAAAAGTGTTGGCTCAGCCCTGAAACCCATTGTTACCATTAGCCTAGAGGTCTTGTGTCAAGGCTCGAGGCTCAAAAGAAGGACTACTTTTCATTTGTTCCTGCATTTTCATTTAAATGATAGGTTTGAACTTTGAACCCAAAAGGTAAAAACTAAGAAATGAATTAATAAATTAATGTGCTAAGGAAAAAAAAGAATTACTAATGTATTGTTTCTCAACACCATCATCTGTGAAAGAACAGGAGTTGACTCTTACTCTTCTTTTTATTTTTTATTTTTTTCCTTTTTGCTTCCTTCCTTTTCCATGGTGGAAAACCCATCTAGCAACGATGTAATCTTGGTTGGCTATGATTATGAGCTTCTTTCAAGTAGACATTCTATTGGGTCATTTCAATGAGATACTATCTGAGATCAGCATTGGCTCCCTTTTTTACAGGAGAACCTTGCGAGACGGGGACCTAAAGACGAAAAGAAATGTAATTTCTCTTATTCTCTACTATTATTACTTTCTCAATATATTGCCACATTCTTAAGTTCTTAATGAGGTTGGTGATTTTTAGTACTGGTGTTACTATTTTCACATTGAGTTATGAAAGGCTCTCATCCTCATGGTACAACTCATCAGGATTAGGGAATCATGCACTAATTATGTGGCAGATAGAGTGCCTTTTAGACTATTATGATTTGAGTGAGTGTGCATTTTTTTTTGCAATTGGAAAAAGTTCTAGAGAGTCAGGCATATGCCCTACGTGGTAGAGGTAAGAAGGAAATGGGCATTCAAAATATAAGAATTTCTACTCTTATGCAAGATGTTGAAATATTGGCATTTTTCCTACTTGGCAAGATTGCATGTTCTATATTTTATTACATCAGTTACACCTTCTCATTTACCTATCCATTTCCCTACTTTACATTAGAGATTATCAAGCATCTGCTTACCCATCTTCTTAAGAATCCATTTTGGTAGTCACCATGTAGAGACGGAAATGTGTTGTTTGTAAAAAGACCCCAACATTCAGTGGCTGATATAGAGATGGCAACAAAATTGCTGTAACTTGAATTTCTCAGTTTTTAGAAACATCTTTAAGAACGAATAAGCTCACTGGTTTATCACATGGAAACTGATTTTTTCCCCTTGCCTAAGAGGTAAAACATGAATTAAAGCCCATTTCTTTTAGGTTTTCGTTATCTTATACCCATTGTTCAATGGAGGACCTCATACATCTTAACTTGAGAGCCAAATAACAAGATGACATTTCAGGACACAAAATTGCTTCAGGAAGTATGTAAATGAAATCGAATGAATGTTGTTTCTAAATTGCACCTTTAGGATTTGATAGACTAGTATGGATTTCAATGTACATGTTCCTTAAGTGATCAATGGATAATTATATACTTTGAAAATTCTGGGGTCCATAGAAAGTTAATATCAAGGATTTGAGGAGCGTGGCTGGGCAGAAGTTATAAAACAAAACAAAATATATAAATTACACCTTTACACAGTGGACTTGGACTTGACTCAAGGACGTTAACAGTTAGTTTGAACCATTCCACTTAATGGAGGTAAATGGCGTGCATTTGATGGGGCTGAACTAGCTGGGAAAATTCTGTATGTATATGAGGAAATGTGAATCATCATCATCATTTTTCACTATTGTATATCCAGTTTTCATCCCATGTTTGGTTGCAAACGTGCAGCTTCTGTTCAGGTTGCATTTGGTCCTGGAGTTACGCCATCAGGTCTGATAAGGAAATTTGGTGTTTCCAAGGATGGTATTGGTGGTAAAAGCAGTGGCTCCAGCCCCAAAAGTTCCGATTATGGGAAAGCTCTCTTATCTTCACCTTCAGCTGCCAATGAAGATGGAAGGGATGTATGCTCTGCAGATCCTACCAGTACAGTGCAGATTGTCAAGAAAGAATATAGAGAACCCTGGGTAAGAAATTGCTGCTGTGCACATCTCTCTCTCTCTCTCTCTCTCTCTCTCTCTCATACTTGCGTCTGATTCACTGATGCTGCAGGATTACCATAACACTTACTATCCTACTACTATTCCATTGAGGAGGCCTTACGCTGGAGACCCAGGTATGCTTTCAGATGCTTCTACAAATAATGACTCCAATTTCAGATGAACATCGAATATTTGTAGTTGTGACAAAGGATAGGTTGTCTTTGTCACTTATGGGTGACCTTAGACACTTGTCAGGGATGGAACCCTTGCACTTTTTCCATAAATGAAAAGTGCTTTTCCTGCTAAACATGTTTAGTTCTCATTTGCACCTAGAAGCATGCAACTTAACTTACAGAAGACCCTGCATTCGGTGGGACTGATATTGATGCATACTTCACATTGGCATTCTTCGCTCCTTATCATATTGTTAAGGTAGGGAGAAGGATGCAAAACTGAAACTCTTGCTGCCACCCGAAGGCTAAAAGCCACCAATGTGAGTAAGTGAGGAATCTTGGCATTAAAAAACTACTATATCGAAATAATTCTAATCTCTGCATCTCCACATTCAGTTTAATTGATAGGAATACTTAACTCCGATTAAAATGCCCTTAAAGTATTATAGACAGATAAAAGCTACATTCATAAGTCCCTAGATTAGTAGTCAAAATATATAAAGACTAGAATAATTGCTAGTATGCCCCCTCATTTTCTCTCTCATTTAGACCGCTCGTGTATTTATTTATTTTTTTACTTATTGATTAAGGAAGTGACTATTAGTGTATTGATATATATATTTTTTATTTTTTAAAAATATTTAAAGATGTTAAAAAAATGTGAAAAGAAAAAATGAAAAAAATAAAAAAGATGAATTTTGCCTAGACGGCTCGCCCAAGGCGGCAGCCTAGCATCACTCTAAAGACTAATGCACATATCTCCACTAAAGAATTCCAAAAACATCACAAAGACTGTTATTCTATATTAGCGTCACTATTAGGCTCTCTGTGAAAAGAATGAAAAATATCTCACAGCCCAGAAATTTTGGCATCTGAAATGATAGAGATGCCATTACTCACTGAACTACATTTCCTGGAAGTTTAATCAAACACGCTGCATTAGATGTATATACCTATCATGCCAAAGGATAACCAAAGGTGAAGATTCCTCTTGTATCAAAGGATTTTGTTCACGTGGCAAATGGCACTATGTCAGCCATTATGTTAAGTTTCATCAATAATGTTTAGCATGATTTTTTCAGTGATTCCCATCAGAATTTTTACCAAAGTCCATAATGTTAAATGACATTTGCACCTTTTGTTTTAAGAACTCCTTGATGAGGCAGAATTTGGGGAGGCTGCTGCAAATTCAGAGTATGATGAAAATACTATAAGTCCTGCTTCAGACCTTGGGCTGATGGTAATCAGATTAAAAAAATGTTAAAGATAATGTCGAAAATTTAGTAGAGCAACATATTAGCCATAGCTATTGACAACAAACTGGTGATTGGTGATAGGCGGAAAATGAGGAAGAAAAGATGTTTTTCTTTAAGCTTCCAGCTAGTCTGCCCTTACTCAAGCGATCAACTAGTAGAAAGGGCAAAGAGAAAGTTGAAATTGATTCGTCATTGGATAGCGGAGGTGTTTCAAAGAAGGGCTGCAGTTTGGAAGAGTTGCCTGGTGGATATTTGGGCAAAATGCTGGTATACAAGAGTGGAGCAATCAAGTTGAAGCTGGGAGACACCCTGTATGATGTGAGTCAAATCAGTGCTTTCTCCAAGCTAAACACAAGCACCAGTTAAGTGTGCTTGCACACACCATCACTCTCTTGTTTACGTTACATGCAGCAAGAAAGCTAAGCCATATTTCTTTTGCATAAGAACTCCAGTAATTTCTTGCTGGTGTTTCCAGAAAGCTTTATATGTTAATTCTGCCAATGATCAATTCAGATATATGCCAGTTTTAAACGGCATACTGAGGAAATTCAAAGTTAATCATGTTCTGTTGATCTTCTCATGAGAGAAGAAAATCCGCCCTTATTTACTTGTATTCTTGAAGTAAACCCCCCCCCCCTCCCCGGCCCCAAGTTTTTTTTTTAACCCTTCTGTCGTTGCGAATCACTTGATATATCATGTATTGTTTACTATTTCTCTGTTAAAAAATGCAGGTTACACCTGGTTCAGATTGCGTATTTGCTCAAGATGTTGCGGCAATCAACCTTGCAGAAAAACAATGTTGTGTTCTTGGAGAGCTTGGCAAACGAGCTGTTGTTACTCTTGATGTTGATTCCTTGTTGGATGGTGTGATCGACTTGGGCTAAATGCCTGAAATACAAGTTTTGGCTTTATGGCGGGAGAACCTTCAACGTTATCAACCTAGTATTGGCGCACATATGTAGAGAGAGATAGGAGTAAATTTGTAACTATAATTGCTGACAAGGTAGCTTGTAAAACTCCTTTTGCTGACCTCTCAATGGCTTCTCTATTTTGCAATTTTTTTTGTAAAATAGAGAACAATATGTAAAATCAATGTAAAATACAAGTCACCTAGTAGGGAAAACCACCTATCATGTCATCAAATTATAGGCCAAGCATTTTTTTTTTTATTGGCACCGAATGTCCGAGAACAAAGTCCCAACTAATCTCGGGTGTCATCAAATTATATGTCAATTATTTGCGTAAAAAGCAACCACAATATTGATAATTACCATTGATGCCAATATTATATTCAAGATTACAAAAAAAGCCAAGACCTTTTACGAACATAAACAAGCTACAACTACCACGTTAGTAGGACTCCCTGAGCTCCTGGATCACTTCATTATTCAGAGCAGCATTCCAAACTGCTTTGTCTGATGATAATGGTATGACCATTCTCTATACAAAAAGTACCCCTATTAGAAACATATATCACCTTGATAGAGAGAAGAAATATCCCTGCATGACTTTACTATAGGTAAATTTAGAGAAAAAGTATGAAGAAAACAACTATAACCACTCTGTATATCATCAGAGCAAGATTACAAGCACTACCAATTATGTGTTAAGAGTCCCCAATTCACAAGCATGCATGCATGCAATAGCTATTCTTGTACCATACTTACAGATGATGAGTTCTCTTGATGTGATTCGGTTTACCTGCAATCATACTTACAGAGAGTGTAATGCTGCTGCCGATAGCCAGGCGAAGATTGGTGCAAAAGGTAGAACAATATCTGTTTATTCTGCTGCAGAACTACCCAGGGAGACGAGAGGATTTATTAGACTGGATAAATGTGGTTTGCCGTATATAAGGGGAAAGTAGCTGCAGCTTTACTCGGCTCCTTTTTACTTTCTGCTGTGCTTTTGCCTGATGTTGGTTATCCTTACTTTAGTCTGATGTTTCTTTCAGTTTATGGTTTTAATAGCTTATATTTTTTATGCTTGGATGTGGTGTTTCTCCAAGTGTCAGGAGTTTAGCTAGTGTCTTGTTGGTCCTGGTTTGGTTGGGTTTCTTTTATTGTTTGTTTGGATGCATGGGTTTTATTTGTAAATCCGTGTGTCTTTTTGTTTATTACGGTATTCTTCCGTCACAAATGAGGGTTTATTAATAAATTTGAGACGGAGCTGCAATATGGATGGCTACCGGCTCTTATTAAAAAAAAAAAAAATCGCTATTCTTGTACCAATCCTTATTTTCAATGACACAAGTTCAATATACAAAAACAAATGGTAGAGGATATCATTCAAAGACAAAAATTTTCCCCATTCATAAAGTCTCAATTTTCATTGCTCTTCAATATTCTCCAAAGCTACAATATTCCTTCTCAAAAGAACATACTTTTTCCGGAAAAATTCATTTTAATTGCATCCAAACAGATTACATGGAAACCTTGCTTTGGTGTACAAGGGCAATAGTATAAAAGGCACCTGAACAGATGGCTCGGTCTGCAATAAATGAAAAGCATCATAAACCCAGTCGGCTCCATGCAGTTGGAACCATTGATCTAGAATTCCAGAAAGAGAAATGCAAAGACCGTTCCATCCAGATGCAGGTGAAACGTCTTCCAGATAATGAAAGAATTTTCATATTGAAACCACCGTTCAATTAAACTTTTTCGTTCATGGAGAACATCTCATTCTTCCCGGCCACGAGTACTGAAGCAATACCAAGGATCGCCCAAGTAGCCATGGAGCCTCTATACCGGAAATCGTACCATAAAAATAATCGCATCGCTTGCAGTAGCTTGGGTAAAGATTAACAGCTAGGCTATGAACAAGGGGAAGATGAGAAGAGGGACCATTAACACATGATCAACGTTTAACACTTTGCCTTCTTACCAATGTTGATTTCTCTTGCAGAAAGCTAGCTTCATAACCACCTTGATCCTCCATTTAGGGACCTTCTCTCTAAGCAGTATGCAGTTAGCTGCCTGAGTAGGCCTTTCAAAATAATGATTGGAAGCAACCATGCGAGTCTTTCAAGTTGGGATTCGTCGACAAGATCACAGCATTCACCGTGTAAGCCATGTGACTATTCAAGCAGATATCCAACTGATGACTCCCACGCACGGTTGTTCATATGCCAAAAAGGCAACACAATCCGAGAGAGAGGGAAGGCTCAAAATTACTAATGCGATAGTAAGATGAAATGAGATAATTTTAAATAAAAATTAAATAAAATATTATTTTTTAATATTATTATTATTTTGAGATTTTAAAAAATTAAATTATTTATTATATTTTGTATGAAAATTTAGAAAAATTATAATGATTAAATGAGATAAGATAAAACCGTTTCTATATCCAAACAAAACCTAAAAATAAGGATCATTACCGTTCATGTTTAACGCCAAAAGATGTGTTTACAAGAACAAAACAGAAATTCTTTCCCCCGTGTTTGTGTTTGCTTGCTATGTAAAAGTGACGAGACCAATTGAAAAGATGCTTAGAAAAAAAAACATGTTTGAGGGATGTTGTTTTTGGTATTTGTCACTAAAGGTATTATTTATTTATTTATTTAGTTTTTGTGTAAAAGGTGGATCAGTACACGAATAATTAGATGAAAACTATGTTTAGCCAGATGAATTTATTTGAGGATTAAAAAAATGAGTATATCGAAATTTGAAGAAAATGAAAAATTTTGGTTGGCAAACATGATAAAATTATTTTTGCTTACTGATAGTAGTTTTTTATACACAAAAAGTTAAGCTATTTTGATCAAGTTTTCCAACCAGAATTTTTTTATCGTGTTCGTTACGACTGATTATCATGGCCTGGATTGATACATAGCATCCTAAAGAGGTTAATGGTAAACAATTTTTGCCATCAGAACATGAAGAAACAAAATTAGAATTCATAAACATGGTCTCGAAGCTTTCGTTTATCCAGCGACAACCTAACTTGCTAAAAAGAAACATTATCTAGTGAGTACTACCTATGGTATGGATAATAATTTACATTTCTAAACTTGGAGTGTGACCATCTCTAACCTTGAAGTTCTCAATGAGCATGTTGTGTTCCAAGAAAATTTCTAAAAAATCTTTTTTTTTCCCAGTATCATAAAAAATAAGAAAATCGGCGAGATGTTCAATTATATATATATTTTTTTATTGGTAAACAAGATTTTAATGATCCTAAGAATAGGCAAGAGCCCAAGTACACATGACATATACAAAAGCAATACCTAGGTGTGATACTCTAGTGATACAAGAAAATTAGAAATTCATGAATGTTCATCCATTAAAATCAATTACAATCGACTAATCGAACAAAGTATTAAAAATAAAATTCTAAGCTCATCCATTGATTGCTCATGATCTTTAAAGCTTCTCTCGTTCTTCTCCCTCTAAAGACACTATAGGTAGCAAATCAATATCGTCTTTCAAATTATGGCAATCTGAGAAATGCTTTGGCCTCTCTATGAAGCTAAGAGATCCATCACCTTTCTTGGCATTACTCAAACTATGCCTACCCTATCAAAGAAGCCATTCCACAAGATCGTGGCAATCTCAAAATGTTTTAGTAGGTGATCAACGGACGCTCTTTTTGCACATACAACAATCCAAGACTCAAAAAGCTTATCTTCAATTCCCCCTCATAGGAATAGAGTATACTAGATTATAGAATTTGAAGAATGCGTTGGCTTTCCAATCTTGGGTGACTTTAAAAAATGTGACATTCCATTGGAGAGTGCTATTGGATTGATCTAGCATGTCCACAATCGAGGCTTCCTTCATTCTCATTGTACCATAGAATTATGGATAAGATTCTTTGAGTGCCCTTTCACCACATTATATATCATGCCTCTGATTATGGATCCATCACCCACATCAAAATGGGCATATCAAAAGTATGTACTCCATCCTCTTCTGATGTGATTCCAAAGGCCCACCCCTTATGGTCCACTCGTCTCTTTCTAACATCAACCTCCCCTGCTCTACCGTACTTTTGAATTTACAACAGTTCTCTAGAAAATTCCCCATTCTAGGTAATATCCAGACATCCTTACGAAATTAGGAAACAAACTATGGCCCATTTTGCTGGATGAGATTTTGGCATTGTTTTTTTTTTTCGTAGATGAGATGAGTTGAAATAAAAGTTAAAAGTTGAATAAAATATTATTAGAATATATTTTTTTTAATATTATTTATGTTTTGAGATTTAAAAAAGTTGAATTATTTATTTTATTTTATGTGAAAATTTAAAAAAGTTGTAATGATTAGATGATTGTTTTTGTGAAAGTGAACTAGGCCTTAAATACATTGTTGTGACAAATGGAGATTTTAAGATTGTTAGGAAGTAGAAAAAAGATGAAAAATAAATTTCAGCAATCAAACAAGACACTAAGATTTAAGTGGCTTGGCTTGAAGAAAAACTTACATCCACTGACGAAGACAATCTCAAAAAATTCATAATCAAAAGATGGAGTACGTAACAAGTAACTTAAACCCAAAGCCCCAATATATCCAAGCCTCACAATCTTATTACAGAGAAATAATCAATTGGCTATATCACTCTACGTATATCATTTGTGCCTCTGCTATCTGCTCTATGCTATCTCAACTTTTAATTGCATAATATTAGACGAGAGTTGCACATTTTAGACTTGAGGTAGACAAAGCATGTCAAGCTTTAAATTAGATAGAAACATCAAGTTTTGCACCTAGGAGTCATAGGGTTCTCTTTTGGGTTGCAAAGCATGCTTGAAAATGGCTTCCTCTTGACATAGAAACACAAGCCACTTTAAACCCCCCCACCCCTCGACAAAAAAAGAAAAAAGAAAAAAAAAAAGAAATCTCCTTAAAGTTTCTCCATTCGGTAAGCTACCTTGGAGGGAAGTGGAAACAAAGATAGGAAGTAGATTGGTATATTGGAGAGGGTACTCTTAGTAAGTGTAACTCTACCACCTTTGGATAAGTACAACATCTTCTAACTAGCGAGTGTCTGCTTCATTTTTCTAGCACATCATCCAAAATTGATATTGACCCAATGGGAGTCCAAGGCATTTCATTAGCAAACAAGAAATCATGCATCCAAGGATGGAAAGTATGACTTTCCACATTATGAGCATGCCCCCCTTCAACTACATTTGACTTGGCCAAGTTCACATTCAATCCAGAAACAACTTTGAAGCATAGAAGAAGAAGTGCCCTTAAGGCTCGAATAATACAGTCAAGGTTGGCCTCACAAAACATTACGGTATCGTCGGCGAATAAGAGAAAATATATATATTTTTTATAAGTAAAAGTAAAACTTTATTAATAGAAAAATGTATAGTCTAAGTACATAGGAAGTATACACAAGATAGAAGATTACCTTGTCTCAAACTCCGGGAGCTTTGAAAGAAACCTCTTGGTGTGCTATTAACCAAGGTAGAGAAAAGTTAAACTATGCAATCTAATCTTTTTTTTTTGATAAGTAAAAGTAAAGCTTTATTAATAAAAAAAGGTACAGCTCAAGTATGCAAGAAGTATACACTGGATTACGCCTAATTCCCACTAAATACTAGTAATGGATACAAGCAAATTATGAAAACTGTCCTCATTACCAATTATGGTAGAAGCCCACTAAAATAATGTGTTAAAAAAGAATATCTTTAGCTCATCCAAGGAACGCTCCCAGTCTTCAAAAAACCTATTCTTTTTCTCCATCCACAAACACCACATAATACAATGAGAGATCATTTTCCATATAGCAACAATGCGAATACTACCGCTAATACCTGTCTAGCAGTTTAGAATATTCATAACTCTTCTAAGCATAACCCATGCCACACCGGTCCGGTTCAAGATCTCATTCCACAAAGACCAAGTCACCTTACAATGTAATAATAGATGATCTACGAATTCTCCATTTGTTCTTACACATAAGCACTAATTCATAATGATAAGACCACATTTCCTCAAATTGTCAATGGTGAGGATTCTCCCAAGGGATGTAGTCCAGATAAAAAAAAAAACAAAAAAAGCAACCTTTGGAGGAATCATACAATTTTATATACTTTTCGAGGGAAACCAATGATCATTAGAAAATCCCAAAATGACCTTGTAATAGGAATGCACCGAAAACCTTTTACTCCCATTAGGAGTCCAAATCATCCTATCCTCCACCATATTACCAAAAGACATATCATACAATGGATAAAAGAAATTAGCAAACGTTCCAAGTTTTCAATCTTGAGCCGCTCTAAAAAATGGCATTTTAATGGATAGAGCCATTGGAACACACTAACAAGTAAGCCACCATGACCTCTTTGTCACTAGAAGCTAGGTAAAGAGTGGGAAAAATATACTTAACAACCCTTGCACAACACCAAACATCGTGCCACAAATAAACACCATAACCTCTCCCAACCACCAGTCTGAAAAAGTGGAGAACCTTTCCCATTCGAAATGAATATTTTTCCACAACCCTAAACCATAAGCCCCCTGACTTCATTAGAGCACCAGTCCCCCCATACTCCCATATTTTTAAATCTATAACTACTCTACAAAAAGCCTCCCATCCTAATGATATCTTCATAATGATTTTCCCAAGAGTGCTTTATTGAAGACCCTCAACTTATGCACCTTGAACCACCACAAGGTATTTAAAAGCAACTTTATCTCAACTAACAAGATGAGATTTGGCTTCCTCCCAAATAACTCCCCAAAGAAAATTGTGGAAAATTTACTCACCACACTTGTAAGTAATGAAAATAAAGAAAGAAAATATGTAGGGGGTTAGATAAAGTACTTTTGATTAGAGTATTCTACTACCATTTGATAAATAAATTCTTTTCTAACCTGCCAACTTTCTATTGATTTTTTCTGACACAACCTCCAAATAGATTTCGCCTTGAAAACAACTCTCAACAGAAGGCTAAGTTATTTCAAGAGAAGTGAAGAAACCTTACAGCCAAAAATGTTTGGCAACCATTGAAAATTATTCACTGAACCCACAGGAATCATTTCGGGCTTTAATAAATTCATATTCAGTCCTGAGACAACTTCAAAACATAGCAATAGAGCCTTCAAATATTGAAAATGACCACGATTCAACTAAAAAAAGAGTAAGGAATCATTAGGAAAGATATGGTGAGAAGTAGCAACACCTCTTACTGAAAAGCTAGAAAGAAAACCTCCATTAATAGCTACACCCAACATACGGCTGAAGGCATTCCTAAAAATGGCGAAAAGGAAAGGGAAAAGAAGTTCCTCTTGTCTCAATGTTCTAGAACTGTCCCCACTAGAACTCCTTTCACCAATACCAAAAAATGGATACTAGAAATACAATGCTTAATATAGAAACTTTCTCAAAACCACACCTCCAAAGTAAGTAACACAAAAAGTCATAGTTAACATGATCATATGCCTTCCCCATATCGAATTTGCATAGGATGCCAGATGATCCCACATTGATTCTACTATCTAGACATTCATTAGCAATAAGAGTTGAATTCAAGATTTGTCTTCCATTAACAAAAGCATTCTTGGGTTTTGATATAATACTACTCATAACAGCATTCATGCGATTAGCAAGAACTTTAGAAAGTATCTTGTACACCCCATTAAAGAGACTAATGGGTCAAAAATATTTTACCACCACAGTCCCAACTTTCTTAGTAATAAGGGAAATAAAAGTCGCATTTAGGCTTTTTTTCGGACTTTCCAAAAGAATGAAGTTGGTGAAAAGCCTTCATGATATCCTCACCAACAACCTCCCAACAATCATAGAAGCAAATCCATAGAAAGCCCATTTGGATCCAGAGCTTTATCCTTAGTCATCCCATGAATTACATGAAAAACCTCACCCATCTTAAAATGTCTCTTCAACCAAATAGAGCTCGACTGATCAATAGCCTCAAAGGACAAGCCATCAAGTTTAGGCCTATGAGGGAATTGTTATGTAGGAATCTTCATAAAAATTGACAATATGGATCTTAGTGGCATCATGATCTGAATAAATTGGTCCATCAACTTGAAGCATCTCAATATCATTATTCCTACGATGAGAATTATTCATCCGATGGAAGAATTTAGTACATCCATCCCCTTCTTTCAACCAAAGGGCTCGCGATATCCATCTTCAAAAGATTTCTTCTATTAAAAGCACATTCTCAAACTTCATCGTGATAAATAATTTCCTACAAGACACCTCCACAAAAAGAGGAGTGCTCACGTCCCTTCTCTCCAAAACCTATAGATCCTCACAAAAAGGACCACTCTTGACTATCATTATGTCCAAAGACATTTGCATTACACATCTTCAAGTCGCTTTTTAAGGATTTGAGTTTCTCAGCCAAAATAAAACTTGGTGAGCCTTCTAAAAGTAAGGCTATGCAAAAATCTGACTTCGGTATGGACTCTGCACCATCGAGATGGAGTTGGAGTTGGATTCGGAGTTGATTTGCTATTTGATCGACTCTGACTCTAACTTTGACCTCTAACTTCAACAGTATACGTAGGTTAGAAAAATATTTATTATTTATATATTGATCATATATACTCATATAAAAAGTCTAGAACTTATATTGTGAAATTCAATACTATACTAGTATGCAATAATTATATATTAAAGAATAATATTAATAGACTAATAATCAATTATATGTACACAGTACACATCATAGTATTTCTATCATACATATTACATATGTTAGAGTAGATGAAACTTGACTAACTAATAGTGTATAATTTATATATTATAAGACTATCAATCTATTATCTAGATTCTAATAAAGTAATATGTAACTAGAAAAATGATGGTGTGTAATTGTATATATAGAACAATTTTTAATAATTATAAACTACACATAGCTCAATACGAGTAAATTAGTAATTGTTAATTTCCAATGATTCAATATTAACAACTAAACTTAGCGTTTAAAAGAACTATACAAATGTGACTTTTTTTTTATATATAAAAATGTTAAAGTTTAAATAAAGATCAAACTTAGGGTTTAGGAAAAAAACAAGGTTTAGAAACAAAAAAAATATTAGCTCAAAACCGCACCAGCCAAGCCCAAATTCATGCCCTAGCCCATTTCAACCTAACCGACGCCGTTTGGGTGACATAAAATGGCATCGTTTTGCTGGGCTGTTTAGTTCCTCAGCCCATTAATGAAAAGAATAATACTACTCATTATCCCAACTTCTATCATCCTATGATGTGTTATTAGATGATTGAAAATTATTTATTATATTTTACTTATGAACCTATCATCTAATGCCATATCATGAGATGATGGGAGGATGATGGAAGTTAAAGATGATGAATAGATTTTTTTTAATGAAAATAGAGTTGTTTTCCCCCACCCAAACTACGTTGTTTAGTACCCCATTTCTAACCCTAACCCCCCCGTCATCTAAAACCCTCATAGTGTAACTCATTCATCTCTCTCTCTCTCTCTCTCCAGTCTTCACTCTGGGCACCTCGTTGCCCAAAGCCCTCACTCCTTCACCCACCGGCCGCCACTACCTCTCACCGTCCGACCCTCCTCATCTAGTCGTTCCTTGCCATCATCTGTCTTCTTCATTTCATTGTCTTAGCCTTGCCTTTGGTGGATGCATGGATGGTGTGGAACTTGCTTATTAGTATATGCAAGGATGGTGTGGAAGTTTTCGCTACAAATTAAATTTATATTTTGGTCATATGATTGAATGACTTGGATATTGCCTCTTCTTTGGAGCATGATTTTGGGTGATTTTGTTTTTGTTGTTTTAATGATGGACTCAAATTATAGACTTGATCATTACAGAATGCAAATCCGACTTCGATCCATTATAGATAAGTAGGTGTAGGAGTCGGAGTCGGAGTTAGAGTCGGGTTTCCTGGATACCGACTCCAACTCAGTCGGTGCTCTACCCTAAATTATTGGTCACTTGATTGTCTCTTCTTTGCTAAGAATCATCTCTAGCTTGTGCTCTCTAGCTCAAGGTTGTGGAAATGGAGATCTTATGCAACTACTATAATAAACTCAGAGTCGGTACTACTCTACCGCAGCCCACATACCATGGTGGCTGCTGTAGAAACTCTCGACAATCTTCTAACTAGAATGCCAATTTAAACCACTTTCAAAGGTGGCCTCTCTTGGCCAATATAGAGTAGTCTATTGGGTAAGAACGAACTATGAGATCGAATTTGTTCCATTGTTCCCAATTTCTTCTCAGTGTATTTTCCTTTTTTTAGTTATTCATGCACTTTGGTCTGGATGTTTTGGAGTGAGTAGAGGGTTCCCAGAGAAAAAACAAAAAAAAACAAAAGTTGCCTCAATGAATGACTAGGCATGGTTTCCCATTTTTCAGTAATGAAAGATGCAGGGTTTCCATTATGTATAATGAATCTATACCTAGCCACATTAATGAAGCTCTCCAACTTTCTTTATAGTATCCATTAATATTGTTCCAACAATTGTACACAAAACATCACAACCAGTGACAAAGCAAAACATTACCATAAAGTAGTGGTTAAAAAAGAAGAGTACTAAATTTAGGCAGGTGTAAAGATTGATGGCAACCCAAGTCTCTCATATATAATAGCCTGCTGCACGCACAGCACTTCATCCATGGAATATCTAGTACTCATGTGAAAGTAATTAAAGAAAGCATGAAATAATTTCCACCGTCTAATTATCACTTTTGTTTGAACCCTTTTGAGAACCAAACTGGTTGTTCATACTACTCGTGCTGACTGGGTGGAAAAAGTTCTGCTTTTCCTGCCATTAAAGAATTGTAATAAGTTGTACCATTCTGCAGAATCTGTACACCCAATTGGTCTAAGTTATAAGTGCAGAAGTGCCTGTAATACTACTGCTTCTGCCACTGTGTCCATTAACAAAAGCCTAGTCTTCTTTTTAATCAAAATTAGAGAAATAAGCTTTCAACTATATATATGCATGATCTTCATCATCATCATCATCAAAGTGGCTCTAGTCCTGTGGTTGATCATGGTCATGTTTACCTAATAAACAAAGCAACCACTTTTCTTCTGTCTTTACTTTCCACCTTTATTAATTCATTGATCAAGTAATCTGATCCATTTGGATCTTTATAGGGGAGGACTAGACTGTTTTATAGAGTACATGTTTTTCTGGTATTGAGATTCTGAATTTGGCTTACTGAATTACTGAGTTTGGCTTAGTTCAAACAAAAAAAAAAAAAAAAACCTGATTATTTTGGTTGCAATAAGTGGAGGAAGAGGAGGACATAGTGTGAAAATCATCACTTGTCCCAAAAGCTTAAGCTGATGGAAAGATATAGATTTTATTATTTATTTGATATCTTAACACTTCCCTTCACGTATAGGCCAGACTCTATCAATGAATGACCCAATACGTAAAATATTTAATTAAATGAGATAGGGTGTAGAGTCATGGTTCGAACTCAAGACCTTTACTCTAATACTATGTGAAAATCATCAATTGTCCCAAAAGCTTAAGCTGATAGGAAAATGTAGATTTTATTATTTATTTGATATCGTAGCACATAAGAGTTGAAAAGGAAAAATGATCATCAGTTGATGTTTGAAGCTTTAGATCAGGAAAATCTCTTATCAGTAGTATTCCATTTGGAGAAAAATGAACATGACTTCGATCTTTTTATGATACAAGCTGCCATCTACTGAATATATATGGCTGGCTTCAAAGATGATATATGTTTCATATTCGAGGAGATATTTAAGTCATAATACATAGTTTAATTAAGTTCCAAAATATGTAGTATTGAAATCCCAGAAATTTAATATGACTTCGATCCTTTCTTATTTCATATTTTCTTCTCCTGTCACTTAAAAAAAAAAAAATTGCTTTAGTTTTTGACTAAGTTAATTTTAAAAAATTATTTTCGTTGCAATAATCTTGTGTCAATGGCAAATAGCATTTTGTTTGAAAATTTATTCATGATGATTTTACAGTCATCATGAGATTCTATGAGATCGAGCAGATGAAAGTGTTCTACTGATGGAAAAGTTCTTGCAGATCTCACTCTTTTTTTTTTCGGAGTCTCGCGCAGTTCATTTCAATTTTCAATCAGGACAATTTTATGAACTAGGAAATGAACTTTCATTTGTTGAAATACTTTATTGCATTTGATTTCAAAAAGTTGTTCCTTCTGAGTTTTAACAAAACCTAATTGATATGAAATAATACACAAAGAAGAAAAGAAAAGAAAAGAAAAGAAAGCAACAGTTCCATTTACTTCGAGTCAATGCCAGTGTATTAGAACAGTTAGATCATGAACTAATCTTTAGATTCTTAAACCCACACGGACTTGGATTAGGTATATATGTGTGTGTACACTGCAAAGAGGACTTTTGCTTAGAGAATTACCAAAAAGCAACCAACAAACATATAGATCAGTATCAGTCAAGATAGTGATGAAGGCTTACTAAAATGCCAAATCCCAAAACCAACTCTTTAGTCCAAAAGCCAAAGCGGGTAGGAAAAGGGTCCCACATAAAAGTTCTTATTTATTTTGCTCTATCCTTCATATTTTAAGTTTGAAATTCATTGACTCTTTTTGAGTATTTCCAAAGCATTGCTGGTGAGTAGTACTTGCTCACTATCACATGCACCATTATTGCTTATATGAAGCAACACATGCAACTTTATGATTAGGTCCTGTGTATGTTTATATATATATATAAGAGGGTAGTAGATTTGTAGTTGCTTCAGATATTTAATACTAAAACAATCCAAAATACATTATCCAGTACCCATATATTATTATATTGTATAAGGGAAAACCCAGAAATATATGTATATATATATGTATTAATGGCACAGAAGATTTCATGAGAAAGGTGTTGGGAGTTTACTTCTGCAACTCCAGTAATACCACTCAGCCTTTTTTTTTCTGCAACAGTACTAAGCAGAAAGCAATTGAGTAAAATTGTCCCAACCGCCAAGATTTTTACTGGCTAGCTGGCTTGCGAATTGATTAAAGCTTGATATGCTTGTAATCCATGCAACTTTTCTAATCATTTTTTATTTCTTTATTTGGTCTCTGATGGGTGGTGTCGGCTCAGCTAACTGCTGCTGTGCATGCAATCAAGTTTATATATAAAACCCTCATATATTATATATATATATATATATATATATATAATATATATATATATATATAGCTGACATAGGTTGGGCAGTTGCCCAGCAGCTTGCGCTTGATCCCAAGCAAAGAAAGCAAGTTGGCTTGGCCGAGATTTCTAGGCCAGTACGTCTTTTCATATTACTTCTCAATTTTCATCTATGGGGACCTTTTCATGAAATGAGTGCTACAAATATTGTCGGAGATTAGATGGGATTGATTAGATAGGAGATAAAATATATATAGAGAGGTTTTTTCTCTTCTTTTTTTTTTTAATAAAAAAATTCTTTTTTTGAATTAAATAGATTTTTTTTTAAGAAAAATGCTACTATCATTGAGAGTGACTATTGAGGATTCTCACCGATTACTATTTTTTTTTACCTAATGGTTAAAGAAGTATTTTTTAATAATTTTATGATTTTTTTTTCAAAAAAATAAAAATAAAAATTGACTGTTCAGTGAGACTTCTCAAGGGGTGCAGCATCACCCTTTTTTTAGAAGTTCTAAAAGTAATGTTTTCATTTAAGGGAAAAGGGAATACACTATAATTTTCGAATAGTTTGTGGGATGATTGTCGAAAAATATAATAGTTTGAGAGGTGATTATAAATTTGAAGATAGTTGGAGGAGGTTTTGTATATTTCTCCCATTTAATTTCTTGATGGTGAAGTAGTAAGAGAAATAGTTTACATATTTACAAGAGATAAAAATGTTTCTTTCTTAGTTGAAGGGGTAATAGGAGAAAGGGCAATTGAAGGAAGAAGAAGAAAGAAGAAAACAAAATCAATATTGGCTTTGAACTAAAATATTATGAAGGAAATAATTTACATCTTGAAAAAAATATGATTGATTTTGTTTGGTTGGATCTTAGTCAAAATTATATTGAAGAATACTACTAATAAGATTAATTATTCAGCTACTTGTATTATGCATGTTTAGGGTAATAGGCTCTCTTTTTTCTAAAAGATAAAAAATAAACATAAGATTTTTGCTAACATGGTATCTGTGAGGCACAAAAGATATATATTAATTGGTTTAAACAAAATGGTGTTAGGAATTTGGCATGGATATAATCATATAATGGGAGGAATAGGAGTAAGAAGTGTTAAGAAAATAAATAATAAAAATTTATCTCTTTTTATTAGTTTAAGTTTTTAGAATAAGTGGTAATTACACCTGATATCAGATGAAAGGTTCTGAGTTCGAATTATGACTTTACACTTTATCCTATTTAATTAAATATTTTACGTGTTGAGCTATCCATTGACGGAGAGTTTGATCCACATATGAGGAAGAATATTAAGATATAAAATAAATAATAAAAATCTAGCTCTTTTATCTGATTAAATTTTTGAAACAAATAATAATTTCACATAATAAAAAATATCCAATAAAGCCAATGTGAGGCATCTTTTATCTTTCAACTCTCAATAATCTGCTAGAAGTAGGAATGACAGAAGACAAAGGAGTGGGTAATCTTTCCTTGGAAGGAGTGTACTTGTCTATTTCAGCATCACTTTTGGAGGGCCAACTCCTTTCTCTTCACTCTCAAGTGAAGTCTCCTTCAGCTAGCAGTAGTACTCATTAATCATTATGCCTAATGAAAATTTAAACCTAATCTAATATTAATCTTTCGATCTTAGATTCTGAATTCGGGAGTCAACAGTTGGTTAGATGAGCTTAGAAACGATGCCAATGGAGGAGATACACAATTATAAACATAATAAAATAAAGGCAAATGGCAGGAAAAAAAAAAAAATGAAACACTGAAGTTTGTAGTTTGACACTAAGATCTATGCTCATAAAATCATGGGAAAAAGTTTCACTATAAATTGTTTATAGATTACTAGCGCTCATATGTCTTTACATCTACTACCAAGAGAAGGGAAAGATGAGAAAAAATAGAGGTCAGGATCCCGTGGAAGAGGTGGAGGAGAACCCTGAAAAAGCCGTCTAGACCTTTTAAGTCACTACAACAAAATTTGGTTTTTGGGACGATTTTTGTTTAGAACGAAATGAAAATTGTCCCAACAAATGAGATGTAGGGATGAAAATTAGAGTTCGTTTAAAAGAAAGATTGAAACATGTTGACCGTTCGAACACGGGTATATGTAGGGACGATAAATTTCGTCTCTAATAAAATAACAGTTCGAGTATGGTAAAGAAATTGGCTGGTTAAGCACAAGAAATTAATTTTCCGTTCAAACATACCACTTTACCGTTCGAACATGTAGATCATCAATGTTCAAACGTGGATAACAACGTTTGAACGGTTTTTTTTTTTTTCGTTCGAATGGTATATGTGTTGTTCGAACGTTAACATTAATTTTAATTAAATAATATGTAATAGAATCAACAGTTAATTTATAAAAAAATATTTAATTCATAATTAATTAAATTTACCAAACATCAAATATTGTCCATACCAAAAATAAGAGAAAATATAAATTAAAAATACAAAATACTAAGATCCTAACTCTCTACACACATCCTCGACTGAAACTAGGCGTGTCTCTAGCTGTGTTAGTCGAGTACAGATTGTGAGCTAAGTCTCAGACACGAGATCAATCTCCGTACGTAACTCAGAAATGGTAGCAATAATCTCTATACTTAAGTTGGAGAAGGCAGTCTGGAATCTGGATCTCCCTACGCACTGGAACGACCATCTCTGAAGTCTGTGTAATCTGGTCAGGAGTAACAGTGCGCGAGGCCTCAGGCTGTGTGGATGTCTCATTGGCCAATACTCTATGATCTGTCGGGTGTGTATCTCCGGCCTGAGTATTGATCGGCTCATCCCTAAGAGCATGATAACGAAATCTCGAGTGCCCCATGCTCCGTGATAGAGTGGAGGAGTTGATTGGTCCAATCGGCTCTTGTACACTCTTGGCAATATCTGGAAGACCGTGGCCTGTAGTAGAAATCGTGTGATAAGGATCCCAAACAGTAAAATATCTGTCGTAACATAGGAAGCCTCTAATCGAATCCTACTAAATATATAGCCCATTATGTCGATAGGCAACATACGAGCGATCTGTATCATAAACTTTGCCTGATCAATGTCAACCTTTGTCATATGCTGCCTCGGATCAATATTGTTGGCAATGATCAAGTTCATGATCTTGAAGAGAATCAGCCTATTTGATGCTCTTCATCCCATCATAGGGTGGAGCATCTGGACCAAAAACTAACTGTCTGACCTCATGGTCCGTGAGACCATCGATCTCATCTCTATCAGAGCCTTCATCCTCAGTCATCTCCCCATCAGCTATAAACTCCCTGGGCACCACGTTCGGATATGCAGTCCGCAAACGTTGGATGCCAATGAAATGAGCAAATCTGTCTGCTGAAAATATAAATGATGCTCCCCGTATAGTGATCATATATGCATCATCATCGTCTCGACTGGAGCCACCGAGCACTTTATAAAACTCAGTGATGATGTCGATGTATGAGATGAGGTGTTTAGAATTGGTGTCCAACCGTGCTCCACGAAGACAGATGCATGCCCCTCCTAGAAAAAATCTTGAAAGTTAGATATCTTCACTCAACGCTCCAATAACACCGTCTGGCTTGTAAATCTATCGCCACTAGTACTAGCGGAAGTTTTCGGTCTTGATCTGCTATGCTTCCTTCCCATAGAAGACATTTTCAACCTAAAATCTAAATAATAAAATTAAGAAAATTAGTTATAAAATATCAAATATAAAATAGTGACAAAATTATATAATGACTAAAATAATTTAAATTGTTTTACTCTTAAGCATTTGATTGAGTTAATTTAAAATAAATAACTAAATATTTTATAGAGTTAACAATACAATATTGTCAAGGTTAAGGCACTACTAAAGGTGTGACGTTGGAGAAATATCATAAAGTGAGTAAGATTGAGATTAACATTCTTGATGAACATACCGTAGGTGAGGGACAACAAGTAGCTTAGCTTACATCACATGTGGGTGCTTTATGCACCTTTGGCTACAAGTTCATGGCATAAAGTTTCGCAAGATGTAAATGAGCTTATAAAGAAATATTGTTTGGTATGTAATATTTAAATAATGAATTTATATTAATATTATTATATTTTTCTAAGTGATAATATATGTGTATATATTTTTTCGAGGATGACTTTGAATTAAATTTTGGTCTAAGAGATGAGTGTAAGACTGTTGATAAGTTTATGTGTAATGTATTTCGCAAGTATAAGGTGATGTGTCATGAGCATTATAATAAGTACAAGAACAAGGAAGATGAACACTAGCATCCTTTTAACGATGGCCGACCTTTTGTTTGAGAAAAATTTTGCGACATATTTGAGGATCTATCATATAAAATAAATTAAATAAATTCTTCACGTGTCCTATTTATAATTTTTGCTTACTAATATTTACAACTTCTATACAGGAGTGAAGTTCTATAAACAAAAAAATAGATCAAAATTGAAGATTCATCATCATGCATGCTTAAGATCTTTCCATCGTTTCTCTATGAAATTGATAATATACTTTTTATTTTTTTATTCTATATAGTTTGTTTTTTGGAGGTACTAATTTTAAAATTAATTTTATATCTTAACAATATTTCTTATAGCAAGAGTCAGACACCAATTATGATCTAACAAAATTATATGTTGCATCACATACTGATTATAATAGAGAGTGGACTCATCTTGATACTTGTGAAAATTATATAAGTATTATTATATGTTTTAATTAAATATATTTGAATATTTGTAATGATATTAATTCTTTATGTTGTGTGTAAGATAAAATAGTTGCCCTATGTGCTGAAGCTGCGTCAGATCAAAATTCCTCAACAAGTGATGTTGAAATTTTTACACAAGTTATGGGTCAACGTTAAGGATATTTGAGGGGTTTAGGTCACTGTGTAAAGCTTTCTAGCTCTTCCTTAACGTCAAGTACCTCTCCAGCGTTAGAGAATGCGAATTTAAGATTGAAAAATTGACTGCAAGACAGCATGAGTTATATGCTCAATTGGCGAAACAAGCAGATATGTGGGTGCACATAAAACAACAAAAAGAACAACAAGAAGAGTTCAGGAAAGAAATACAACTCAAAATGCAGATGCTTATACAATAGTTTAGCCAAGCAACTGATTTTCGTGTTTTACATAGATTTTGTGATTTAATTATAAAGTCCTATACGGATGATATTATTAGTACTATTACTATTTTATTTATTTAGTTTGGACTTATGACTAGTTTTATTTATATTGAACAATTTGTAATGTATTTTTTTAAATATTATTTAATTATGCCTATTTTATTTTAAATTTTTGGTTAAAATAAAACATTAACCGTTCTAACATCCATGAAATGTTCGAACATGATATATCGAAAACAACTGTTCGAACATTACATGATACCGTTTGAACGGCTGTTAACTGGCAAATCGCTCGATCTTTTCATTATACGTTTGAACATCTTACTCAATCCAAAAAAATATAATTTTTGTTGGATCATGAATTTGTTTGTTCGAATAATTTCTCATGTCTATTTGGTTAAACGAACTAGTATTGATCGACCACACATGTAGGATACGTTCAAACATTTTTTTGTTTGCGTTCGAACTCTTTTATGGGACAAAATTCAGCCGTCCCAAAAAAAAAATGGCCGTTCAAATGTGTTCGAATGGTCCAGTAAATTTTAGTATAGAAAGATATTTTTTAGATTGAAATTTTTATTTTCATCACAAAATACTTTAAGATAGTAATATTGGGACGACCTTGAGACATTTTATTTTCGTCCCAAAATCTTGAGACAACTGACATGATATTTTGTAGTGAGTAGCAGTCCAGTCATAATTGTTCTTCTTTTGCACATGTCTTGTTCTATTACATCTTTTACAAGTTATGAATGATGATAGGGTTTATTTACATGAAATCTATGGCCCTGTAACGTCCCCAACATAATCAAAATAAATGTGCTCAACTTTCATGCTCTTCTTCTACGTACTAACTTAGATGCTCAATACATATAATTTTTTTTTTTTTTTGACATGGTGGTAATTACAGTGTTCAACATGAATTTAATTTTGTTGTTTTAGAAACACATAATTTCATTTCTAAAAGGTAACTACTCCAACCAAGCTAGCTATAAAAGAAAAGACTGATCATCATGTACATAATGTGTTTGAAGTTGTTCATCAAATATCAACCAAAAAAGTGATCAGCATAATTGGCTCACACGTTATCGTGCACACCACAATCTAGCTAGCCCTTTTTGGTGCATGCACCTGTTTGCAGTTGAAAATTCAGATTATTATTTTTCTCTCCCTCATCCACAAACATTAAAAAACAAGAAGAAAAAGGAAGAAATGCTGAAAATCCAATCACACATAGACAAGTTACAGCTAAACATTGTACTCAACTACCGGCAGAAAAGAGCACAAAGCGCAGCATATATATAAATATATATATGCTGCAACTAATCTCAAAGTCAATTGGATTTGGCTATAAATATCATATATATTTTTGTAGCTGCTGCTAATAAGACATTCACGTTGCGGTTAGTGCGATGAGAGCCGGCTTCAATATCAAAGCGGCCGGCACTGTTTCTCACTATCTTTCTCGATCGGCCACCCTCCCCATGGCCATGTCTCTGCCAATTGACAACTTTGCCGTCGTGTAAAAAATTTATTTGCAAGTCTGTTTATTGATCTCGTGTTAGATGGGTTGCTAATATGAAGGAAAGTATGACATGACATGCATCGGCTGGCGTAAAAAAAATGTATTTTAATTATTTTTTTTCACATAATGAATCTCACGATAAATATTTGCGTAACATAACTCTATAATTTTAATTCATCTTGGACCTATTTGATCGAGTAATGTTACATATAGTCGTGTAGTACTTAAATATCGTACAATCACTTTAAAAAAAAAATAGGATCTACTATTAAAAAATTAATTTTTCTTTTACATAGATTTCGTATTTATTCATTTTTTTTTAAAGTGATTACGCGGCATTTACACATTCACTATTGCAACTATTTTTTCTCTTTTTTTAATTGTTATGAATTTTACAATAAATGATGCATTTATACACAAACTTATACTAATTAGCAGAACTCCAGAATGATAACAAAGAGTAATACATCCAGCCCTTCTTTTGTCTGTCACAAGCTAAAAAATATAGATATGAAATTAAATTAAGCACTGACAAGCCTAAGAAGCTTATACTAATTAAATATTTCACCCAAAAGCTTAGGCAGCTTGTACTAATTAATTAAATATTCAGGTATATTTATGAGGGGATTACCTATCCTATAAAGAGCAGATTCCCTTAGAGATTAACATAAATTCTTGCCTTTGTCTCTATGTCTACTTTGTACTTTGTAATATCTGTTTCAATTATAATTTAGAAGACTTGTAAATTAGGTATTTTCACCTCTCCAAAGCCATAATGAGTTAGATATCCAGACAATAATTTTGAGCTCTTTATATAGAGGGTTTGATCTTGCAAAAATGGCTTATCATGATCACTAGGACATGTAAATTCACAATATATAGATCATGAGTTTCAAATTAAATGATTTATATGCTGAAACAATAAGGAAATGCCATAAATTCTAGTTTCTTAATATTTAATTATATAAAAACAGAAAAAAAATCTTTCTAAAATTTATATACCCTTTGCGCCTTAAAAAGAATGTGAACTAGGAGCAATTTTTTTTGTTTTTGTTTTTGTTTTGGGGGGGTCCAAAATAGAGGAATCGAAACTATTTCATAAAATAACATCTAGTTGCATAGAAAATACCTAGGTGCTATAGCCATGAAATAAAAAAAAACACTAAGACCAGTTGGATAGTGAGATGAGATGAGATGGTTTTAGATGAAAGTTTTTTTTTTCCTTAAAATTAGATAGATCTCATAGATTAGATGTTGTTCAGGCATCGTTTAAAATGTGAGTTGAGATGAAAGTTAAAAGTTAAATAAAATATTGTTAGAATTTTATTTTTTAATATTATTATTGTTTTGAGATTTGAAAAAGTTGAATTTTTTATTACATTTTAAGTAAAAATTTAAAAAATTATAATGATAAGATAAGATGAAACTATTTTTATATCCAAACGGACCTAAAGCTGCCCAATTACCATTGTCATCAGAATCACCGCATAGTGTAGATGGCTAATTTCCATGTCTTTTGTTCTATCCACATAAATATATATATATATAGACATCTAAGGCTACCTAATTTATTGGATCTATGCTTAGAGAAACAGCACCATCACTTTGGCTCTTGCAGGAAAGATGTTATTCATTATTCTTTACCAAGTAAACATAACAAAGTATCGGTTATATGATTAAATTAATATAAAAGTAAACATATATAACAAAAAATAAAGGCATTCTCTATTTCTCTATAAATCTATCATCACAATCAGTCACGTGTGAACTCCATGCGTTGGTATAACTGTACAACTTCTTCTCTGCATTGTCTCGCTATGTTATTTGCTTTCTCTATAATTAATTAAGACTTCTTATACTTTCATACTTGATAATTAGACAACAAAACTGATCTCCAATGCTTACTCCGCTTCAGTATACAACAATGCATTTTCTATGTAAGACTCATGTTATATTAACTCATGCCTTAATAATCGCTCATTTTCTTGATTCTTAATAATAATAAAAAAAAATGAATAAAACATTAATTCAACTTGATTTGCCACTTTTTATACTATATATTTTTTTTTCTAATATTGCACTAATCAACATTACTGTAATGAGGAAGGTTATGTATCAGCTATTATTCACACACACCCCATACTTATAACTTTTTCATAAGGTGTGTGAATATATTTCATAAAATATGAAGGTATTTTTCATAGAGTGCGGAGTGATAAATAGTAACTGATGAGAAGAATTTTTATAATGTAATAGGATTAGTAATGGAACTGTCGAACCTATACTCTTTTTAATTATTGCAACCTGGCTAATGAAAAAAAGCCAACGCTTTTGAGAAATTACTATCTCAATTTCATCACCAACCAATAAGCACACCAAACTACTCAAAACGCCCATAGAATAGCCAAGATAATTTATATTACACAGTGACAGAGCATGCTTCACTTTGGAAAACTAGCTAGTTTGAGGATAACTTGGTGGACCCAACTTGGGAAAATCATGATTTATGTCTTTGGAAAAATAAAAATAATATATTTTTTTAATAAAAAAGAGAAAAAAGAGAGAGTCCAAAAGAATAACGGCCGGAGAGTGGAAGCTTTCACTTGAGGGAGGGAGCTGTGTATTCCAGAGAGAGAGAGATGGTATTCCTTGATAGCAAGACAAAGGAAAGAATAGTTGGAAGGCAGTTAGTTTAGTGGGTTCCTCACCCATAGGGATGCTCACCTGGACAATTCTGAAGCCGTTAGATTTGTGGTGGCGTAGGATCCTCGGTTGAGTACACGTGCTGCTATCTTTCCACTCCTTTACCCCTCTCTCTCTCTCTCTTTTATCTTTGCTTCCATGCATGGATTTCTCCTCCAAATATAGTCAATCCCAGAGAGAGAAAGTAGTGGGAGAAAAGAGAAACGAGCGCTCGCTCACTCATTTTTAGTCTTTTTAATTTTTCTTCCTTGGCTTGTTCATCGCCATCATTAGCAACAAAGGTAACAGACCCCCCACCTTCTTCAAGTTTGATTTTTTCTTCAAATTTCAACTACCCATGAGAGAGCTACTAGTGAGAGAATAAAGCTACTACACATTTACTTGGCCTCTCCTCTCCTCCTTTCCTTTCCTCGTGCGTGCGTCAGATCTTGGTTTCTGATTTACAATTCTGTTAAATCTGAGATGGGTTCTTCTCTGATTAGTTCGGGGAGCAAGAAACCATGATCTAACACAATTTCCTTACCAGATTTGAGCTTTCAGCTTAACTTTCTGATTTGGGCTCCGTTCTCTTTTCCTTGCGGTCCTCTGTTTCATTACCATTTGGCTTTTTAGTTTAAGAAACTGAGAAATCCTTGCATTGTTACAAATTCTGTGATCAGATTTGAAGTTCCATTTGCTAATCTGATCTGTGTTTTCCTTTGTTGTACTGTAATTCTAATTCAATGGAAGAAGGTCGAGCCTTAGTACATGTTTGCAAGTTCTGCAGTAAGAGGTTTCCTTGTGGTAGATCCTTGGGAGGCCATATGAGGTCTCATTTGAGCAATAATTCAGCTGAAACAGAAGGAAAACTCAGCAAAATAAAGCTCTCCTCTTTCAACACTGGCAGAAGCCAGACAAATACTGAGATGGGTTTGGAACCTGGGACTCATGCTGGTTATGGCCTCAGAGAGAATCCCAAGAAAACTAGGAGGCTTGCAGATTCAGGTGAAGAGGCTTCACTCTTTGACAAGTTCTGCAAAGAATGTGGAAAAAAGTTTCAGTCTTGGAAAGCTCTCTTTGGTCACATGAAGTGTCACTCAGAAAAAGAGAAGAATTCCAATGGCTTGGAGGATCAGGATTCATTGACTAGTGCTAACCAGAAGCTGGCCATGGACAGTCAATCCGACAATGAAACCGCAGCTCCAAATCGGAGGAGGAGATCGGAAAGAAAAACAAGGTACACGGCCACTGAAACCTCTTCTTTTTCTTTAGCCAATGCTTCCTCTTCTGCTTCTGAGATTGAGCAAGAACAAGAAGAGGTTGCTATGTGCTTGATGATGCTTTCTAGGGATGTGGGTCATTGGGGTGGTTTGAATTCTTCAGCTGAGTCTTCTGATAATAATTCCGTGTTCTTAGAAACTCCAGAATCTTTTCAAACTAACCCAGTTTCCAAAATTGAGGGCAAGATTTCTGTCTGTAATGGTAGTGAGAATGAGAAAGTGAAGAAACTCAGTTATAGGAAGTTGGAGCCTGGTAATTTGGAGTCTGAGGATCTCAAAGGGAGACGGTCAGAATTCTGTACTTCTGGCAATTCAAGAAGTCGGTCTAGAAGAAACAAAACTGAAGCTTCAAATGATGGGTATTTCAATGATGACATGATAAAGACATCTCAGATCGATGATCAATTTGGATTTGACGATTCTGAAGTTGAGTTGGGGAAGAATTTCTCGAAGGAGACTGCTTTAAGTGAAGCTCCTCAATTGGCTTCCATTAAGTGTAACTCAAGCAAGAGAAAGTTCCACGATTCCTATGATCCTGAATTGAGATCCGAGTCCTTGAAAAATTTGACTACCAATTCTTTAGAGTCTGAAATCTGCAAGAATCCCCATAAGAGGAGCAAATTTGAGTGTACTACTTGCAACAAAATCTTTCACTCATACCAAGCACTTGGAGGACACAGAGCTAGTCATAAAAAGATCAAAGGCTGCTTTGCTTCAAGGATTGAGAGTAGTGAGAATAGCATCGAAACCGAACTCTCTCCAGACCCGACTGCAGACAGTAAGCTCGTGAAATTCTGCAAGAAGGAGAATTCCATTGACCAAGAAATAGCTGCTGGTTGTGATAAAAAGACCGAGACAAGCCAAGGGTCCAAGAAGAGTAAGGGGCATAAGTGCCCAATTTGCCTCAAGGTTTTTCCATCAGGCCAAGCCTTGGGAGGTCACAAACGATCCCACTTGGTTGGGAGCTCTGACACTAGACACAATCCTATTCCTACCATTGTGATTCAGAAACCGGTCACGGAAATTCGGGACTTTCTTGACCTCAATCTTCCTGCTCCTGTTGAAGAAGAGAGCAATGGCCATGTTGGGTTCCCGCCGTGGTGGGTGGGAAGCACTCACAAGCACGAGGCCCTCGTGAATTGGATCTCTAACCGAATTTCTTAATCCTGGCCTCAGTTTCCACTAAAGATTCCCCCAAGTGTATACACAGACACAACAAGTTTCCGGATACTATTTCATTAATTCTTTCAAGTATTTCACCTAGCCGTTCCTGCTCATTGCCTTCAAGTAGGCCATCTTCGAATTTCATAGATAAGTTTTTGTTAACATTTTTTTTTTTTAATCTGTCAAAGGAATAAGCCACCTTTACTGCATACTAAATGCTCATATGAATTTGTTTCAACTTGAAACTTCAGTTCTGTAACCTGGTTCTTATATTTCTTCTCATACTCTCAGCTTCCATTAGAGATGTACTTTTTTCTTATATCACTTCTGTTTTTGGGGTAATTATTTTTTCTTGGCATCAAAGAGAAAATGAGTGAGATGTTGAAAACACTCAAACAGGTACTGGTTTGCCAAGTCATGAGGAGATAAAAGGCAATTTTATAATGTTAACATTACATAAAGATGGCACGTGAGCTGAAGGTGGTTGTTTAGTCACCCTCCATAAAACATGACAACCTATCTCACACTCCCCCCTCCTTTCCCTCTCAAACTTAAGTCTTCACAAGATCACAAGTCATGCCATCAAACCCCTAATCTGCATGCTATGCTCAATATCTATCTATTTTTCTTTATATATAGCAGAAGAGAGAATGGACCACAAGATATAACAAGTATGGAGTTATTTCTGCAAGATAAAGCCGGTACAACGCTGCTTCTCAACCGAAAAATATCATATTTTTTTTTATATATATGAGCAATATCTCAATCAAAACAAATTGAGATTTATGTTATGTGAGAAAAACTCAAGCTGTCAGTCTGCAAAATATTGCAGTTATTGTTAGGTGGATGAATCACGCGAGCATGTTTTGGCCTCATTGGTCACACCATGCATGCATGCTGAAAGATAAGAAATTGCAATTTGGGTTAAGCTTTCCTCAGAGATCTGAAACTTTATTATCAAGTTTGCTAGAGACTTGGCTAACACCCCCCCAAAAAAAAAAAAAAAAGAAAGAAAAAGAAAAAGAGAGAGCAAGATGACACGTGGCATCCTATCGTTGCTTCTGAAGACGTGCAATCCAAAGTCAACCCGGTGTTAGAAAATCTTATGTATTTTTGGAGCACCCAACTGAGGGACAATGCCTTGAAAAATGAATATACGTGTGTGCGCGCGCGGATTGAATCATGTCCTGATAAATACTGAAAACCACTTTAAATGAGGTAGAGATTGACAACTAGGGCTGTATAGAAACCGACGCAACCGGCCGTCACTGATGTGAGCCAGCCGGCCACGTCAGGAACCGGCCGGAACCAATGGAGAACTGGCCAGCATGCGGTGGAATATTACAGAAACCGACGTTCAGCGGTTCAGTCCTGGTTTGAAGCTGGGCTGGACCGCTGAACGGACCGATATAATAAGTTTTTTTTTTTTTTTTAATATACCCTAAGCAAAACGACGCCGTTCCACTTAAGGTTTAAATGGAACGGCGTCGTTCTATACCTACAAGTATACGATTAGATAATAGAAACGACGCTATTTGGTATTAAACCAAACGGAGTCGTTTTATTAACGATGTAAAAAAAAAACAAATGTCTGAAACGACGCCGTTCCACTTAAACTTATGTGGAATGGCGTTATTTCGGTATGGGGTCTTCTTCTTCCCCAATCTTCTTCCATTTCCCGACTCCTCTGCAACTCTCTCTCTCTCTCTCTCTCTCTCAGTAGAATCTCACCGATAAGGGAACCGAAGCCGATCGAGAACCGCTAAAAAACCACCTCAATCGATTTCCTTCTCCCCATCGATCGGTTACGGTCGGTTGCATCACTAGTTTTTCAGACGTTAGTCGGCTTCGATTTTGCCCAAAAACCACGCCAAAGACGTCGGTTTTCACCCCTATTGACAACTAGAGCAAATTGTTTTTAAAATTTTATTTGGGTAGCTCTGTGATCAATAGGGCTATTTTACAATGGGATATAAAAGGAGAATGGACTTGGTCCATTTGCAAGTCTTTAGGATACCTCGTGATGGGAACTAAGATGGACCTAGACATAAAGAACATTTGCAAGTTTCATATGGACATATTACAAGATCAAGAACTAAGAAAATCAAGAAAGCAATGCAAGGACAGATGCAATTCACTTGGTAAGAGTTAAGCAAGAGTCCAACATTCAAGATCGTAATATTTTAAAGGAAACTAGGAATTTGAAAAGGGCGAATCAAAGAGGTTTTTTATCTCATCTCATCTTATTATTATAATTTTTTTAAATTTTCACACAAAATATAATAAATAATTCAACTTTTTCACATCCCAATTCAACTTTTTTAAATCTCAAAACAATAGTAATATTTAAAAATAATATTCTACTAATATTTTATTCAACATTCAATTTTTATTCAAAATCATCTTATCTCATCTCACTATCTAAACCAGCCCAAAAATCAAACTAGAGTAATATATGTTGCTTATAAAGTAGAAAGATAAATAAGCTATAGGTTGTCTTTTATTTTTTTCTCCTCTATGCTCCCCAAAGATATCCCCCCATCCATTGTTTTTTATTTTTTTATTTTTGAAAAGAAATGTTTTAGCCACAAAATGATCTCACAAAAATAAACTCATAAATTAGTGTAACTTAATGTAGTATATTAGATTATAAAATTAAAACTTGTTAAGCCATGCACAGAGACATCCCTGCACCCCCAATGCCTTGCATTTTACTACCTGACCACCAGGTGTGTAAGGTCCCCATGCCAATGGAATGTGATGGATCAATTGTTGACATAGATCATCCCTTTCACCATCGTTTCTAATATCTGATGGCTTCCGACTCGTCTTAAATGCTCTTGACTAGGACATTGTCTGGTTTCAGAAAAAGCTTCATTTATGGAAAATTAGGTAACGTGATTTATTTATTTTTATTGTGATTCTATATTGATGTTATTCTCATCTTTGTAATATATCTCCTTCACACATATATTTTTTTAGGAAAATGTTATTCCGGACCACCGAGAAAACCCACCGACAAAGTGTAGTCATTTTTTTTTAACTTAATGGGAATTATTTTTTAATGAATTTGTGATTTTTTTAAATATTTAAGGGGTTTAAAAATATATGGAAAAATAATTTATACTATCGGTGACTTTTCTTCGTACACACTCTCAGTGGATGTAGCAGCGCCCATAATCTAAGGTTGCAAAAAGTATCGCCACAAAAGATCCATTAGGATGGAACTAACAGTATTAACAAGTCAAGTTTGGTGAGTAATGGATGGTCAAATCTTCTTTGTCCAAATTTTATTTAAATACGAGTCGAACTTGAACTTTGATCACCGAGTTATATTTTTTGTTCATACGTACACGGCTCATCATTTTAAATGAGTTTAAACTTCTTTAGAATTACTTTCTTTTTACAAAATAGATTATTTATTTATAACTAAATACAATAAAGTTTGATCAGATTTATATCATTCTCAATGATTTCATGTACATAAACAATTCATTTGATAAACGAATAGAGTCAAACTTTAATTTTATCGAATGGATGAGTTGATAAGATGATTTTAGATAAATTGAATAAAATATTATTTTGAAATATGAAAATGTTGAATTTTTTATTATATTTTATGTGAAAATTTAAAAAAATTATAATGATAAGATGAGATGAAATCATCTCTAAATCTAAATTGGGCATGAATCTTTAGCAACTTTTAGAATAGTCTTATATATTTACATTCCTCCATTGACAACAACGAAAAAAAAAAACATCATCCTTACTATAAATATGACAATATGTATAATAAGAACCGATCCAAACTTGATGCTTGATAGTACTTGGCAAGGATGATGGGCATGTGAAAAGCACACTGATTGCAAGAGAACTGAATATCCCACAGATGGTGCCAACCATTAAGGACGTGTTTCACAGCTATGCACTCTCAACCTCCTGCAACCAAAGAGTAAGAAGGTTTGGGGGGTTGAAATGGGACCCTCCGATGCCTAAGTCAGTAATGATACATATATCTCAGAACCAAAAATATTACAGTCCTTCATTAACGTACCTAAACCCTTTTAAGCAGAGGATCTATCATCTTGGGGTCATCCGAATTAACGGCCTCATCCAATATTTGAATTCAAATCCTGGTTTCCTTAAGCTATCCGTCTGTTTTAAATGACTGAATATCTTAACGATCTTGGTATAGGCGGGCATGCATTCCTTTTGATGACTCAATCTGAACCCTGTTGGGCCTAGGGGTGTTTAGGCCTTAAGGGTCTTGCTTGGGTCGTGAGGGCCCAAGTCTTAGGTGATACCTTGCGGGTCCCTATAGTGGTATTAGAGCCATTCCAGGACCAACGGTTAATTATTGTTACAAATAATTTTTTATAACAAAAAATAGACTATTTACAATTATTTTTTTCCTTATAAAAGTCCAATATCTTGTAGTGATTTTTTACGAAAGACTAAAAGCCTGAGAGAATGCTTAGACAACCTAATGGTTTGGGCCTTTTGGCAAATTTCAGGCTGACAAGGTGGAGATGGAGGCTCACAGCGCGGGTGCAAGTAACGCCCCTCAGGAGAATGAGGAAACGAAGAAGTTGCACTATGATCTGCGCAGCCTGATGGATAAGTACAAGGAAATGACCAAGAAGATATGGACCTCATCTTTAGTTGATCAGCTACTAACCAGTACCAACTTTCCATACACAACGAAGATCATGGCGGTACTGCTTCCACCAAAATTCAAGGTCATGTCGATAGACATGTATGACGGCTCCAAGGATCTAGTGGAACACTTGGAGACCTTTAAGACCCACATGACTCTCTATGGGTTCTCAGGAGAGATCGAATGCAGAGCTCTTCCTTTGATGTTAAAAAGAGCAACCCAAGGGTGGTTTGGAGCACTGTAGCCGGGCTCCATTGAGAATTTTGAAGAACTAGGAAAGCAGTTGATCACCCAATTTATGGCCAGTCGGCAGAGGAGACGACGTGCAACGTACCTATTGACGATAAAACAGAGGGAAGACGAGAGTTTGAAGGTGTACTTGATGCGGTTCAATAAAGAAAGAATGACCACTGACGATCAAGACGAAAAGATTAAGTTGACAGCACTACTCGGGGGAATCTAGCCAAGGAGTCCCTTTATGACCGAGTTAGCAAGGAAAACCCTATCCATTTTGCGGGAATTTATGGATTGGACGGACGATTTCGTGAATGTTGAAGATACACTAATCAGCCTCGCCACTAAGCTGGGGCGAAAGGAGGAGAGTGCATCGAATGAAGGCACTAGGAGGATCGAAGAAAGTAGTAAACCAAGAAAGAATCAATATGAGAAAAAGTGGGAGACGCCCATGGGACATTACAACAACAACCATGTACATTATTCCAGTGTGCAAGACCATGACAGTATGAAGAAAACTAGACACGAGGAAGATCGCGGGCGGCGAGTGCAAAGGTATTGTATGTACCATAGAACGAATGGCCATTAGACTAAAGATTGTCATACGCTAAAACGAAAAATTGAAGAAATGAAGGGTAACGGGGAGCTAGAACACATTGTTGCTGAAAATAGCTTTCTGCCACGGCGTTCGAACGACAGGAGACAAGAGAGTAAACTCAGATGAAGTGAAAGCCCAAGGAGGAAGAATCACCTAAGAGGGCGAGGAGGTCATAGGAGCTAAGGAACTACTGACCCAGGCCAGATACAGATCGGCGGAACATGCCTTTGGGAGAGATCTGTACCATAGCCGGAGGGTATGCAGGATGTGGCCCAACTTCGGTAGGAAGAAAAACCTATGCAAGATGGGCAAGGTATGAAGAAGTTTACAGTGTGGAAAGGCCAGTGAAACAGGCGCAGGTGCAGATCTGGCCCCTATTTTTCTTTGGTGAAGAAGACTCTTGAGGGGTGGTATACCCCCCACAATGATGCATTAGTAGTCACAATGCTAGTAGCAAATTACACAACAAGGATATTGATAGATAACATAAGCTTGAAGGATATCCTATTCTGGAATGCTTTTACAAAGATGGGATTAAATGTGAGTCAACTTCGGCCAACACCAACCATGTTGAAGGGATTTACGGGAGACGCAGTCCAACCCATGGGGTCCATCACACTGCCTGTGTTAATGGGAGCTGATCCTCACCTTGCGACCACTATGACTGAGTTCTAGGTGGTCACAATGCAATCATCGTATAATGCCAATATAGGCCGATCAACTTTGAACGCCTTGAAAGCGATCACGTCCACTTATCATATGAAAATAAAGTTTCCTACAAAGGCGCGAGTTGGCGAGGTACGCGGTGAGTAGGTGCTTGCCCAAGAGTGCTATGTGCAAGAACTAAAAAAATGAGAGAGAGACGTGAAAATGGTAGAGCCATGAGAAAATGGCGATGCGACTTACCCACTGCCTCCTCCTGAGGTTTTCATGATGGAGGCAGATATGAGGGATGAAGAAACACTGAGGTAAGGAGAAGTCGACAAACCGTTGGAACTCTTGCCTTTCGATCCAACCCAACTGGACAACCATGTAAGGATCGGGACTACGATGGCAAAGGAGGAAAGGACTTGCCTAATACAGCTCCTTTTGGAGCACAAAGACATCTTTGCATGGAATCATCAAGATATGCCAGGAATAAGCAAGGAGGTGATGGAGCATCGGTTGAATGTTAACCTGGACATAAGGCCTGTTAAACAAAAGAAGAGGAATTTCAGCACTGAGAAATATAAAGTGATGGCAGAGGAAGTGGATCGATTGTTGGCAGCAGGATTTATTAGAGAAACTCAGTACCCAGAATGGTTGTTAAACGTTGTCTTAGTGAATAAATCCAATGGCAAGTGGCGAATGTGTTGAGCCCTAAAGATAGCTTTCTTCTTCCTAAGATAGATTTGATAATCGATGCACGACTGGTCACAAGGTGTTGAGCTTCATGGACTCCAGGTACAACCAAATCAAAATGAGCCGTGCTGACCAGGATAAAACGACCTTCATAACCAACCGGGGCCTATACTGTTACACAGTTATGCCCTTCGGGTTGAAGAATGTAGGAGTAACCTATCAAAAGTTGGTTAACAAGATGTTCAAAAGTCAGATAGGTAAGAACATGGAGGTGTATATGGAAGACCTCTTGGTAAAGAGCATGGAGTTTGAACAGCATATGGAAGACTTGAAGGAGGCTTTAAGTGGGTTACGACAATACAAAATGAGACTCAACCCAACTAAATGTGCATTCGAAATTCAGTTGGGTAAGTTTTTGGGCTTCATGGTGTTTGAGAGAGACATTGAATTGAATACTTAGAAACTCAGGGTGATCATTGAAATGAAATCGCCCACGACTCTTAATGAGGTCTAGAAATTGGCGGGGAGAATAGCGGCTCTCAGTAGATTCGTGTACAGTTTAATGGACAAGTGCATCCCTTTCTTCCAGGTATTAAAGAAGGCTTGAGAATGGGATGCATAGTGTGAGGAAGCATTTGTGCAACTGAAAGAATACCTAACCCACCCACCACTGCTTAGTCAAACCAAGCAGGGGAACCCCTGTCACTGTATTTGGCAGCCACCCCTGACGCAATTTCTGTCGCTTTAGTCAGAGATGAGGGTAAGGAACAAAGGCTGGTCTATTATGTCAGTAAGGCCTTAAGAGGGGCCGAGAAGAGATATCCAAGGATAGAGTTGATCGCCTTCACCCTAGTGATGTCAGCACTAGGGTTGCTGCGGAATTGATGAACTTTCTCGAGGAGATGCCGAAGATGCCTGAGACGAAACCGTGGCTAGTACATATTGATGGCTCATCCTGTCGGATAGGAGGAGGTGTAGGCGTGCATAGAATAGCGGACAATGACATGGAGTCGTTTCACGCCATCCGGTTGAATTTCAAGGTGACAAACAACGAAAGAGAATATGAGGTGGTGCTTGTGGGATTGGCCGTAGCTGAGGTATCAGGAGGAAGGTCGATAACAATGAAGGCAAATTCTCAGGTGGTAGTTGGCCAAATCTCGGCAAAATATTCGACAAAGGGACCAAAGCTAATAACGTACCTCCATCATGTCCAAGAAAAATCCCGTCAGTTCTAGTATTTTTCAAATTGAATGAGTTCCCAGAGGGGACAATTGGAAGGCGGATCGGTAAGCACGAGCAGCATCGGTAGGCCAGGAGTAGACATTGCCATGGAAAGTAGCCCTCAGGACAATAGACGTGGTAGCAATAAGAGAGGTAGTTTTTGGGATTTATGGGAGCTTTCCAGGATGGGCAGATGATATTGTCAAATACTTGAAGGATGGGGAGCTACTCGCTTCTCGGGATGAGGCAAAGAAAGTAAGAAATAGGGCAGCTCGGTTGACCTTAATTGACAGGATGTTATACAAGCGAGGTTTCTTGAACCCATTGCTAAGATGCATATTGAAGGAAGATGCCGAATATGTGATAAGGGAGGTACACGAAGGCGTTTGTGGGAACCATTTGGGGGGAAGGTCATTGGCTGCAAAAGACATGAAAGTAGGCTACTACTGGCCCAATGCCCAACGAGACTCAAATGAGTTTGTGAAAAAATGCACCTAGTGCCAACTAAATGCACTAGTCTCGAGCATGCCGTTAGAAGAGTTGAAGTCAATGACGGCCCCATGGTCGTTTGCCTTGGGGGGGATAGATCTGGTCAGTCCTATGTGCCCGGGTAAAGGAGGAACAAAATTCATCATCATTGTCGACCACTATTTCACAAAGTGTGTAGAAGCTGAGGCAATGGTGATGATGACTGCTCAAAGAGTGAAAAAATTTAGATGGAAGAAAATTGTGTGCAAATTCGGGATACCACAAAGCATCGTCTTCGATAAAGGCAAACAATTCAATTTAGAGCATTACCGTCGATGGTGTTCAAAACTCGGGATCAAAGTCAAATACTCGTCTCCCGGACACCTGCAGGCAAACAATCATGTTAAGGCAACCAACAAGACCATGGTCAGGATACTGAAGAAAAAGGTAGGCGAAAAGAAGGGGTCGTGGGCAGACAAACTTCCTTAAGATTTTATGGACGTACAAGACAACACCCAAGACGTCAACAGGAGAAACTCCCTTCGCCTTAGCATATGGAACCGAGGCCATGATACCTGTAGAGGTGGGGATACTCAGCCATAGGAAACTTCACTTCGACAAAGATAAAAATTAAAACAAATCGGAAGACCATCTGGGCCTACTAGAAGAAAGAAGGAGAAATGTTGAGGCAAGGGTGGCTGCCTACAAAAAGAAAACGGAGATAGAGGTCCTTCAAAGTTGGCGATTTGGTGTTAAAGGAGACCGGGGTGACCACTACAGAAGAAGGAAAACTAGGCCCAAGATGGGAGGGGCCATACATGGTTACAGGAACTAGTTGCCAGGGAACCTACCACATAAAAGATACGACAGGGCGTGAATTGCCACACCCGTGGAATGTTGAACACCTAAGAAACTTTTATGTTTAAAATTTCATTATTATGCTTAAGACATTTTGCAGTACCGTTAGTGTTGCCGAATGATCTTATTTTTGGTAAACTCAGTTACTTATATTATATTTTGGCTTTCATTATTTTCAATATTTCGCTAGTATTAAGCGGTCGAGCTCCTCTTCTGTTACGCCAGTCCTGCTACGCCACTCACCAAAGTCAAGCAGTCGAGCAACTCTCCTATGATACTCCATTCGCCAAGGTTACGCGATCGAGAACTCTCTCACTACACCTTTTCGCTAAGGCTACACGGTCAAAGAACCCTCCAATTACGCTACTCTCCAAAGACAAGCAGTCAAGCAACTCTCCCGCCATACACCATTTACCAAGGTTACACGGTTGAGAACTCTCCTGCTACACCTTCTCAGCAAGGCTACACGATTGAGGAACCCTCCCATTACATCCCTCGCCAAAGTCAAGCGGTCAAGCAACTCTCCTGTCATACTACATTCGCCAAGGGTACACAGTCGAGAACTCTCTCGCTACACCTTCTCACCAAGGCTGCACAGTAGATGAACCCTCCCATTATGCCACTCGCCAAAGTCAAGTGGTTGAGCAACTTTCCCACCATACTCCATTTGTCAAGGTTATGCAGTCGAGAACTCTACTGCTACACCTTCTCGCCAAGGCTACATGGTCGAGGAATCCTCCCATTATCCCACTCGCCAAAGTTAAGCAGTCGAGCAACTCTTCTGCCATAATCCACAGGTTACCCGGTCAATTTTATCACCACACAACTGGCCAAACCACACAATTGAATCTTAGACAAGTTAAGTCCGTCTTCACTCCTGTTATCTTGATACCTTGTTCAAACTTGACAACTGGAGCATATTGTTTTGAAGTTTTATTTGGGTGGCTTTGTGATCAACATGACTACTTTACAATGGGATATAAAAGGAGAATGGACTTGGTCCATTTGCAAGTCTTCATAATACCCTGTAATAATTTAAAGGAAACTAGGAATTTGAAAACTAAAAAACCAAACTAGAGTAATATATGTTGCTTATAAAGTAGAAAGATAAAGAGAACTATTACAGACACAAAAAGATTATACAAAATGAATCTACAAACTGATGTGGTTTCATAAAATTTGTTAGATCTACTTTATAATAAAAATAACTTTACAATTTGACGTATCATATCAAACCACATCAGTTTATGAGTTTACTTTTGTATAATCTCTTTGTGGGTAAAGTATTTTCCAAAGATAGATAAGTTATAGGTTGTCGTTTATTTTTTCTCCTTTATGCTCCCCAAAAATATCCCTTCACCTATTTTTTTTATTTTTATTTTTGAATAAAGATGTTTTAGCCACGAAAAGATCTCACAAAAATAAACTCATAAAGCTGGTGTGATTTAATGTAGTACATCAGATTGTGAAGTTACTTTTATTATAAAATAGATCTAACATATCATTTAAAGGCATGTTAAGTTATAACTTCTTTTGTGGCATGCATAAGGACATCCCTGCACCCCCGAATGCTTCCATTTTACTACCCGACCACTAGGTGTGTAAGGTCTCCATGCAATATGATGGATCAATTATTGACATGAAAATTTCTTAGGGGCAGCCACTATTTGGAAGCAGCCACTACACACCCTAGCAAAATTACCAACTACTCCCTACAACAAAACTCACGCGTTTCTCATATTTTCATCCATTTGAATTGAAAAATTCTTGGGAGAAGCCACTGTTGGCAGCAGCCACTTTTGCACACAATATGTGGCTTCATCCAGACCGCACATCTCTTAAAGTTGAAATTATCGGATTGAGAGAGACGAATGAGAGAGAAGATGAGAGAGACCGGGTGAGAGAGAAAGGATGAGAGAGAGAGTTGAACGATGAGAGAGAGAGCAGACAAGAGAGAGAGCGAAGATGAGAGAGAGATGAGAGCTGGACGATGAGAGAGAGAGCGAAGATGAGAGAGAGATGAGAGCCGAGAGAGAGAGCAGACGAGAGAGAGAGAGAGATGAGAGCAGGACGATGACAGAGAGAGCAGACGAAAGAGAGAGTGATGAGAGAGTGAGATGCGAGAGAGAGAGAGTGATGAGAGAGAGAGAGTTGTGACAGAGAGAGCGGGAGAGCGTATGAGAGATGAAAAAAATGAAAGGAGGAGGAGAAGCCACGTAGTGAGTGCAAAGTGTGCACTACTACAGTGGCTTCTCTCTAACATTACTCTATTAACATTTACTGAAAAAGATGCAAGGCTACAAAAAGCACCACCGCCCCCCAAGTTTGAAAAAAAAATATATATTAATTTTTTATAATTTAATATGATGATATTAACATCATCTTGTGTTAGCCATCTCTTTATATAATTTTCTTACCCCCCTCTTCTAGTAAATAATTTAGTTGTTTATATTGAAAGAGAAATAGTTAAGAATTTTGACTTAAATTCAATACTTGATTTTGTTTTTCTAAAAAAATGCAAGTTACAATTTTAGATATTTTGTGTTTGTTTTGTTTGATATATTTGTATGAGCGTCTTTATATTATTTCAATGATATATTATTCTTGATATATCATTTTTTTTTAATACATAGATTGTATTAAGCGTATTTTATTTTTATATTAGATTTTACTGTCAGATTATTTTATATCTCGGGAAAAATTGTTTAGAAATAGAACATAAAATATTTTGTTATAGTTTTAGCTTTGCTTAGCCCTCTAAAATAAATTCCTAGTTCTGCCACTGATTAAGATCCATTCCCAATGATTTCATGTACATAATCAATTGATTTGATAAACGAATAGAGTCAAACTTTAATTTTATCGAATGAATCTTTAGCAACTTATTGAATAGTCTTATATATTTACGTTCCTCCATTGACAACAACAAAGAAAAACATCATCCTTACTATAAATATGTATAATAAGAACCGATCCAAACTTGATGCTTGATAGTACTTTGGAATAGGAAATTTGCCAAACGGCCCAAACCATTGGGCTTTCTAAGCATTCTCTCGTGCTTGCAGCCTTTCGTAAAGAATCACTACAAGATATTGGACTTTTATAAGGGAAAGAAATCATCGTTATAAAAAACTATTTGCAACGATAATTGACCGTTGGTTCATCGTCGCAAGTACTACATTGACAAAAGTTAATCTCAGTGAAATATATTTTCTATACAAATACTCATGTTTACTGTTATGTATTCGATTATCAACGATAAGGTTATCGTTGCAAGTTTAGTTATTTGCAACTAAATTATAGTCGTTATAAATAACTATTCACGAATCACGATCATCCTTTGCTATCATGTATACATGTTATCGTCTATACCCATACAAAATACCCTTCGTGTCCTCGCACCTCCAAACTTTCATTGTCCAAAGAAAAGAAAAGAAAATACACATTATCATTCAATATTCCTCCTAATAATTCTCTCTCTCTCTCTCTCTCTCTCTCTCTATATATATATATATAAGATACAAATTAAAAAATAGTAATTTGTGGGTTATAAGTTTAATTTTTCCTCATTAAAGATCGTAAAGCATACTCTAGAGTGAGATCTTATATATGTTTAAAATTATGCCAAATAATCTATTTTCCATCTATAGTAATAATTAAATTATTGGATGAAGCAAAATCAATGGCTGTAGTTTGTGTTAGACTCTTCATCAGTAGTAAAAACTAAGAGAATGCTTGGAATAAAATGATATTAGAATTTTGTGAATAGTAATAAGGTTATTTGTAAATAGTAGTGAAATAGTTTGAGTGCCTTGTTTGTTTTCGCATATGAGATGAGATGAGTTGAGATGACTGTTGAATAAAATATTGTTAGTGTATTTTTTTAATATTATTTTTATTATAAAATTTTAAAAAGTTGAATGGTTTATTTTATTTTGTGTGAAATTTTGAAAAAGTTGTAATGATTAAATGAGATAAGTTGAAAATAGTTGTGAAAACAAACGAGACCTCTAGTTTGGGTAGTGGAGTATTCAATGCTATTCATTATTTTATTATTACTTTTCACTACTATTCATTACTATTCAATATTCTATAATTACTTTTTCACCACTATTCACAGAATATCTGAGATCACTTCACTACCCAAACTTAACCTTAATGTTTTATAGAATTTTGAGAAATGAGAGAGAAAAAGTTGAATAAAAAATATTATAAAGTTAAAATATTGTTAAAATATTATTTTTATTTTAGATAAAGTTGAATTGCTTTTTGTTTGAAAGTTTAGAAAAGTTGTAATGATTAGTTTGAAAAAATTGTAATTACTAGTAGGGATGTAGAACTGGGCCGAATTTTTTTTCCTGTCCGGTCCGAAACTCGAAATCCAGGCAGTTATCCACCCAGATACTCGGATGGTTGAAATAAACCCGGATCCGATTTAATGACCCGATTGTCTATAACTGGGTCCCTTTAAAAAAAAAAAATTCTTGCTTTGTTTTGGAAGCAGAAATTTTTAGACAAGTGGTTTGGGTAGTGAAAGTGTTTGAAAATGTTTTAGAATAGTAGTGAAAAAGTAATAATAGAATATTGAATAGTAGTAAAAAGTAAGTGAAAAGTAATGAATAGTAGTAAAAATATGTGAAAAGTAATAATAAAGTAAAGAATAGTAGTAAGAGTGTTTGGAAGTACTTCAAGTACTCCTCAATCTAGCCTAACAACTCTCGAATCCTCCTCTTTTTTCTCAAGTCTCTCAACTCTCAAGTCTCAACTTCTCTCAAGTCTCTCGAATCCGAAACCCTAGTCGTGACTGCGAGTCTGCAACTCTGTTATGAAGCCATGAAGAAGGGTGGAGGAACACAGATGTTAGGGTTACGGATATTGAAGTCAGATGGGAAGTTTTTACTGAAGTATCGAAGAAGCTAAGGGTGGAAGTCAGTAGAAGTAACAAGCAGTTCCAAAACGCACAGTAGCAGGAAGGGAATATACACCTTTTCATCTAGTCACACGCACCATTTCAGCAATTGCCTAAGTGCACCGTTTTACTTGTCTTTCTTTACATCTTCTATAACATTGTAGGAATATTTCTGCTTTTAATTCCGTTAGAGTCAGGACAGGTGTCCTATTTTCATTGCTTCTGTTAGTTTCTCCTGTGTGGGTAAAAGGATCGTATTGGGTACAAGAAAATGTACTAAATAAATATTCAAGAATTCTAAATTGCAAACACTGGAGGATCAAAGGTCCCTCGAAGAATCCTATATCATTTTCCCATACAAATTTTATTTACAAATCCATATCAATCGATGTTGGCTACATCAGTTTACTTTACATAATCAACAAGGCTATTACAAGTGGTATCTAGAGCCTAACATTCCTAATGGTTGTAAGCTACTCCAACATGACCAAGCCATTCACGATATGAAAGAGTAGATGCACCAAATTTTTGATATGCTATGAACTATTTTAGCAAATCAGGCTCAAAACCTCAACTAGGACCATCAATAGCAACAAAAAGCAAACCATGATGTAGAACCAAATGGGGAGCAACGTAGACAAGGACCCAGAGGAGTCAAGCTAGACTTCCCTCATTTTCGTGGGGATGACCCAGCAGGGTGGGTTTTCAAGATGAACCACTGTTTTACATTCTATCAAACACGTGGCACAAAAACTTTTAATGGCCTCATACGACATGGAAGGGGAGGCTCTCACTTGGTATCAAGATGCTGTTGATACAAGGTAGTTTACAAACTAGCAGGCCTTCACTGAAGCACTCCAACTACACTTTGGTCTCACAGCGTATGACGATCCGATGGAGTCACTCACTAGGCTGAAACAAACTTCTACAGTGGCTATGTATAAGGCTCAGTTTGAGTCTCTCTCAAACCGAATCAAAGGAATCTCTGACACCCACAAGCTGAGCTGCTTCCTTAGCGGCCTCAAAGATGAAATCCGCTTTCCCCTTTGGTTGCTTAATCTAGTGAACCTCAACATAGCATTTAGCCTCGCAAAAATACAAGAAGAATTTTGGGTTAGCACCAGAAGAACTAGTAAACCATGGGGAGACCGAAATACATACCAAAACACCACTAGAAGTTAGTGGTCAGCCCCTACCAGTAGTACAGTCCAACCTCCAAAATCTCTTACTCCTATGAGAAGGGTGTTTTCTAGCCAAATGGATGATAAAAGGAAGAAGGGGTTGTGTTTTCACTGTGAAGAAAAGTGGCATTTGGGTCATGTGTGTAAAGCCCCGAAGATCTATTTCATACAAGCTGCTGAGCAGATGGGTGATGACAAAGGTAAGGAGGTGTTTTATGACACCACAGATGTGACTGACACAGCCCCACCAACAGCAACACAGGATGGTCCAGTTACTACACTCAATGCTTTAACAAGTACTCCTTGCCCCCAAAACTATGAGATTATATGGACATATTGGTACTGCATCTGTGCTTATTCTAGTAGATATAGGAAGTACTTACAGCTTCCTGGACCCATCTATTGTTAAAAGAACTAAGTTGCAAGTTAATAGTGAGCTGTAATTAAAAGTACAAGTGGCAAATGGTGAGATGATAGAAACCTTGGGATCATGTAATGAGGTGGTTACTAGGATCCAAGGTACTCGTTTTAAAATACCCTATTTTGTCTTACCCCTGGCTGGTTGTGATGGGGTGTTAGGGATTCAATGGCTGGAATCCCTTGGGTCAATAAATTGGAATTTTTCTGCCTTAAGGATGCAGTTTCAGTGGGAGGAATAACCAATTACATTTAAGGGTCTTCAGTTACAAGACACTACGTTTACTAACTGCCACAAGCTGTTTCTCAACTCTTGTTGCAATGGGAAAGGTCTAATATTGTAATTACATGACCAACCTGCACTAGTGACTAATGAGGTGCAAAATTCTGAGGTTAGGGAGGTTTTATCCTCCTTTAAACATGTTTTTGATGAGCCCACTGGGTTGCCACCTATGAGGTCTTATGACCATCGCATTGTCCTCAAGGATGGCATAAGCCCCATTTCTACATGACCTTATTGATACCCCTACCACCAGAAGTCAGAAATTGAAAAAATAGTGGCTGAATTACTTAAGACAGGGGTCATTAGGCCAAGCTTAAGTCCCTTTTCATTCCCTGTTTTCTTGGTCTGAAAAGTTGATGGAAGTTGGCGTTTATGTGTTGATTATTGGGCACTAAACCAGGAGACCGTTAAGGACAAATTTCCTATTTCGGTAATTGACGAAATCCTCGATGAACTACATGGGGCAACTGTATTCTCAAAGTTAGATCTCAAATCTGACTATCATCAGATACAGGTAGTACCCAAGGATATCCCAAAAATAGTTTTTCGCACTTATGAAGGGCACTATGAGTTCTTGGTAATGCCCTTTGGACTTACCAATACACCCTCAACATTTCAAGGGCTAATGAACACCATTTTTAAGCCGTATTTACAAAGATTTGTCTTAGTATTTTTTGATGACATATTGGTGTACAACACCACCATGGAACAACACATTAGGCATCTTAAACTGGTCCTACAAACCTTATCGACACACTGTTTGTTTGCTAAACTGTCCAAGTGTCAATTTGGGGTGGTAGAGGTTGATTATTTGGGTCACATTATCTCGGGAATGGGTGTTAAAGCTGACCCAAAGAAAGTAACAGCAATGGTTGAATGGCTAACTCCAGTTAATACTAAAGCTTTAAGGGGCTTCTTAGGTTTGATTGGATACCGTTGGAACTTTATACAGGTTTATGGCTATTTTGCAGCACCACTCACAGCTTTTAGCACCACTCACAACTCTTTTGAGAAAGAACTCTTTTATTTGGGATGATAAGGTTAATGAGGCCTTTTTAAAGCTTAAGACAGCAGTATCTACTCCACCAGTGTTAAAGTTGCCAAACTTTTCCCAGAAATTTGTCATTGAATGTGATGCAAGCGGTTGTGGGGTAGGGGTAGTATTAATGCAAGAGGGTGAACCTATTGCTTATTTAAGCAAGGTATTGAAGGGTAAAGCTCTAGCCCTTTCTACTTATGAAAAAGAAGTCCTAGCTCTTGTCACAACAATACATAAGTGGAGACCCTATTTATTGGGCCAGACCTTCATTGTGAAAACTGACCAACAGTCACTTAAGTATCTCTTGGAGCAAAAAGTGGGCACAATTAAGGAACAAAAATGAATCACTAAATTAATGGGCTATGATTTTATGATCCAATATAAACAGGGAAGGGAAAATAAAGTGGCCGACGCCCTTTCTCAAAGGCAGGAGTTAAATTTGAATCATGAGGGATTTCTGGGCCTTATCACATTTCCCACCCCAATATGGATAGAAGAACTTAAAGCCACATATGCAGTTTTAGTTGAGTTGAAGGAGATTGTACAGCAGCTTACTATAGGTCAACTGGGGCCTAAAGGTTATGTTTTAAGGCAAGGGCTGCTCTTCAAAAAGGGCAGGCTGGTCATTGATCCTTAGTCCATGTTCAAGACTAAGGTCCTTAGTTTTATCCACACCGATCCCCAAGCAGGCCATTCGGGTTATTTAAAAATATATCATCGAGCAAAAAGAGACTTCTATTGGCAATGAATGAAGAAAGACATCAAGCGTTTGGTCCGGAAGTGTGATATATGCCAAATTAATAAGATTGAGACCACATTACCTCCTAGTCTTCTCCAACCACTTCTCATTCCCTCACAAGCTTGGGAGGACATATCTCTAGATTTCGTGGAAGGCTTACCTAATCCCAAAGATTCAGTATGGTGTTCGTAGTCATTGATAGGCTGACCAAGTATGGCCATTTTTTAGCTCTGGCACACCCCTACACAGCTACTAGGGTGACACAATTATTCTTTCGTGCAATCTTTAAATTACATGGTCTGCCCAAAATTATCCTATTGGATCGTGATCCTATTTTTTTAAATATTTTTTGGAAGTCCATATTTGAATTGCAGGGATTTGTCTTACACTACAGCTCAACCTACCATCCACAAATTGATGGTCAGACTGAGGCCCTCAACAAGACCTTGGAAAGTTACTTACGTTGTTATGCCGGAAATAAACCTAAGGGCTGGCTTCAATGGTTACCACTGGCCAAATGGTGGTACAGCTCTTCATACCACACTTTTACAAAAATGTCCCCATTTGAGGCCTTATATGGGTACTGCCCACCAAGACTCAGTTCCTATATTCCAGGTACAGCACTCAATGACATTGTTGATCAACATTTAATAACACGGGACCAGATCAAAACTCAACTCAGACACAATTTACAACAAGCTCAACAACGCATGAAGTTTTATGCAGACAAAAAAAGATGTGAACGGGAATTTGAAGAAGGTGATTGGGTTTACCTTCGCTTACAGCTACCGCCAGAGCTTCATCGCTACACGCCACAACCTCAAGTTGTCACCCAGGTTTTTTTGGCCCATTTCAGGTACTCCAGAGGATCGGGAAGGTAGCCTACAAGCTCGATCTGCCAGTGACTTCACGCATACATCCAGTGTTTCACGTTTCTTGTCTGAAACATAAACTCGGGAACCAGATCCACCCCCTTCCTAGACTGCTGCCGATTAATACAGAGGGGGAAATACTACCGGAGCCCGAGAACATAGTAGATCGACGTTTGAAAAGGTTGGGAGACAAAGCCATCACCAAAGTGTTGATTAAGTGGGTTGGGGCTTCCTCAGAGAACAATAGTTGGGAGCCACTTTCGAAGATGAAGGACCTCTACCTGCATCTTGTGGGCAAGGTCCTTTAATGGGAGAGGATTGTTATGAAGCCATGAAGAAGGGTGGAGGAACACAGATGTTAGGGTTACGGACATTGAAGTCAAATGGGAAGTCTTTATTGAAGTATCAAAGAAGCTAAGGGTGGAAGTCAGTAGAAGTAACAAGTAGTTCCAAAACGCATAGTAGCAGGAAGGGAATACGCACCGTTTCATCTAGTCACATGCACCGTTCAGCAATTACCTAAGTGCACTATTTTACTTTTCTTTCTTTACATTTTCTAGAACATTGCAGGAATATTTCTGCTTTTAAGTTCGTCAGAGTTAGGACAGGTGTCCTATTTTTATTGCTTCTGTTAGTTACTCCTGCGTGAGTAAAAGGATCGTACTGGGCACAAGGAAATGTACTGAACAATTATTCTCAAGAATTCTGAATTGTAAACACTGGAGGTTCAAAGGTTCCTCGAAGAACCCTATATCATTTTCCCATTTCCATTCGATCACCTGAACCAATCTTCAAACAGTTTATCCACATACAAATTTTATTTACAAATCCATACCAATCGACGTTGGCTACATCAGTTTACTTTACATAATCAATAGGGCTATTACAGACTCCGAGTCCGTCACTGTTTTCCCCATCTCTCTCTCTCAACTTCGAAACCTACAGTATGTTCCTCTCTCTCTCGGATGGTGAAGTCTTTTACTATCTATTTTGTGGACAATCCTCTGTTCTGAATGGTACGAGTTCACACCAACCTGAGCAACTTTGTAACTTGAAGAATCATTTTGCCATTCTTAGGAATTTATCTTTCCGGAGAGAGATTTTTGTTAAGATTGGAGCTGCAGATAGCCAGTCTTTTCGTTGTGTAAAATGCATGCCCATCTTTTACTAAGCTCATAGCATTATTCTACAAGTTAAAGTAAATGGCATTCTAAAGAGATGGTGATGCCAATGGTAGTATTAGAGTGGCAACAGTAGCAATAGGGATGGGCTTGTTAATAGGTCCTAATAGGGGTGGTTTTTATGTTATGGGTTGCTTTAGTTAGAGATTTTTTTAGCTGACTTTTCTCTATACCAATAAATTATTATGCTAGGATGCTCAATATTCTAGGTTGGTTGTTTAGGAAGCAAATTCAATGACTATGATATATTGTAGGAATAAATAGAGTTGCTCACAACGTGTATGACAAAAGGTTGAAGAGAAAAACCAACTAACCCAAGTTTGTCAATGCCTAAAATATCAACAAGTGTGCTTATTACATTCTAAATCTGGACTAACATTTGTTGAATTTATTTGTCTGTTGAGTGTCTGCAGCTTTGAACTCCATGAATGTTTGGACCAAAGTTGATAGGAATTGATAATTTTACATACTGTTGGGTTTTAAGACCAACTTTAGGTATCCATGGTACACACCCTTGGGTATTAAAAGATCAAATCTTTATAAAAGAATAATGATTCTATTTGGTTTTACATAATATTTGAAGGCAAACTTAAAATTAGATAGCTTGGTTCACTAAAACAGTTCATTTCGTGTGGCATTTCTAAATATCCTATTTAGCTTGGATGTATTAACCATTTTCATATATTTTATGTAATATACCAATTCAGCCAAACAAATATGCCATGTAATATGCCTTGTTTGTTTCTATCGATAATGATTCATGGTTTGCTAGTATTGACCATGTCGACTATGTTAGTTGTTGATTTGATTTTTATTATATTTCCTTTTCTTTCTTATGTTTAAAACAGATGGAAAGTAGTTTTAGTGGTAGTATTGATGGTTCTAGTTCAACTGATATTTCATTAAATATGAAGGAAGACACTAGTCCTTTAGTGCCTTCCTCCATGAATACCCCAAGCCCGCACCATTTCTCCCCCCAAAGCCAAAAAGAGCCAAGAAGGCTACCAACCAATCTCATGTATGGGATCATTTTACAAGGGTTGAACCTGTTGATCCCATTGCACCTAAAGCTCAATGCAATTATTGCTTCAAGATTTATGATTGCTATTATAAAAATGGTACTTTATCAATGTCACACCACTTAGAATTTGCTTGTCCGGAGTCTCCCATTAGACAGAATAAAAATCTTGAAAATGATAAATCACCATCACACACTGGAGTTAGGATGGATGGTAAAGAATCTAGTCCTCAAGTGTCAGGATAATATGATCTTGAAAAATTGAAGGTGATAATTTCTAAGTTGTTTAGGATGGATGACAAATGGCTTATATTTTTATTTTAAGGTACAATAATTGTTGTTGCTTCTTTAACATGTATGCATATGTAAAATAAGACGTACCTTTTATTCACATATTCTCAGCTTAAGGTGGTACCTTGATAGCTTTTATTTAATGATATAGTGATCTTTTTGCTGCAGTGCCACATGCAGAGGGTATTTTTGTGGACTGTATTATCGCTCCCTCTACTAATTGCAGCTTTGAAATTCATTGTGTTGAACTCAAAAGGAAGCATTTGGACAATGGACAGTGGCAAGGATGATAATGTTGCACCCTAAGTCTTCCCACAAAATAAGGTTATCTTTTGGTGTCTTCTTATGTTTTTTTTTTTTTGAATAATTAACATATTACTCGTTATAGCTAATTCTTCTTTTTGGCTCTTTTTATCCTATGGTTACTCTTGGCAGGTCCTTCCTATTTTCTTGAAAGTTCTTCCTCTAAAAGAAGATCAAATCCTCAAGTATTTGTTTCATTTCATGACTGCAATGTAAAATTGGCCAATTAGTTGTCTAAATTCTTGCTTTTTCCAACAAGTGAAGTCTTTTCTGTTTTATTTTCCCCTTTTAATGTGAGCAGATCCTTTCTCTAGTTCTGGAGTTGGTTAATCTTTTTGCTCAAGTAGTGGTTTCCCCTGAAGAAACTTCTGAAGCTAAGGCTGAAGTAGGCAGAACTTTCTCTCACTTGATTCACTGTATGGTTAGCAAATTCAACCCCTTTTGAGAAACCTCTCTCCCACACATGCTAATGCACTAGCTGCATTTGCCCTAAGAAGCTGAAATGTAGTTATCGAGCTAACATTCTTTCCCATAAGTTGTGGGCCCTGAAAGAAGATCATCATCCCTATACCATGTATGCATATGACTTTGGGAGAAAATATTAATGAGTAGCTAAATAAGGAAAATAGATGCCCACAAAATTCCTGTTAGGTTGGCATTTTTATACTTCACCAATGCTTACCTCTTGATTCTGTTTGTGATTGTAAAGTTTTAGTGCTGGCATTGTACACTTGATTTGATATTGCTTCAACTTGTGTTGTAGATGAAAGAAATCAATTTTCTCTCCAATTTCATATTCAATATGTGAAGTGTAGAAGCATTGTATTAGTCTAATTAGTTATGGTGTATTATTATTTATTTTGTTCTTTGCAAATTAATATTTTGCATTGTGATGTAACAACAATATTATTTATTTTGTATTGTTATTTATTTTGTTATTTTTTTAATTTTTTTAAAACATCTTTTAAAAAGTGTTTAAATTATTTTTTTCAAAAAATTTGGGCAATTTAAACATGATATTTTTTGTTTTTAAAAAGTGCTTTAAAAATATATTTTAAAGTTTAAATATATTTTTTTAAAGTATTAATAAATCCGGATTAAATCCTATTACAATCCGGATATCCGGATTTATAGCCAAAAAAGGAAAAAAATCGGGATATCCGGATTGAATCTAGTAGATTAAGTCGGGGGATAATTGCCTGGTTTTTAGAATTTGGATCTGATTATGACCAGATATCCAGATCTGGATCCGGTTGCACACGCATAATTGTAATGATTAGTTTGAAAGTATTTGTATTTGAGTGATATTTGAAAAAAGAAATAAAATAAGATGAGATAGGATGAGATGAGATGAGATCAAAATAATTTCGAAATATCCCCTAAACATATAATATCATCGGAATCATAAAGCAAGTCAATAATAAATAAGAAAATAATTTTGTTGGAGTCATCTCTGATAAATCTAATAAATATATCGATCACTAGGTGCATCGACATTGTCGATCCGTATCCACGGGTGTCCATGCAAATAAAGAGTAGAAGCTTATACTTGGAAAAACAAAAAAATAAAACAAAAAAGCAAAAAAAGCAAGACAGCCGAAACAAAGAACGAAGTATTGCCTGCTTCTGGACAAGTTAACCCAAATTAGTATTTTAAATATTGTACCATATCGGCCGGTATGGTTGGTATTTACCGTACCGGCTACTAGTTCAGTACATGTATTATATATATTTCGTATCGGTTAAAATACCGATCGTACCGGTCAATATTTCAACCTGTATCGGCTTGTATTTCAGCCTGTATCGACTGATATTTCGGTCCTTAATTTTTTTTTTAAATTATAAACTCATTTTTTGACCCACAATTCAGATTAGGCTATTTATAATTTATATATCTATGTATTTATATGTAATTTATTTATATATAGATTATTATTTTAAAATATAACTTATATATATTCATATATATAATTTATTTATATATCAACTATTTTAAAATAGTACATAAAAGGATATCAATATCAAAATATTTTATTCTAACACTTTAATTAGTACGGCATCACTTACGATATTCAAAATATTGAACCAAAATTTTGGAATTGTCTATGTTTATGATACACAGAGCCCAAGGTTTTAACTCTCAAGCGGACAAGGCCGCGTAGGACTATGATGTTGGTTCAAGTTCAACCCACCCATGTCTCTGAGGTGTCTAATAGGCATTTTTCCACATTCAGAATTCACCATTTCGCCGACTCTGCAAAGGTCTCTTTCTGCGATCAAATGCTTTTTCCATGGACCATACCGCCAGATTGACTTCACAGCAACAAAACCAGCCAAACTCTAACTCTAACTCCAGCTTTTCTTCAATTTCACAAACCTTAATGCATCACCAGGCACCACCACCACCCTCCTCCACCTTGGCCTCCCACTTCTCTCACCAGTCTCACACCACCATCCCTAACCCTTTTCTAGATTTTCCTCAGCCAGTGCTGCCCTCTGCTCTAACCTCCAGTTCAGAACTCCACCCTCCTGGAACAAACCCGTTTGCCTATCCGGGCTCTTACCCATCAACCCATGTCGAACACGGAGCACATTTTCAGTATTATGTGGACCCAAATGCAAGTTCGCAGAATTGGGTCTCCGAACCCATTGGATATGAAGCGGTAAGTCTCTCTCTCTCTCTCTCTCTCTCTCTTGGCTGGACTTATTTTTTATGGGGTTTAGGCATTTTGTTTTTGCGCGTAAGTAATTTTCGGGTTTTTGAGCTCTTTATGTAAATTTCTTTTGTGTGCTATTTAATTCTTTTTGTGGTGTACTGGTATTGCTTTGAGTAGAAATGGAGTTTTTGGGTGTCTCTCTATGTGGGATCGTGGTTTGTGAAGTGGGTTTATGGAGTGGTTTTCTACACCCCTCAAAGTAAAGGAAAGTGCAGTGAACTACTAGTGAAATGGATTTATGGAAGCTCCAGCTTTCAAAGCCAAACTGCAAAGACTCTAGTAGAGTGCATTCATTAGAATCACCAGCTCAATCTGCATCAAAGTAAGTGGTAAGAAAAGTATGACCAGATGACCCACCCATGGATAGCCCAAGTGGTAAGGGTGAACTTGTGTGCATAAGCCCCATGTCACAGGTTTGATTCTCCCTGGGATCAAATTGCGATTTAAGTGGGGGGCCATGGCGGTGGGTTGCTGTGCTAGTCACCCTGGGGGTTTAGGTTCTATGGGTGAGTCCTAAGGGCTTTGCTGTGGGGCGGTTCCCCGTCATAAAAAAAGTATAACCAGATGTGTAAGACCATAATCAACAATGCCCTTTATATGCCCAAATATTCTTCTTGTGTTGCGAAGTCAATTGGCAAATATCCTTTAGCGGCAAAAGCTGACATTTGCCTTGGTAAAAGTGATGTATTGACGAGCCCCAGCAATGCTTTGATCGATTGTGGGGTTAGAGAAAAGGAGGATTTCCATCCTTTTTAGAACGTTTGATAATGGCAATATTCAGGAAGCATAAGGTTTGCAAGTGGTGGCCATATCATGCTTTGTGAGGTTGTTAACCAAATACTTAGATTGATGTGGAAATGTTCAATTTCCAGAACAGAAAACCTGTAACTAAGGGCCCTATGCTCAGAAATGGTGCTCAACTGGAATACTGGATCCTCAATTCCATCAACTTGGTGGTGATGACTTGGTCATCAACATAAACTAAAATCATAATGGTACCTTAGATAAGAGTGTCAAGCAAAAAAGGTTAGGTTGGCAATAAAAAGTGAAACACGGTTGCCCATGGTGGTGCAATAAGTTATCGAACCAGGCCCAAGGCGCTTGTTTTGGTACATATAGTGGATTTGAACACTCGTCCTTGGGTGGGACTTTAGGAAATATTTTTAGAAAATGAGACGAGAATTACAAAACTTTTTAAAACTTTTCCTTTCTTTCTCAGGATATAAAAGATTCTATAGTTAACAACTTAAATCTACTTTGTAAATTTAAGAGAGAGTTTGCAGCGGAATTCATTAAATTAAATTACAAAGTCTTTTTTATAAAATATAAGTTCATACGTTACATAAAACATGCCTAGGCTTCTGTCACATTTCCCTTGAGCCATGTCCATCCTGACGCTTCATTCTCATTTTGTTCCCGGATGGGGTATACATAAAAACAAAATGAGTTGAATACTTAGGGGATGTACAGGGAATGAGATGAGATGAGAAATCTATGAATATTAATGAAATGATTTGTGAATAGTAGTGATATAGTTTAAGTTAAGATGTTTTATTAGGTTTTAGAAAATGAGAGAGAAAAAGTTGAATACAAATATTGTAAATTTAAAATATTTTTAGAATATTATTTTTTAATATTATTTTTGTTTTGAATTTGTAAAAATTGTATTACTTTTTGGTAATAAATAATACCTCCTGTGTACTTGGGCTATGCCTATTTTTGGTAATAAATTTCTTATTAATTATAAAGAAAAAGTTTGTTTATTTTTTGTGTTTTGTTTGGAAGTTTGAGAAAGTTTTAATGATTAGGTAATGATTAGATGAAAAAGTTGAAAATTTAAAATTGAAAAGTGTTTGTGTTTGAGAAAGAAATTATGAGAAATTTTGATATGAGATGACATTAGATGGTTTGTATTCCCAAACAAGTTTTTAGTAAGCATTATTTCATACTGTAAACATATAGTAACATAGGCTTTCATTCATATATTCTTCATTCATCTACCTACATTACATAAATCATTTTCTTCTTTTGAAAACATTACAAGGTGAGTTTTTTTCTTAACTGGTATTCCTCCTTACATTTCACACACCTTGTTCATTCTTTCATAAAGAGCTAAATGATTTCACAACATCCAATTTAACTGTTATCACTTTTCATTGGTCGGTACACACAATTATGCCCCCGTATGTTACGGTTGGTGGTGTTTTGGACCCAGACTCCTTCTGTGGCCATATGTTGGGAATTCCTTTCAGTCTGGGGGTCAACACTGGGTGCACCACCAGTATTACTTACTCGACATTACAATCTGTCCAGTCTATTGGTACCATCATTCATTTAGTCATTGGCCATTACGTAGCTTTATACATCAAAACATTCATTTTCTTTCATTTCCTTTCTTTCATTCATTCTTTTCCTTTTCATTCATCAATCCATTTCATTCCTTAAAACATCAGTTCATAACATTGAGTAAAAAACTTCACCATTTCATTTCATGGATCATAAAGACAATAATTACTACATATAACACCCATTTCATCATGCGTACAATTATCATAAAGATGCATAAAATGGGGGAAAGGCCATTACATACATATACTTCAAAAATTAATACTTGGCATGGATTCATAAAGCATCATTTCATTTCTAAAAGATTTTCATTTCTAAAAGAAAACATCTCATTTCCTTTCATTGCATAAAAAGAGCATTTTTTTTTCTTCATAAAAGCTTTTCATTTGATTTCCATATCCTTTAGAAAACTCTAGAAGGGTATGAATGTGATGCCTCTAGGTCACTGCTTGGGATGGAACGGAGGCTTAGAGCGTCGGGACATGCAACACATGGTTACATGTCCCCGTTCATAACAATTAATATGCAATGCATCATAGTATGCAATTAACAGTATGCAATAATCGCAGAGGAATTAAGGGTGATAAAAATATTTGATGCCATAATGGACCAAACATCACAATGATTAATAAACCACAAATAGGTATTTCCTCACTTAAGAGGTCCACATAAGTTCAATATAACATGGGAGATAGACTCTCTATAATACAGAACTACATAGTCAGATTAACTCTCGTATCTGTTGTATAGTATATAGGGTCAATGCTATGAATGTTAATATCAAGTCCAACCTCTTTTCCAAATCGGGCTCATCCTCCACCATCTGAAGCCAATGATACATCGTGCTCGTCCTAAGATGGTTCTAGCACAACTTCTGGGTTGTTGCCATCAATGAAGCCTAGGAAACCATAAACTTTGAGGGTTGTTAGAATGTGAAATTTCAATTTTAGATAGTTGGGAGGGCTTAACTTAATGGGGATGTGATTGAAGCTTAGGGATGAAGACCACATGTTGGAGGCTGAAGGGGGGGAGGCAAACATGATGTTTGCAAAGGCTGAAAGAAGAAAAAAGTGCATGCTGACAGAAGGAAAAAAAGATGATAGAGTGCCAACAATTGTTGTGTTGCACAAGATGGTGCAGTCTCACTTCGATCCTTCTTAGTGAAATCTGATGATAAGCATTGGCAATTTTACCTACAAAATAAAAGGCTTGCTAGGTGATCTTGCTAGTTCAGTGATAAGATGGCTGTGTGTTCTGATCTTGGATGCAGTTCATTGAAATCCGAGGAGGGTTTTTTTCAGCTCCTAGCTAGACAGAGACGAATTTCCTAGAAGAATGAAAATGAACTAGTCTAGAAGAATGCAGAAGAAATCTTCTCAACATCTGAATAGTGTTAGCATGACCGTTCTTATCTAACTGAACATTGTACGAGCCATAAATTCTCATATATGCACTCTAAATAGTTTGATGTACACTGTTTCTTAAACCCATATCGTTTGTGCAGGCTATCAATTCTTTGCGCGAGAATTCTATTGTGCCCACTAGTTCAAGTTCTTTATGGAGCAACTATTTGGCAAAAGATGCCACAGGGATAATACCAAAGCAAACTGATGTTGTTCAGTCCAATAGGTGTGAGCTCTGCAAAATTGATTGTAGTGGCAAAGAGGCTTACGAGAAACACATACAGGGAAAGAGACATAATCGGAATTTGCAAGTACAAAATAATCCTACTTCTACGATGTTACCAGGAAGCTCTGTTACAATGAGTGACATACCAAGCCAGGTGCCCAGTATAGATGGACAGACAATATTTGGGGCTTCAGGTTTGGTTGATGGTGAGGAGTTGGAGACAAAGAAACGGAAGCTTTTGGCAGGTGGGGCAGCAGTTGATTCTGTCAGGATTTGCTCAATATGCAATATTGCTTGCAATAGCCAAGAAGTGTTCAATAAACATCTGGCTGGGAAAAAACATGCTTCTCAGGTAAATTAAGCTGTTAACTAGCTTTTTGCAGGATTGACATTTGTACACTGTTTAGCACTTGCTTTGCTTTTGAAGATTCTTCCATGCCTTCTACCAACCACCGCTTATCTTTCATGGAAATGAATATTCCTTCACTGCTTGCATAAATTATTGGAGTTAATTTTCTTTTGTTGATCTTTGAGATTAACTTCATGTATTCATGAAATTTCTTCAAGCCTTCTTTTGGAAGTTACATCTTCCACCACCTATTTCTTCTCTTGATTTTGATTGCAGCTACCATGGACTGTGCAAGTATTGTCAGTGATTTTATCAATGGTGTAGATTAACAATATATACAATCTGTTGTTTTCATGTTATATGCAAATAATGAGTCATCTTAGATCCGCTGAGTTATCTTTTATGCAGGTCCTCTAAACATTAAGATGTTATAACTATTATTGGAGTTTCACTTTAATGCTTTTTTGTGTCCTCCATTGATTTGCAGAACTGAGTTGTATAAGAAGTAATTGCAGAAGGTGTGTATCTTGTCAAAATGAAGAATAAGCATGTCCATTTGGACAGCCTAGTTCAGTTTTTGTTATTTTAGCTACAGAAAGGAAAAAAATTCATTTATACCGCATAGAAGCTCTTTGAGTTGCTTCTTTCTTGGCCTTGAATTGTTGTTGTAATTGTTTCTAGGCATTCAACAAAGTGTATCGTCAAACTTTCATACTATTTATATCTTTATGGTTTCTCCAAGTACTCTTAACAAGTACTACTGTACTTGTGAGAGTTCTATTTTGTCTAATAAAAGACATGCATACCTTCTTTTTTTTTTATTTTTTATAAGAAAGAGTAAATTTATTGATATGAATGAAATAAGCATAGCATGTGTACACAGGAAGTATATAAAAGAACACCTAAATACATTCTAAATCAGGAGATTAAAGACAAGAAGTCATGCACATTGTTTCCATTAAGAACAATGGCTGAAAACCAAAGCATTAAAGTGTGTACAAAAAAATTCTGAAACTCAGCCATTGTACTCTCCCTATCTTCAAAACATTGCTCATTTCTTTCCGACCAAATACACTACATGATACACAACGGAATCATCTTCCACACTGCTGCCACTTGAGGACTACCTTGAAGCTCCTTCCAACAAGCCAATAAATCCACCACCCTCAGAGGCATTACCAAGGCGACGTCGACTCTTTTGAAAATTTCATCCCACAATACCCTAGTTACCTCACAATGCAATAGTAAGTGGTCCATATATTCCCCATTCTTTTTACACAAATAGCACCAATCCATCACGACGCAACCCCTCTCCCTCAAATTTTCTGTGGTCAAAATCTTCCCAATAGCCGCAATCCATACAAAGAAGGCCACTTTAGAAGGCACAAGAGACCTCCAAATATTCTTTCACGGGAAATAAACTTTAGCATGTGATCTCAATAATTTGTAGTACGCTCCGGATGTACACTTCTTGCTACCATTAGACCTCAATTGCATCTTATCCCCCTATGCCATGGTGTTCCCCGTGAAGTATATCAATCTGAAAAAATCCTGAAACAGAGGGTAACTCCCACTCATGAATATCTCGAATGAAGAGGATATTCCACTGGGGAGGGCTATGAGAGGATATCCGCACATCCGCCACAGTAGCATCCCTGTTAGCTGCAATATGAAAGAGAACTGAAAAAACTGTGTTAAGAGCGCAATCCCCACACCAAACATCATGCCAAAACCTAATTCTGGTACCCTCACCAGCCACGAAACAAATATGCCTTACAAAGCTCATCCAACCCTTCCTAATAAATTTCCATAAGCCCACACTGTACCCCCCCCCCTCTCCCCCCAACTTCATTGGAACACCATCCACCCCAAGTGCTTCCGTGTCTACAATCAATAATTTCTTTCCACAACAACTCCCCCTCCAAGTGATACATCTATAACCATTTCCCTAACAAAGTTTTATTAAAGGTCCTCAAGTTGCACACTCCCAAACCCCCATTCGAGATTGGGGAACAAACTTTATCCCAATGCACAAGATGAAATTTCTTCTCCTCCCCCACTCCCCCCCCCCCCCCCACCAGAAGGCCCAGAATAATTTCTCAATCCTGTTCGCCACCCCTGCAGGCAAAGGAAACAAGGATAAAAAATAGGTGGGAAGATTCGTTAAGGTATTCTTTAGTAATGTGAGACGACCCCCTTTCAATAAATACATCATTTTCCAACCAGCCAACCTTTTCTCTATTTTATCCACAACCTCGTCCCAAATAGCTCTAGCCTTAAAAGTCGCCCCCAACAAAAGGACCAAATATTTCATAGGCAATGAGGGCACTTTACAATCCAAGAGTCTTGCCAAGCTGTTGATACTGGGCACCACACCTACCGCAACCGTCTCGGACTTACTCAAATTCACCTTAAGCCTCGACACAACTTCAAAGCATAATAAGAGTGCTCGTAGAGATATCCGCTTCTCAAAACAGAAGAGTATCGTCAGCAAACAAGAGATGTGAAATTAAGATAGAGCCATTAATACCATCACTCACCAAAAATCTTGAGAGAAAACCACCTCCAACAGCCATCTTCACCATCCGACCAAGTGCTTCCATGACTATAACAAAGAGAAAAGGGGATAGTGGGTCCCCTTGCCTCAAACCACGAGAACTGTTAAAAAAACCAGCAGGGGTGCCATTCACTAGTATTGAGAACTGGGAGGTGGAAACACAATGTTGAATCCAAGAAATCCACCTATCACCAAAGCCACACCTTTGTAGCAAGTACATAAGAAAAATCCCAATCCACCAAACACAATGGTGACAGGGTCCGAGCCACCGCCGCCAACGAAGGCTCAGGGGATCCCGTTGACAATGGTCGATCTATCGTCAGCGACAACATTGGCGGCGGCAACCCTTGTAAATGTCAACGATGAGAGATATGCAACTGCGATGCCTTTTGTGATCCTGAAGTGGTCGCTGGCGCATCCCCACCCTCAGAACTTGCACGATGTGTCTAAGGGGGTGCGATGTGTCTCTCCTCTTAGGCTGTGCAGATTCGGGATGTAGTTTCGGATCCTCCCACCGGCGTACTAGATCTGGAAATATCACTGAAAAATGGAGGGGGCAACATGAGAAGTGAGGTGTCCCTTGTTTTTTTTTGGGAGGGGGGGGGGGCAAAAGGTGGGGGTCTGCAGCTGGCTGTTTGTGAAGGGACCTGTTTTGATGAGGGGGATGCTAACCCAATATGCATGCTCCCTCCTAGCCCCAACACAGAAAGGTTCATCTCGGAATGGGTGTTTAAGAAGGTTGAGGAGATGCAAGCTTGCATTGGGGTCTCTTGCATAGGATTTGAAGAACAATTCAGAGCTCTTCTTGTGGCCATTGAAGCTAGTAGATCGAAGTCCGCCACAAAGAGAGATAGGGAACTTAAGAGGCTCAAATGTTCTTTTAACTATGAAGTAAAGGAGGGAAGTGGCGGAAGGGATAGATTGAAAGGGAGGGGGGTCACTATTGTTCATGAAAACCTAAGATCCTCTCTTGGAACGTGTGGGGGCTTAATGTTCGCAATAAGTGCCTCCGCATTAAATCTCTATTGCGATCGTGGAAGGTTGATGTGGTGTGTTTTTAAGAAACAAAATTGCGGGTCATTGATAGAAGAATTATACGAAGTTTATGGGGGTGTTCGTATGCGGGCTAGTCATATTTGGCTTTGTCAGGAGCATCAAGTGGCGTTCGCCTAATGTGGGATAAAAGAGTGGTGGAGGCGGAAGGAGTGTGTTGGTATTTTTTTGGTTGCTAGCTGTTTTAAAAATGTGGTAGATGGGTGGAAGTGGGCTTTTGTTGGCATTTATGGGCCTAACATGGATAGAGATAGGAGAAGGCTTTGGGAGGAATTGGTGGGTTTATATTGGTTATGGGAGGTGCCGTGGTGTATGGGTGGAGACTTCAACATCATTCACTTTTCTAGTGAATGATCGGGGAATCATCAAACCTCCTTAGCCATGGAGGAGTTCTCGGAATTCATTTTTGATCTAGATCTTATGGATCTCCCCATGGTTGGTGGTGAGTTCACTTGGTCTAATAATCAGGGTTGGTCGAGATTTGATAAATTTCTTGTTTCTCCTTCGTGGGAGACCCATTTTCCGGAATTGTGTTAGAAGAGGCTGTCCTGTATCTGCTCGGATCACTTTCTTATCTTGTTAGATTGTGAGGGAATCCATGGGGGATGTCGGTATTTTAAGTTTGGAAATATGTGATTTGCAGATGATGGTTTTGTAGAGAGGGTGTGCCATTGGTGGGCTTCTTATCAATTTACCGGCACCCCTAGTTTCATTCTTGCAGGCAAGTTTAAGGCCTTGAAGCTCGATATTAAGAAGTGGAACTTGGAAGTCTTTGGTAATGTTGACAACCAAAAGACTACTCTTATGGAGGAATTGCAAGAGTTAGAGAGGAGGGAGTTGATGGGAGACACCTCAGAGGAGGTATCATTGAGGAAGAATTCGGTAGTGACAGAGCTGGAGAGGGTACTGTTGATAGAGGGGACTTTATGGCGACAAAAATCTAAGGCCCTTTGGCTGAAAGAAGGTGATAAATGTATGAAGTTCTTTCATAAGGTGGCTAATTCACATAGGTGCAACAATGTCATTGAGACACTTCTTTCAGGTACAAAAGTACTTACCTCCTCCTCAGAATTAGAAAACCATATTGTGCATTACTATGAAAATCTCCTCACGGAACCGACCTGTTGGAGGCCAAAGCTTGATAATTTGTTGTTTTTTTAGTCTATTGATTCGTAGAGTGCGAGTTGGCAAGGAAAGACATTTTGATGAAGATGAGATTTATAAGGTCATACTTTTTTTTTTTGATAAGTAAGAAGTAAATTTTATTCATACAATTGAACTAGGCATAGCTCGTGTACACAGGAAGTATGCAGAAGAAAACACCTAGATACATTCTAAGTTAAGGAAAGAAAGTCATGGACATTGTTTCCATCAAGTACAATAGCTGAGAACCAAAGCATTAAAGTGCGCATAAAAAAATTCTAGAGCTCCGCCATTGTGCTCTTCCTATCTTCAAAGCAACTCTCATTCCTTTCCAACCATGTACACCACATGATACACAACAGGATCATCTTCCACATTGCCGCCACTTTAGGACAGCCTTGAAGCTCCTTCCAACAAGCCAATAAATCCACCACCCTCAAGGGCATTACCCAAGCAATATCCATTCTTCTAAAGATCTCATCCCATAGCCCCCTTGTAACCTCACAATGCAAAAGTAAGTGATCTACAGATTCTCCATGCTTTTTACACAAATAGCACCAATCCATCACAATAAGTCCCCTCTTTCTCAGATTGTCCGTAGTCAAGATCTTCCTCAGAGCCGCAGTCCAAACAAAGAAAACTACTTTAGTAGGCACCCGGGACCTCCAAATCCTCTTTCATGGAAATGGAGCATTGCCTTGGGCTGATAAAATCTTGTAATATGTCCTGACTGTACATTTTTTACTGTCATTGGCCCTCGACTGCACCTTATCCTCCTTTGTTGTGGTATTTCCCATGGAATATAGTAACCTGAAAAAATCAGACTCGGCGAGCAATATAAGGTCATACTTAGCATGGACAAAGACAAAGCACCGGGCCCAGATGGCTTTTCGATGGGATTCTTTCAAGTCTTTTGGGATATTATAAAATATGATGTATTGCAGGTTTTTGGGGAGTTCCACTCCTTTAAAAAGTTCCAAAAGTGCCTCAATGCGACATTCATTGCTCTTATTCCAAAGAAACATGGGGCTACGACAATTGAGGAGTTCTGTCCCATTAGCCTTGTGGGTGGAGTATACAAGATCATTTCTGAAGTTCTTGCCAATCGACTAAGCCTAGTATTGGAACAAATTATTTCAAAGCCTCAAAATGCATTTGTTCGGGGGAGACAAATCCTAGACTTGGTCCTTATTGCCAATGAGTGTTTGGATCATAGGTTGCAGGAGGAAGTTCCTGGTATTCTATACAAGCTCAATATGGAAAAGGCTGCCCCCTTCGCGGCTGTTTCCACCAATGACGACAATGTATACGTCGCAATTTCGATCGTACAGGGAGATACTTCAAGGACAGATGGAGAGGCCTCGAGACGCGAAATGTACAGAGAAGAAGGCATGCCAAGGTCAGAGGGCATTACCTTTGCAGAAGGTGGTTAGAGCCGTGAGGGGGGTGGCAAGGTTGTGATGGGTCTGAATGAAGAATTGGTCTGAATGAGGAAATTCTTCTTCAGGCTGTGTTTGAAATGGAGAAACAACTGGGAGTTTTGACCGATAACTTAAATTGGATTAAACAGTGCGTTAAGGGGAAGGGGGTTCAGCAGCTGGGTTTGGGCCAGTGCTTTGGATCTATGGGCTCAAGTGCAATGGATCAGAGCTGGGTTAATGGGCTCAACGGTTTTAATTATGGAGGTCAGTTGAAGGGAAAGGAAAGGGCTCTGGGCCCAATTGTTGGGCCTCAGCCCATGGGGAGGCCTACGCTCCTTCAACACACAGGCCCGGTATGGAGGAAGAGAGAACATGGGGGAGCTGGCCCTTCGGTGACAGGGTCTGAGATTGGGTGGTCTGTGACTGCTTTACAACGGAGCTCGGGGGTGGTGTGTTTATTGGATGGATATGTTTATTCCTTGATTGCATTTCATTACCACCTCTCAACTTATTCCTCTATTATCCTATTTTTCCGCTTCTTATGCTGCACCTTCTACTTTCGCTATTTGTGTGTTCACATGCTTGCCACAAAAGTTGAGCTTCTCTTCTCTTTGGTTCGGGATATGAAGTGTAGTGTACATTTTGTTATATGCATGGTTTCTCTCTGATTCCATTGATAATAGTATTTTGTTGCTTAGAGAAGAGGGGGGGAGGGAGAAAAAGATTTGGTTAATAATTAATCATGTTGCTCTAAAATTAATGTACTGTTTAGTTATATTAGAAGCACATCGGGGTGGTTTAGCCACTACATACTAAAATATGGCGTATGACTACTAATGCAAGAACTATTGGAAATAAGAAATAAAATGCAGAACTTTCAAGGCATCACAATTGTTATATTTTTCTATATGATTCTATTTTGGTCACTATGCAGGCTCGCTTAATATCTCTCAATGGTGTTGGCCCATATATTGCTGCAATCAGGGCTCAAGATGGTAGCATTTGGAAAAATACTCTAAAGAAAAACAAGGTCGTTCAATCTGCTTGGTGTGAAGTGTGCAAAATTAATTGTAACAGCACTGATATCTACACCAAACACCTACTAGGAAAGAAACACCAGAAGAACTTGGAGAAACTGTCAAAATCAAATAATGATACTACTGCCCTTACCTCAAATGCTGATCCAGCCTCAACAAATCCAGTGATTGGACCAATGGAAAACCCAGAGGCCAGTAAAGGCGATAGCGTTGTACCAAATTCGAGGAAGAAGGTAGCACAGTCACTGGCACCGGAAGAGCTGGAGATGAAGAAACTAAAGATTTTGCAAGGTGGAGCAGCAGCTGGAGCTGTTAGAACGTGCAGCATATGCAATGTGGTGTGCAACAGCCAGACAGTGTTGAATTCTCACCTTGCCGGTCAGAAGCATGCTGCCATGGTGAAGAAACAGGTGGAAGCTGGAACTGCAACTGGAGCTGGAGGCCATCAACTGATAACTGCAGCATAAACACCTTATTTACCAGTTATCCTGATCATTTTTCAAAGCTTTTTGTACATTCTCCTTTTGCTTACTTAACAGAGCTTTGAGAAAAGCTGGCTTCACATATTGTTAGAACAAAAATGCATTATGTATAGAGGGTACTCCTGTAGTATATTTAAATGTTGCAACTTATGTACTTTACAATTTAATCTACAGAAATGGTGTGATTTCTTTTCTTAATAAATTTCTTTTCTGGATGGTTTCCATGTCAGAAAATGCAAACAACCATCATAGTTCTCAGGAATCCATGTAAAATTCCCATTTA